>JARHVA010003914.1:615000-1100000 GCA_037957365.1 Torreya grandis
AATCACTCCCTCATTGACTTTCACTATCCCTAGTCATTTCCAATCACTCCCACATCATCATTGATTACTCCCTCATTGAGGCTCATTATCCCTCATCATCCCTAATCACTCACTCCTCATCCCTCCTCATCCCTCATCACTACCTAATTGACCCTCACCATACCTCATCATATTTAATCACTCCCTCATCATTACTAATCACTCCATCATTAGCTCTCATCATCCCTCATTATCCCTAATCACTCCCTCATTATCTCTCACCATCCCTTATCATCCCTAATCATTCCCTCATTGGCTCTCACCATTCCCAATCACCACTTCATCATCCCTAATCACTCCTTCCTCATCCCTCATCATCCATAATCACCCCCTTATTAACCCTCACCATTCCTCATCATTTATAATCTCTCCCTCATCATCCCCAATCATTCCCTCATTGACCCTGACCATCCATCAACATCCCTAATCACTGTTTCATCATACCTCATCATCCCTAATCACTCCCTCATCCTCTCTAATTACTTCCTCATTGACCCTCACCATCCCTCATCATCCCTATTGACTCCCTCACTATCTCTACTCAAATCCTCCTCATTATTAATCACCACATCCAAAACCTTGATGGTGGCATTTTTTTAGGGTTTACAAATTATAGGAGCTACAAGTGGAGAGTTGAGTGCTAGAATAAAACATATGACATAGTGATCAAAATGATGTGGAGGTAAATTTAAAACATAAATATTTAACACCTATGAAAAAATATGGGCCTATTATAAATGATGTAATTTAGAATTGAAGATCCACCAAAAAAATAGAAGTAATTAAAATCACCATAGTACCAAAAATGGGTAGTAAATACATGAGGATCACCAACCTATGTGATATCTTGAAACCAATCAATTGCTTTCCATATGAGGACATTTAATGGTCTAAATAATTACATTAAAGGCCTTTTATTTGTATGTTTATTGATTGATTCATCATACTAGAGAGTGGAAAATAATTTTAAAATGATTATAATAAGTATTTCAAGACTGGAAAGTGGTGCTTAATTCATAACTTCAATATTCAATCCAATAAAGAGTGTCACACTATGAGCTCTCTAATAGTACATCTTGAGAAGTGGGTACAAGTTATCTATCACTATAAAAATATAAGTAGATAATATATTATGAACCCAATGATATGGTCAGTATGAAAAATATCTCTACTTCCCCCAACAAGAAATTATATGAATTAAAATATTATTTCATTAACAAATGTAGATCAATAGCGATCCAATTCACTTCATAATTTCTAGTGGAAGTCAAAAGAATTTAATTTCACCTAAAGCATATTTTCAAAAATTAAAATTGAAATTTATACATCATCCATAACCATACACTATTGTATGGTCTAATTTAGGCCTTGAGAAATGGATCACCTAGTAGTGTCACTTGGTGTACAAAATCAAACTTTTTAAAGATGTAATCCTTTGTGACATCTCACCATTAGATTTTTGTGATGTTTTACATGTGTTCAACTATATATTTACCATTGAAATGTAGTCTATGAAGTAAATCCTTCAAATTTTGTGTTATATTGTCATGATCTGAAATATCATATATCATAGTTAGTTCATAATCTTTCAGTCATTAGTGCCAGGAATTGCAGGAATCTTATCAATTCTAATAATAGGTATACTCTGATGGTAATAAGTAAATGTAATAACATCCTTATATCACCATATCATAGTTTTTTAATCCAATAATAACAAAGATAAAATAATTGAACCATAAACTAGATGAATACAAGGATATCTTTCCGTCACCTAAATAAGTTCCTACATATTGTACACTAAACAATAATATTGATTTTATCCCTTAACTACCTCTACCTCAAACCTCTTTATACAAAATATCATTTATAGATAATTAATAGATCAAGTGGTAGATCTATGAAATCATGGATATTGGACACATCATTCCCAAATCATTGCCTTGCAGAAGCGTAATTGTGTTTATGCAAAAGTTTTGAATCAATTAAAAAAATTAAATTGAATATATATTATCCTCATCTAAATATTAAGTCATTTTTCTACCATATCCATTGTGTAGAATTATTTTCCAAAATTGATCTAAAATTTGGGTATCATCATATTCATGCTAAAGCCATAGACATTTAGAATATAGTCCAAAAAACAAAATAAAGATTGATTGACTAGTTGGTTATGCCTTTTAGGTTAGCTCAGGTAATAAATCATTAATTTTAAGATGTTGAATGACATCCTTAGGCTCTTTACCTATGTAATTTTCATAATCTACCTTTATGACATCTTAATCTTTAGAAAAAATGGGATGAACATCTACACCATGATAAACTAGTGTTAAACATTTTATAAAAATATATTTTTATGATAACATGAATAAATGTTGATTTTTCATGCAAGAGATAACATAATTAAGACACATTACACATACAAGGATTGAATGTATGAACTTGTCCAAGATTCAAGTCATACAAGAATGGGAAACACTAAATAACTTTACATCTGATTCAAATCTTCTCAGAATTAGAAAATTATACAAGATATTTGTATTTAATTTTTATCTTTTGAACTAAAATACCAAAGATGTAACTAAATAAAGATTCATCTAGTCATCTACACAACAAAGATAATTTGATGAACAAAAATTTAGACTCTATTGTGTTAGTACTTATGTTACTTGACTATAAATTTGGAAGATAATCCAATTCATTCAATAATAAAATTGACTATCACAAATGGGTATTTACAACACAAAAAGTCCTAAAAAAGAGTTAATTTATATTATAATTGATTAAACAACATATGATTGGAATCAAAGATATATTTAGAGTATATACTTATGTCAGATGATGAGGGAATGACTAGGGATAGTGAAGGATGGTGAGGGTCAATGATGGAGTGATGAGGGATGGTGAGGGATGGTAAGGGTCAATTAGAGAGTGATTAGTGATGATGAGGGATAAAGAAATAATGATTTTGGATTCTTAGGGATGAGGATGGAGTGATTATTGATGATGAAGGATGGTGATAGTCAATGGAGTGATTAGGGATGATAAGCCTAAGTGATTATAAATAATGAGAGATAATGAATGTCAATGAGGGAGTGATTAGGGATGAGGAGGTAGTGAATATGGATGAAAAAGAGATTAGATATGATGAGTGATGATTATGGATGAGGAAAGAGTGATTAGGGATGATGAAGGATGGGGAGAGAGTGATTAGGAATGATTAGGGATAGTGACGTTCAATGAATGAGTGATTAGGGACAATGAGGAATGATGAGAGATTGATTATGGGTAATGAGGGATGAGTAGGAAATGATTAAGGATGAGGTAGGGATGATGAGAAAGTGAAATTAACATAAAGTGGTCATTTGATATGTGCAGGTCATAGGTCATCAATATGATCTACACTACCCCAATCATACCCCATTAGATCAAGTTCAAAGTGATTAGTTTTCAAACATCAATTTTGATAAAACTAGGACTCCTATAAATGCCAGGAATCAATCTAAAAGGCACAAAAATATTTAAAATGACTATATGTTTAAGAAAAGTGGATATTAATTGCAAAAGTTATGTATTGAAATCCCTAGGTTTAATACCTAGACCTTAAAAATACCTAAGCATTGAACAAATTGAATTTTGAAAAAAAATATTTTCCATGTCAAAAGGTTTATAGTTTTGATATCAACTCTATCAGATGTCGAGTGGCCCTAATTTCTTATAATTACTAAAATAAATTTAAAGTATAAGTTTACATTTATTTGACATTTAGAGAAGTGAATATAATTTTATGGCCAAATTTGATGTCATGTGTAACTCCCACTCATTTTATGTGAAAAATAATACGAACATGATCAATAATGTGATAGAATTATTAACAATGTGATCACATTCCCTGTTAACCAACATTCACTCCATCTACATGTTCCTTTCTTTAATCTGCAAAATAACAGTAACATGATTGTATTATTATAAAAAAAAAGTGATTACATTATCTATTAACATGATCATGTTATACATTAACATGGTCATGCTATTTGAATTTTAATTCAATTCTCATACCTTTTGGTTTGGGAATGACTTGCATTCTCAAGCCAAAGGCTTGGCTTATCAATTTACAACCAAGTTTTGAGAATTATGATAAACAACAACAAAATTCAACTTCGATAATAATTTAACTATTTTGGGAACATTGGAGTCTTATTATTAATTTAGTTAAATGTCTAGAATAAATAAATTAATAAATAATATTACAATAATTTAACTATTTATTTATATAATTTACTATGCCTTTTAAACCTTTCTAAAAAAAATAATAAATGAGGAAAAATTTAACTTAACTTAAAACTAGAATAAGATGACAAGATAGAAGTTGAAACTAGCTGTACAAGACTAGGATAGTGTCATGAACCAAGATCTAGCTTTCATTCAATGAAATGATAGGAGCACTAAAAATAAGACACTTTGGGTTCTAGTGCTATAGTCTAGGTCCTATCACTATTGTCCAAATTGGTCATAGATATTTGAGTTTTATGGGTTTTGTTCACTACCCCTATGTGAGTTTGCCTATAAAATTTTGGATCTTGAATGTTAACGAAACTCCTTGTAGAGATAATTTAATCTCCAAACCTAGACCTTCGTAGTGTTTGAATAAAACTTGAGAAAGAAGAGGGATTAGTGTGTATAATATGCAATAAACGTGTATCCACACCCCTTGTGTAGGTACATTGCCTATATACCAATACTCCTAAGAGGGATCAAGCCATATGTAGTTCTCCCACTTGATGTGCTTTATGCAATAATAATATGAGGATGTAAAAATACAAAACTAAGAGTGCTTGAGCTAGCTAGGGACTGGTGTGAGGATTTGAATATGTTGGTAGTTGTATTGAATGGTTGTATATATAATTTACCTTAGTGATCTTGCTTGTATTATTGATTGCTTTTGTAATATTTTCCAACCCATTCTAAATAAATTTTGAATGGGATTTTAGGAGATATATTGGTCATGGGTTAAATGTATTTGTGCTAGGATGATAATGAAGAATAAAAATTGAAAGGAAATGGTCATTTGATCTCAAAATGTGATTGGATAGGAGCACCAAAATGGGATACCCTAGGGTCTGATGCTATAGTCCAACCCTAGTGTTCCTATCCTATAGGCTCAAGACCTATGGGATGGAATTAGCATTGGAAATGTAGCCTGGGTAAGTTAGAATCAAGTCTCAGAAGTCTACAGATGACTAGTTATGAGAAAAATGATGTCTAGAAGGGTTACGAGAGCATGCAAGAGGGTATTATGGATTAGGTGTCACAAGCCACACTCAAGTTACCAATTTTGAAATTTTATATGACTGCATTTGATCCCCTTTATTCTAGTGATGTAGAAAAATGAAATACTAGGATAAACGAAAGTAGAAAGCATACTTTAACTTACCTATAAGGGTAAAGCCCATGAATTTGGGTGATGTGGAGTGTGCATAGGGAGAGAACATTATGAAATGTAAATCTAGAAGAGAAAACAAAGAGTAGATCAACTCTTACTAGATACGCTATATCTAAAATAATAATGTACAAAATTTGGGTAAGAGAGAGAGGAAGAGAAAGGAATGAATACACCTCACTAGGTATGTGGACCAATACAAAAAATGTGCTAATGTTGAATGATGTTGAGTGATGTTGGGTATGTGTTATACCAAGAGTAATATTTTGAACATAGTTGAGTGCTTAATTCTTCGAGAGTGGCTCAAAAATGAAAAGGTTAGCCCTTTGGCTCCATAATCACCCACTAAGTAATTCTATGTGATCATGCATGTGCTAATCAATGTTTGGAATTAATGTCCAATCCCTTTGAGTAGGTGGCTCAAGAACACAAAAGCTAGTTAAACCTTTGGCTCCATCATTGCTCACTAAGTGAAGCTATGAACTGATACAAGTATGAATATATGTCATATGAGATGGATCTTGAATCCTATGAATGATTTTTAATCTGATAATATAGTGTGGATAGCCAAATGTATGCTGGAAACTAGGCCAATCTTGGCCACTCTAGAATGAGAAGATTAGGCTTGTATAAAATCCACTCCAAAACTTGAAATTAGGCTTAAGTAGTAGCCACTCAGGAATGTAAAGGTTAGGATTTTATGAAAAACACTCTAAAATGATGACAACCACCTATAGATGGAATAAATAATGTAACTATTGAGAATGCCTAGGTAATATACTAAACTTGTAAAGAAAAGAAGTCAAATGTACCACGTACATTGGCCCAAATCAATAGTGTTTATAACATAGATTCTGATCTAAAAGTTATACCAATTTCCCAATATGAAATTGGAAGTGAGAGACATCATGGCATGCATGATGCCTCCTATATCTAGATTCTCTAAGAAAAATTGTACTAAAACTACTGAATCTAAATTGATTTGTATGTGATAAAACTATAGTTGAGCTTACCTTTTTGCCTATTTTTGGAAAATATGGGTTTTTTTGTTATTTGTATAGGATCACTAAAAATAAGAAACCCTATTGTTTAGTTTTTTTTATCCATGTCCAGTATTATTATCTTTTATTGAATCTAACAACTATTCTTTAATCATCATTGTTTTTCTAGTTTATTCTATCCAGTTTGACCTCTAATTACTATTCTGAGTTTTGTAAAAACTAATTTTTTTTATTATTAGGAGCTCTGATCTCTATGATAAAATCCCTATTTGTTTCCCCCTCTTCTGAGGGTAGGAATAAAGACCTTGTAATGACTGACCATAGGATGAAGAGCCTTACAAGTGTGTTATATTATGAAATGCATGATATAGACATGATATTTGAAAAAATGCCTCAAGATATAGCATGGTTTGTATTGGAGATTGTTAGATCAATAAAGGTATGCCTAGATCGATATAACGATGTAATATCATGTTTAGTTTACTGAATTGAAACTAGAAATGTTAGTTGTTAGTTGTTAGTTGTTAGTTATTAGTTGTCAAGGAGGGATAGAGCATGTTGTCCATCATGAAATCTAAGAAAATAAGATAATACATGACGTGGATCATGACATCAAAAATAGTTGAGAATTAATCAAGCAACAAGAACACATGGAAAGAATCAAAAAGCATACAATAATGGCCAAGGGGCCAAGAAAATAAGGGACATGGGCACATGTCACTCAAACCAAGAAATTCATCATAAAAGGCATGTTCAAATGCCCATATACACATACAATTTAAAAAAAGCAAGGTTGGCATGAGGGCCACAAACACATAAAAGAGTACAAGCAAATGACATTCAAAAATGTCCCAAGGTGCACACAAGAGACAAAATAGGAACTAAGAAATACAATCATATATATCCATGTAAAGCAAGAAAGGAAGGCATGTAATATACTAAAAATACAATTTCATCTAACTAATCAAAGCAAGAATTGAATGTATGCAAGACATGTAGTACAAGACTAGGTCTATGCTAAAAAATGCACAATTGATATATACTAGTGAGTGTCGATAGATTAATATGTATGAGCTAGTAAGTAATGTACATCAACATGATAACTAGAGTGTGTGGTGTAGGAATGACATAAATTGGATGGTGTAGTCATGTAGAAGATGCCCCCAATGGGTAGATATATTGATGTATGTCTTGAATATATAATTAGGATACCCCTTCAATGGGTAGAGTGAAGCAATCAAGGATCTAGATGTCACTTTGCACACTCAAAGAAGATCAAGTGAAGCATGGTAATGTAGATAAATTAACAACTAATAGCATAAAACAACAAATGTTAGTCTATCATGGTAGTAGAAATTTAAAGCATGTATAATACATATAATTGAAATATTTTTGTTATCTCAACTTATTTGAATGTTTTTAGATTTTTAAATTTTGAATGTTTTCGGATTTTGAGTTATAAGTTATGTACAATCAAATTCATAAAGAAACTATGTACAAGAAATATTAGGAAGACGTGATATTGACTGATGATTCTCATGGGAGACTCCCTATCATGATGTCCTAAGAAAGGGATTATGCGTGATCATGAAGCATGATGGAAGGTTTAAGATTGTGGCTCTAAAATTTATGTATGTTGTAAATTCTCTAAAATATCTATAGTGGAAACTGACTGTGGGGACCCTCTATAAATCTAAGAAGTGGATGTAATTATAAGGCTCATAAGGACCCATCTAGTAGTAGGAAAAGCTCTCTGAACATGTGCTCTATGTGTAGAGGCATGAGACCTCAATAATATTGCCCTGGGTGTGAACACTATAGATAAAAAATATCTAGAGTCCTAAAACTATAGATACTCTAAAATAAGCATGTGTTGAAGTGTATGAACTCTCTGTGCTAGCAAGGAAGGCATCAACTATGTTTGAATCTAAACTAGAAGAAGAATTTTAACTAGTGGAGGAGATGAAATGGGTAAAGAAGATAAAACTAGTGACTGTAAAGTAGAAGCCAGTTCTAAAGTGGGGAGTGGTAACTCATATGGAACTCTACCAATTGTAACAACCTAATTAATGTGAATGAATTTCATGCATCTATGAGTTTTAGAGGGTACTACTTAAATTTTTTGAATCCCTGGTAAGCCAAGAAACATATCAAAAACTCTTGCACTAGGAATAATAGTAAATGGTGTGGCCACATGTGTTGGACCAAGCTATAGAGGAAGTAAAATCTGACCTAATGAACTCTATATGTTCCCACTGAATCCATTGATAATTGTATTCATCAGGGTAATATCTTACTCTAAATATCCCAAATACTACAATTATTTTAGAGTGCACATGTTTACATTGGATCTATTATTTATGAGAACACTGTGAATAAGATGATTATAAATGTAAGCTCTGATAAAGAGTGCATGATAATCTAGATCATCCTAAACTATCTCTTACTCAGAGAAGGAGATTGAAGGTCTAGCTAGAAATCTATAATTGTACACACCAATCATGTTACTCAAAGGATGTGACTCAACTAAAGGTCTCTAGTATGTAGCTGATGAAGGATGTGCATGATATGCATAGTGAACACCTAATGTATCCCATATCTCTTGTTTAGAATGTTATGGGAAAGGATCTGAAAATATTTTAAAAACTTTGTCCTATGTTTGTTTTGCCTGAGGCTCAACTAAAGTTCCAAGATCAATAACATTATGGTCTATCAACTCTTATATCTTGTGTTTCAAACTAATTCATATGTTTGTTGTGTGTCCTGGTGGCCTATAAAAATTGAAAAATGCATTTTGATCATATCTCCATGGAAGAGGCTTTGTTAGATCAACTTCCCAAATAGGAGGGATAGATAAGATATTACATTCCAATAACTATTGTAAGACTCTAGCTAGAGATACTGGTAAATTGGAAAAAATTCACTAAGAAAAGATAAAGCACTTGCTAAGAGGGCTTTGAAACTATGTTAATTATTGGTTGATTTTGTCTTTTGCTATCATTGACCTTTAATTTGTATGAGACTTTAATGTTACTCTTGTTTGTTGTCTCTGATATACTTGTGTACTTGAATTTTCCCATTGAAATTAGTTTGACTTCCCTTTCCTTTATTGTATGACATAACTTAATGAAGGAAGAGAATCTTTTGAAAATTATTGACTCATACAAAGATGGTAGAATACTCTATTTGAAGAGATCTTGTAAATCTTGATCAGCGACGGGGCTAGTCATCTTAGCCAACATAGTCTTATATTAAAGAACATATTATTTGAGATGCTCATTTGACCTTTATTTCTATTTTGTAACTTGGGCATAGTAAATATTGTCACCAATGTTAATGTAAAATTGAGCTAGGAACATGTCATCTAAAGGATTGAATGCATTGACTAACTGATTTGATAGACTATAAAACCATTATAAAGCATAATCCTTTAGAATCTATGGAAATAACTTGGCTAGTAGCCAATCATTTGGCACATAGTCCAAGCATGATGTGTGAAAATATCTCAAGTGTATCTCTAGATCACCCTTTCCATCATATAGAATGATCTTGGGTTGAAAAAAATGGTGGCAATGGTGTAGAAGCAATATGACATATCAATGGTGTATGAAGTAGAGCAAAAGAATCCAAGGCATGTGTAGGTATAGAGGCACCTTGCTCAAGATGTAGCACCTTTGATTGAAGATATTTAATCTCTTGCAAAAGGTCAGCCACATCAGGAGACAAAGATGTACTAGTTGTAAATGGTGGTACCTCATAGGAAGCTTGGGCTATTATAGAGGGTTATTGAGACATAGTTGCCCTCATAGTGTCATTTGTAATTGGTTGTTCTATGATTTGAGAATATTGACCATTGTTCACTTTTTATTATTCTTATTATAGTATTTTAAGCATGTCATCTTGTATATTAGGATGTTTAGTTAAAATTTCTTGAAGTTCCTTTTTATCAGTTTCATCAAAACTAGTATATTGGGACATTGTTAACATAGAAAAACAAATTTGAAATGGATTGAATTTTTTTCAATAAGTTGTAATAAGTAAAATCCAATGGAAGGAAAGTAATAGATAAAATAAATGTAAATTCCTAAAAGTAGAAACTAAAATATGCATAAAAATGATACGAAGCTCACAAACATGTAAGGTGGTATCTTAAGAAATAAAGGGACCTAGTAAATTCAAATTGGGTTTGAGAGAAATATTTTTTTTAAATCACTATGGTAATTTTTTTTTAATTAACTAGAAAATTTTGATTTAAATATAAAAGAAAAATTAGAATAATACTAGAAAAATATCAGGACCTAGTATAGGCAACTAGGGTTTGAATGAAACTATTTTTAAAATTACTAGGGAAAATTTTAAAATATAATGTGAATTTTTAATTTAAAAATTCAAGAAAAAATCTAAAATATGCTAGAAAAATACTGGGACCTAGTATAGGCAACTAGGGTTTAAATACAATTATTTTTAAAATTACTAAGGTAAATTTAAAAATTAAATGTGAATTGTTTGTTTAAAAAATGCATAAAAAATCAAAAAAATATTGGAAAAAATATCAAGGAATTTACCCTAGGGTTTCTAAGATTCTTATGTGTAAATGAAGTAAGTTGAGTTAACAAAATGATTTAATTATTTTAAGAATATTGGAGTCTTGTTCCTAATTTAGTTAAGGGTCTAGAATAAATAAATTGGTAAATAATATTATAATAAATTAACCACTAATTTGTATAATTAATTGTGGATTTTAAATCTTTCTAAAAATAGTAATAAATGAAGAGAAATGTAACTTAGCTTAAAACTAGACTGAGACAACTGAGATAAAGGCTGAAACTAGATGTGTAGGATTGGGATAGTGTCATAAACTAAGATCTTGCTTTCATTTAGTGAATGGATATGAGTGCCAAAAATAAGACACTTCAAGGTTTGGCACTATAGTCCTAGTTCTACCACTATTATCCAAACTAGTCACAAATATTTGATTTTTATGGGTTTTATTCATTGCCCCTATGTGAGCCTTCCTGTGAAATTTTAGATCTTGAATATCAATGGAGATCCTCATAGATCTGATTTAATATTCAACCCTAGACCTTCATAATGTTTGAATAAAACTTGAGAAAGAGGGGGGGGGTTAGTGTGTGTAAGATGCACTAAACATGTATCCATACCCCTTTTCTGGGTACGCTACCTACATACCAATACTCTGAAGAGGGATCAAGCCATATGTAGTTCTTCCACTTGATGTGTTTTATGTAATAGTGTTATGTAGATACAAAAATGCCAAACTAAAAGTGTTTGAGGTGGCTAGAGACTTGTGTGAGGGTTTGAATATATTGGTAGTTATGTAGAGAATAGGAAAGTTTATCTTAGTGTTCTTACTTCTATTCTTGCTTGCTTTTGTAATATTTTCCAACCCCTTCTAAATGAACATTGAATGGGATTTTATAAAGATCTATTGGTCACGGGTTAAATTTATTTGTGCTAGGTCAACATAATGAAGAATAAGAATCAAAAGTAAATGGTCATTTGGGATCTAAATGTGATTAGATAAAAGCACCAAAATAGGACACCCTAGGGTCTGATACTATAGTCTAACCCTAGCACTCCTTTCCTATAGGATCAAGACCTAGGGGGATGGAATTAGCATGGAAAATGCAGCTTGGTTGAGCTAGAATTAGGTTTGAAAAGTCTATGGATGACCAGTTATGTGAAAAAAGGTGTCTAAAAGGGTTATGAGAGCATGCAAG
Organism: Torreya grandis; assembly: GCA_037957365.1. Classification (NCBI taxonomy): domain Eukaryota; kingdom Viridiplantae; phylum Streptophyta; class Pinopsida; order Cupressales; family Taxaceae; genus Torreya; species Torreya grandis. The sequence continues at coordinate 627,219 of JARHVA010003914.1, forward strand.
AGGGTTATATGGATTAGGTGTCACAATCCACACTCAAGCTACCAATTTGGGCATTTATATTATTATATATTTCCAAATATACTAATAATTTCAACATGAAAATTCAAAAATTTAATACCATCATGATGAGCATGCTCTCCTCTTTCCAAAAATATGATTTTTATAATTTTTGGATTAATTTAAGGTTTCAAACTATGTTGATTTCTAATTATACATATTTTAGGTCATTGCATGATGCAACCATACATGCCTATACATGTTCATGTAATTTGTCTTTTGTTGATCTAAGTAAAAAAATAAGTTATATGGAGATAAATAAAATTATGCAATTCAGAAGGTGTGATGGCTTCGGTGAGTGATGGCTTACAAGGATCAAAGGCACATGGTGTTGTGCAGTTGATGGAAGAAATGGTGATCAACTTTGGGTAGGTGGAGATCTATGAGGAGATGGAAACTAAGTAATAGTTGAAGGAGGTTTATATTGTAGAGATTGGCAAAGGAGATGCAGTAATATTGTTTGATAAATGGGTAGTGGTAGCTAAGTTGAAGATGTAATGGAGAAGGAAATATGGGCCTCAAAATCCAACAAAGAATAGGCTTCATAAAGGAGATGCTTATGAGGTGAGTTTGGGAGAGCAAGGGTTAAGGGAAAGTTTAAATCTAGGTAGAGGTAGGAAGAAGAAAGATTTTAAACATTTTTTTTGTTTTTTTGCCTCACATTTTTCTCAAGTTGATGTGCCCTTTGAGGATTTTTTAGATCTAGAATGGTTAAGGGTTGATAAAGACTTTTTAAATAGAAGCTCATCTCCTAGGAGGAAGGTAACTACACCAACAACAAATCCATCTAGGGCTTCTGTAAAAGCTTCAGTGTTTTTGATTTTCTTAAATATATCAAACCCATCTCATAGTTGTGGAGATTATTGTAAATATATTATTCTCAAATATCAACTTGGCTCAAATCTTATTTTGATTCCTAGAATCTAGATTCATTGAGAGGAGGTTGAAGCACTTGTGGAGGTTCATGAGGATTTAGTAGAAGTAACTTCTTCATAGAAAGAAACCCTATAAACGAATTTTTTATGTGATATTCCTTCAATTTTTACTAATTCTCCTCCTCTTTTTTAAATTTATAATGCAGATCTTGGAAAATTAGACTTGGAAAGAGGCCAGAGAGTTTTGATTAGTAGGTGCATTAGAAAATGGCCTTTTTGGGAAGCTCTTTCAGCTTAGTCTCAAGAAATTTGGCCCACACTTAAAACTCCATATCTTTCTACCTTGTCAAATGATCTTTTTTGCTCTTGTTTTAGTCTTTAGAGGATAGAGCTTTTGTTTGGGTAAATAGAACATGGTTTGTTGGTAAATAGGGGGGTGTTTTTCCATTCTTGGGCTCTATTTTTTGACCTAGCTACTTTGGTGATATCCCAAGCCCCTGTTTGCGTTAAATTATATAATCCTCCATTGGATATGGAGGATCTTAATCTTTTCAAAAAATTGGTCAGCAAGCTGGGCATCTTTGTCAAATTTGATGAATCCATTGGGGTTAATCTGAACTATGTCAAGATGTGTGTTTTAGTGGATCTAGCTAAACCCTTACACCATTCCATTCAGATCTCATCCTCCCATGGTGTTTGGACTTAGTTTATTAATTTTGAATGTCTCCCATTTATATGTTTTAAATGTAATCAATCTAATCATAAGATTACTTCTTTCCCTAAGAAAAACTTTCAATGATCTTACTCAATGTTCTTGCAGAAATGGGTCAAAATATTGGCTATCTAAATCAGGATTTGGTTCATCAAATGAAATTTCCTTCAAAATCCATCTCCATTATAACTTCACATGTTGCATTCATTAAAGAGCTTCAGGACAACCATTAGGAGGGTGAGTGTTTAATGACTTCAATAGTTCAGATCACCAGGGAGTTAGGGCAACCTTCCTCTCCACTCCTCGAAAAGGATGATGTCTTGAAGGGAACCAAGATAAAGTAGGTTATAAATTTCCCTTCTTCGTAGGTTCTATCATAGGATGACTTTATTGTGCATGTTGAGGATTAGGATGAAGAAGATGAATACCTAGTAAGTAGAGTGGTTTTGTCTATTTCACAACAACCTAGTGATCTAAAGACCCCTAACTATGACAAGAAAGGGAAAAGAGATAGGAAAATAGAAGCAAAGAGGCTACAAATAGATGATATAAACTCCATTAATGGGGGTATAAAATGGACTATGGAGTCTTTGCTCTCTAGCAAGGGCAGGCATCTATTGGTAACAAAAGGTTGATTTAACAAATAGATCCATGAAATTTGTTGAGTAGTTTCTTTTGTGGTATTTCTTCCTTTCTAGATTTTTATTTTTCTAGTTTGTCTCTTTTGGTTTTATTGTCTCTTAGTTGAGGTTTTTTGTCTACTATTTTGTTTTATAACCTGACCGTCCTTTTTCATGTTCTTACTTTCTTTTTTTCCTTTTGTTAGCTTATTTTTTGGGGACTAATCCTTCGGATTGTGCTCCAAATCCAATTAAAGTTTTGGTATAAACTAGTATTTATCTAAAATAAAAAAATAAATTATATGGTCACAAACTAAGCCTAATTCTACACACATTAAAAAAATGATTTTCATTTATTTTAGGTGGTTAGGTGCATCACATGGATGACTATCCATTTTTTGTCAATTTTTAGGATCTATTTACTTGTAAAATTCATTAAAAAAAGTATTCATTGAAAAAAAAATAGGTCACAAACTAGAAGATCTTATCTAAAGTTTTTCCTAAGGGTTTCAAAGAATATTAAACATTTTTACAAAAATGTTTCACTACAAAACCATCTATTTCTTCTACTTTTTGAAAAAAAAATAAGAGTTGCTCTTCAAATTTTAGATGTTTGACCTAGTTATACTTAACCATTTAAAAAAAAAGTTTTTTGTAAACTATACATTTCATTTTATTAAACCATCTTCAAATTTGGAGTGTAGATATCTCAAATTATCTTTAAAAGTTTAGATTTTTGAAATTTCAAGAAACTCATGTCTATGGGTAGACCACTTTTTGTCCCCCAACTTTGTGCACTTATGCTTTATGGATTTGTGCATTTATAAAACAATAGTCATATTATTTTTAGTTTATGTGTTTCTTCTTCATATTTTTTTGTTTATTTTCATTTTAATTTTTTATTTTGGTGGGTTAAATAAGAATAAGAAGAGGGAATATTACATTATGTAGTTTAGTTAAGTTCCCCATTATTATTTACTACATAACATAGAGGCCTCTATCATAGCATGGGAGAGGTGAGTGAGTCCTAGACTAGTGTATTTGGGTGAAATTGTCTTATATTGGGTGAGATATCTCCACTAACCACAACATAATTATTATTTTATGTATGCTACATGAATTGACAACACTCAAATCTCAATTTGTGATGGGGTTGGGGACCATATGTTCATTATATACTTTCAAGTCTTGAACATTAATTTTTTTCATTGTTATTTAAAATGATCTGTGTTAGATTGCTTTTAATTTTTTTATGGGTTGTAATCCCTATTTTTTTTAATAGTCTTGAATCATTATTGTTATATATTGAATCCATATAATATTTTTTTTCTTGCTCACTTTTTTAAGATAGTCAAAATGATATGAAATGAATTGATGTCTTAGAATAGGTTGGGAAAATAATGTCAGGGTATAAAATAATTGGTTACACAATGAAAAGTAGATAGAGTAGTAATAGGATTCATCAATACACCCTTTATGGATAATATGAATTGATGTCATGTCCCCTTTTTCGTGGACATTGACAGGCTTGATGATTAGCCTATTATGCGACCTTCGTAGGCTGATTGGATGGATAGAGGGTCATGATGGAGATTGGGTTGGCTTTGATTTACAGAATTCCTATAGGTGGCTCTCATTCAGGTTATTTCAGACACATTAGGCCTGAGCTCCTATTATTTAGGGATATTTGACATACAACGGAGCACCCTTGTTTTGATATGGTCATGTGCAGAATCACTCCTTGGTTCACCAGCTTCAGACGGTTCGAGGATCTAACATGTATTGAGGGAGATATTAATATTTGATTGATTTAATCAAATATTAATTATTTGGTCTAATTTTAAATTAGATATTAATTAATTATTAATTAATTAATTATTTGGTCTAATTTTAAATTAGATATTAATTAATTATTAATTATTAATTAATTGGTCTAATTTTAAGACCCAAGTTCTAATTTGAGGAATTCTAATTTTAGAAGCCCAAGTTCTAATTTGAGGAATTCTAATTTTAGAACCCCAAGTTCTAATTTGAGGAAATCTAATTTTAGCAAGCACACCTTTGGAAGGGTATAAGAGTTTCTCATGGGAGAGAGTTTGAAAATATGCATAGATTATTGATTTTGATATTGAAGAAATTCTTCTGTGAAGACTGAGCCAAGGGTTCCAGGATTCCATCTGCAGTGGAGAACGTCAACTCTTCATTGTGTGTGATTCAGAGGTTGTGAAAGATCAGCCGATCTATTGCCAAATTGAGAGATAACTTCACCTAGAAGTTATCATAGTATTACAGGTATTTGAGAGATAACTTCACTCAGAAGCTATCACAAGGGTTTACAGGTATTTTCATTATTTTTGGGTTTTGATTCAAGAATTATCCAGATATAGATATTTTGTATTAGCCCATAATTCTACAGATCAGGATCAAGCATACAGGTTGTGTTATATCAGCGGCCGTACGAATTCTGTACAAATCCATGAAAATTTGTACGCATCAACAGAAAGTACAGGTACCGACATCGGTGAACAGATACTTACAGAGACCGACATCGGTCAACATACAACCGACATCGGCGAGATAATGACTACAGATCGACCAACGACGGTAGTATAACCGACGTCGGCGACTGTGTTTTTTACACAGCAGGCCGAGACGAACCAGATTCAGAATTCTTTCCCAGTTTGCAAAATATTCAGGCTATTCAGGCCGTACTTTCGATATTTTTTGTATACTTGACAGAGGATCTCTATTGTAAGCTTATGAGCAAATAAATAAGAGTTTATACTATGTTTCATTTATCTAATTGAAGGTATTTTTCAAAAATTCAGATAAGCAATTCAAAGCTTTGTTTTGATATTCGAAGGGACATCACAGGGAATCAGAGCTTTGGTCTTTAGTATCAGAGTTTTGTGTCTTTCATATATCCCTATTAGAAGGGGATATCACAGTGGTATCAGAGCCAAATTCCTACCATCCTGTTGGGCATATCAGAGCTAATGTCTTGCCATCCTGTTGGGTAGTTGGGTAGATTGAATCAACGAAGTATCCATGATGTCTTCAAGTACTCAGAAACAGTGGGACAAGGATATGAAGAAGCTGAAACAAAGTTTGAACCAGTTGGTTGAAACCCAGAGGAGGATGAATGAAACTCTTTCAGATCCTACATTTGAAGACAAATTATTATGGTATATGGCATCCATTCGTAAAAGGTCCACATCACAAAATAGAACGAAGGAGAAACAAGAGGTCTCAACAGTGGTTGAGGGCAGCGCTACACCAATTATTAGACATGTGGATGAGATTAGTCATGGGGATTTAGACTCTCAGTTAGTTGCAGAGGATGTGGGAGTGGGAAATTGTGATGATGAGATAGTTTCAGCAGCATTTTCTTCAGAGTTAGATGAGGATGAGTCCGATGCTTGCACTCAGAGTGTACAGGTGTGCTCAGGTGTTAGTGCACTGAGGGTTGATGATCTCTCAGTTATGACAGAGATTGTAGAAGAGTCCCAGGATTCGATTATTGCAGAAGATACTCAGGAGGATGCAGTGGACAGTTTTGAGGACTTAGTTTCACCAGCCGTTTCTCGCAGTATGGAGGAGTTAGACCGTGATGCTACAGTTGTTGATATTCTGTATGTTGATATGAGCTATGGAGTTGATTCACAGAGTATGGATGGTAGTACTCCAGAGATCAGTGATTTTGAGTCTACTCTTTTGGACCATGCATCAGAGGAGGATTGTAGGAGACAGTCTAGCCAGTGCCACCATGTGTCTAGTCAGCTGAGAGTTAGTGAGCGAGACATTGCTACCACTTGCAAGCATTTCGATGATGCTCGTCAGTTGTTAGCAGTTTATGGATGGGGTTCTCCTACTAGCATCGAGCAGGGAGGTAGTTATTTGTCCTTGACAGAGATCCACTCTTTATGGGAGGCTATCCAGATTCTGAGACAGGATTATATGCAGTTGGTCACCGACAGAGATTATCTTATGGAGTGGGGTAGCATAGCATATGATGCATTGTTGGTCGAGGAAGATAAGGTGAGTGAGCTTACTCAGTAGCTAGAGGTGACTTCTGAGATTCTTGAGACTACGCAGTTAGCTTATGAGGAGTCACAATTTCATTTGGCTGAGATGACCATGGAGTTAGAGCATTTACAGTCTTCACCAGCCCCAGACTCAGAGGTTAGTACATTGAATGTTGTTGGTGAGTACGTTCCTATAGTTGTAGCTAAGGAACATGTTGTTGAGGCTGACACACCGGTTCAGGATTTGGGAGTACCTGGTTCTGATGAGTTTGGGATACCTCTCCAGATTGATTCTTCTCACACAGATGACAGTGTGGTCCAGTTGATTGTGCCACCTTTACAGAGAGATCAATTATGGTGTGTGGGGGAGTACGTTGATGCTTCCACATATAATTTTTACTGCACGGAGTCATTCATGGAGTATTTTTTGGATAGTGCAGGTGTTCATCTAGATTCGCATAGGGTAACAAAAGGTGTTCTCATCCAAGGTACTGGTGCTATTAGCAGATTGGGTGGGGAGATTATAGGGATCCTATCTACTATGCTATCTCACAAGGATTTTGAGGTGGGGTATGCTCATTATTCTTCTTTTGACCCAGAGAGAGAAGATTTGATTTCACACAGGTGTAGATCGGCTCCAATTTTTTACCATCCATTATGGGATGGATTGGCACCATCTCTTACAGATGGAATTGGCAATTTGAGTTGTCCATTCTACTTGGGTTATGATGCTTCGAGAGTTTGGTTCTCATGTGTTCTTGACTATGGCAGTTGTGCTCTTAGAGTTTGGTTGAGTTACATTCGCCAATTTGATTATGGGTTCCTCTTTGTTCTACTTCTATTGATGTTGCAGGTACTTGCATTGATTCACAGCAGTGCAGAACATAACTACATTTGGGATCCAGGTGGATCGAGTGGTTCATTGTTCCAAGATTGCTTGGGGACAAGCAATTTTTGGAGGGGCGGATTGTCATGTCCCCTTTTTCGTGGACATTGACAGGCTTGATGATTAGCCTATTATGCGACCTTCGTAGGCTGATTGGATGGATAGAGGGTCATGATGGAGATTGGCTTGGCTTTGATTTACAGAATTCCTATAGTTGGCTCTCATTCAGGTTATTTCAGACACATTAGGCCTGAGCTCCTATTATTTAGGGATATTTGACATACAACGGAGCACCCTTGTTTTGATATGGTCATGTGCAGAATCACTCCCTGGTTCACCAGCTTCAGACGGTTCGAGGATCCGACATGTATTGAGGGAGATATTAATATTTGATTGATTTAATCAAATATTAATTATTTGGTCTAATTTTAAATTAGATATTAATTAATTATTAATTAATTAATTATTTGGTCTACTTTTAAATTAGATATTAATTAATTATTAATTATTAATTAATTGGTCTAATTTTAAGACCCAAGTTCTAATTTGAGGAATTCTAATTTTAGAACCCCAAGTTCTAATTTGAGGAAATCTAATTTTAGCAAGCACACCTTTGGAAGGGTATAAGAGTTTCTCATGGGAGAGAGTTTGAAAATATGCATAGATTATTGATTTTGATATTGAAGAAATTCTTCTGTGAAGACTGAGCCAAGGGTTCCAGGATTCCATCTGCAGTGGAGAACGTCAACTCTTCATTGTGTGCGATTCAGAGGTTGTGAAAGATCAGCCGATCTATTGCCAAATTGAGAGATAACTTCACCCAGAAGTTATCATAGTATTACAGGTATTTGAGAGATAACTTCACTCAGAAGCTATCACAAGGGTTTACAGGTATTTTCATTATTTTTGGGTTTTGATTCAAGAATTATCCAGATATAGATCTTTTGTATTAGCCCATAATTCTACAGATCAGGATCAAGCATACAGGTTGTGTTATATTAGCTGCCGTACGAATTCCGTACAGATCCATGAAAGTTCGTACGCATCAACAAAAAGTACAGGTACCGACATCGGTGAACAGATACTTACAGAGACCAACATCGGTCAACATACAACCGACATCGGCGAGATAACGACTACAGATCGACCAACGACGGTAGTATAACCGACGTCGGCGACTGTGTTTTTTACACAGCAGGCCGAGACGAACCAGATTCAGAATTCTTTCCCAGTTTGCAAAATATTCAGGCTATTCAGGCCGTACTTTCGATATTTTTTGTATACTTGACAGAGGATCTCTATTGTAAGCTTATGAGCAAATAAATAAGAGTTTATACTGTGTTTCATTTATCTAATTGAAGGTATTTTGCAGAAATTTAGATAAGCAATTCAAAGCTTTGTTTTGATATTCGAAGGGACATCACAGGGAATCAGAGCTTTGGTCTTTAGTATCAGAGTTTTGTGTCTTTCATATATCCCTATTAGAATGGGATATCACAATTGATCATGAGGGTGGATGGGTGGAACATAGTACCAAGTCATCTCCTCATTACGTATCTAATAGTTTGAGTGTCGAATTTCAACCAATAAATAAGCAGTTCATGTTTCACATGTTTCTTACTTTTGTTTCTATTCTATAACATTAATAAGTGAAGGATAAACTATGTTTGATTTTTATTTTAGTAGAGATGATAATCATAGGCTGAAAATTATGTTGGTATTTTGAGGCACATGGTATTTTGTTTTTTACATTATTGAAAATTCACACAAGAAAACTTAGAGAAAATACATTATAAATAATTAAATATAATAAATTTATATTCTAACAAAGAAACACACCTTTGATTGACAAAATGAGAAAATAAACCAAACCTTCACTTTCCATAAGGAGATCCATGTTGTGTGTATTTTTATTAGATTAAAAATGGACATGATTGCTTAATGAAATACATGTACATAATTTAATAGCATTTTCACTTGTTTGATTCATGATTTTATTGTACGATGTTGAGCATGGATTGGATAGCTTGATCTCATAGTAGCATGATCTACCTAGGCTAATGAAGCTTGTTGGAAATGGATGGTTGGATTTGATTTAAGATGGAGGGTTAAGATTGAGCCAACATATTTATTCAGTGATCAGATTTTCCTATTGAATAAAGGAGGTTGACAATAAAAGGATTTATTTTCATGAGTCGAATTTATTTTCATTTTCCCTATATTTTAGGGATTTGATTGATCGTATTGGATGTTGGGGATTTGATGTAATATTTTTTTATTTGATGATTTTGATTTCTTTTTGTTTTAAAATTTAGTGTTTTTATTGTGCATAAAGTTTATTATTAATACTAATCAACTATTTAATGTGATAAATTATTTTATTAATCTATATTTTATTTTGGTGGGATTGGATAAGGTAATGGAATAATTTTTTTAATTTCTTGGAAGGTAATATTGTGGTTAGAATATATTGACTATAGATGTTAATGATAGGGTTATGACATGAGGATAAACAGTAAAATTAGGGATTATAAAAATGATAGGATTAAGGGTAAAATGATGATCAAACTAAGATTCATAATGGAATTTGGGTTTGTTAGGGCATAACATGATAAAATTAGGGTTTAGTGATATTAGTACAAAAATTAGTGGATTTGATGACAATGATCAATAATGGTGCTAGGTGGCAAAATTAGTATGCTTGAATTTTTACCCTCTTTAAAAGGGCATTACAACTACAAAAAGTATTAGTGTTTCAAATAATGTATAATAAAAAAAGTGAAATAAAATACACAAAATAGTGTGTGATGAATATTAGATGATTATGTGATGCCCACTGAAGAGGGCATGTGGGGATGAAAACATAGAGAGGCCCTTGAAATGAGGCTGAGGACTGAAAAATATAATAAAATGATTTGAAATGGAGAAATGACATATTTAATAAATGAATATTAAATAAATACACAATGGTAGGTGGGTTGTGAGGGGGATAAAAATGCTCATTTTAAATCTAGCCTTGTTGAGATTTGGATCTTTACATTATCATGAGATATCATGATAAAATACATTATGTACCATCATATAAGGACCAAGTGAATGGGTGAGGGAACAACAATGTCCAAACAAGAGTAGGCCACTAGGAAGATCATCTTTGATTTTGAAAATTTTCTTTTTTTGTCATAAGGGTACAAAATCATACGAGACGCAGACATTATGAGAGATAATTTCCTTCTGGTGTTTGCATATGTTCAAGTGATGTTTATGTGTTATGTTTTAGCATCTATAAAAAATTTAAATAAGTTTATCATATGCAAATATGTCATTAATTTTATGTCTTTAAATTGTCATCTATGTAAAACTCACATCCTCTATGTGACTTTGGCATTCACATAGACATCAAGACATTTTCACAAATATCATAATAGTTACATCATTAATAGCATCTATATTAAAATAATGTATTTTTTAATTAAATTGATAAAAATGACTAAGTGATATTCTTTATTTATTATTTCATGAGAATTTACTAGTGATTATAGCTTAGGAGCATTGATTAGTAGTCTTGGATTTTGTAAAGTAGATGTGTCTGGATTAGTTAGGGCTACATGATGTTATGGGCATGCATTATATAACAATTATGTTTAATATCAAGGTAGATATGACTCTTTTTACATCTTTATTAGAGTATTACCACTCTTAGATAGGCATATCTCACTTGCAGACAGGTGAGATGATAGTGACCATTTAAAATGTGTGTAGGACTTTCTAAATCTTTATTATTAGAGAAATATAGTGACACTATTAGAGATTAAGAGGGTGGCTTATAGGACATACATATCTCTACGTAGACAGGGTCTATATCTAGAATCATTTTTGGTAAGGAGATTGATAGATTAATTTATCTTATTTATTATGCCTATTATTAGTGGCATTCTACTACATAAGAAGACCAACAAACATTTAAAGATGGGATCATGTATGTGATTCCAAATATGGTGGAACATGCCACAATATTCACTAAGGATGCCTACGTATTAGCCCAATTAGAAAGATTTAATCATTTATTATTATAAAGAGATAATAATATCATTGGGGCTTCCATGTTATTATGATTCTATGCCTATGAGCACATATCCATGGAATGGCTATTGGGGATATAGTGATGAAGGTTTAAGGACGAACCAATGTCATATGGTTTCGATATAGTTTCTAATGGTTAAAACCAGAACTTATGTGACATTATATATATTATCGACATTCATTAGACATGTTACAACCAATAGTCATTACATGGATATATTACAAGGCGATTCATTTTATCTAGTTGGATGACCTATACTTCCTGATTTATTCACATATTATTTGATACATTATAGGCCAGAGGGAGTATATTATAAAACATTACATATGAGATAGTGTTTTTTCATAGCTTTACCTATAAAATATTATACCAATAGGATCCCATGCATGTGATTGAGTGGTTAGGAAGGTACAATAGTATGGGCTCATGGTGGATCCCATAATAGCCACACATGATTGGCTAGTTATTTAAAGTGTATTATAGAATGAGAAAAGTGCAATAGTAGATGCATGGGTAGTAGATGTTTTTGACTCTTGGGGGTGTATATGAGGCCTAAGACATTGAAATCCACTAATAAGAGGTTGAGGATGATACAATAGAGGATCACATGGATCATGAGGACTTTACCCTAATAGAGGTGACATTGGAGGATGAAGAGGAGTATTTATTTAGTATAGGAAGGTGGATCTCTAGGACATGTAACTAAGGAGCTTGGTATGGGGTGGATCCATGATAGAAATTTTTGATTCTCTAGTGTGGGTAATAGTGGGATAATTGATCTAGGTAGTCATGACATAACTAGCTATGTTTCTAAGATGGGTTCAGACTAGTTTAGATAAAGAGGTCACAATGACTATAAAAATGATAGTTAGAAGAGATGGGGTAGGGATTTCACATCCATAATGGGTGGAGGATACATATCTAAATGAGACTATCTGTTGAGATATATTAGAGAGAAATATAAAGATAGTAGGTTCAAAGAACATGACATGTATCTTTCAGACATAAATGGTATCACATGATGTAGAGGTTACATGACTAAAATGTGAAGTGACTTGATTGAGCATGAAGGTTTAGAGACTATGGAAAGTGGGATAAAAATCACTTTATTTTGACTTCTCAAGGCCTATAGAAGGCCCTTTATAACACTCTAAGTGATATGAGGGACGTGACTTACTATCAACATATCTATGAGGGCTTGATACCTATTAGATAAAGAGATCCATCATATGTGGAGTTCTTAGGGAGGTGATCATGAGCACTACAGACAATGTCATCAATGTTTACAACTCCATCATTATGTTCAGTACCCCCCCCTCTTAGGAGGAGTCCACCACTAGGGAGTCCAACACTAGAGAGTGGTCCAAAAAGGATTTCACCACCCAAGAGTCCTCCTAGAGAAGGACAGAGTGAGAATTGACCACTTAGTTTATGTATATGATTTTAAGAGGGTTGTGCATATGATTCTAATAGATGTAGATGGTATTTATTATAATGATTACATAGATATTGAATACATGTTCATTCAATTCATATGATGATATTTTGGTTTTGATTTTCCTCTCTAGTCTCATTATTTGATTATGATGTGATGTGATGGTATTTGATTGTTATGTTATTGATGTAATGGATTTGATTTATTTTAAATGTATTTAATGTTATTATTCATGATTTGATGATATCATGTTATGTGATTTTGTGATCTGGTTAATGCTCTTTATTTTATTTTCTTGATTGCACACCTAGTCATCTTGAATAAATACTGATCAATAATTATATATAGATAGTGTGATGTAGATATTGATGAATAAGGGAACATGCTATCAATTTTGCATAAATTTCCATTTTTTTTAACAACATGATGTTTGATATAGCACACAAAATTATGCAACCTAATATAAAAAAAACCATGATGACATTGTTGTATTATGTTTTAGAAGTGACATGGATGTAACAAATGAGAAATACTTTGAAAAATTTTTAAAAATAACATAAGCAAGTAACAAACAAGCCAAATGTTATTTCCCTAATCAAGTTAGAAACTAAATCTATTAGTAATGATGATATTAATAGATTTTTTATTCCTCACATATCGATATGTACTAAGAGGTATGATTAAAAATAATATATCCTAATGAAGTTGCAATGAACTATTTATCATACACAAAATTCTTATGTCGTCCTCAGGATCTCATCCCTGAACATTTTCTTAAAACTAATAATCATACACAAAATTCTCTAGATAAAGATAATGATATTTACCTTACAACACCTCATTCATTTCCATATTTGGATACACCTACACCTATTACCTTTCTCTTGTATACAATTACCCCTGCAATATATGATACAATAACCTCCCATGATTATCCCATTGATGGGACAATTGACTAACACTTTTATGCATATTCAAATAAATTAAAAAATGCCAAAGAAAATCAAAGAAAATACAAAAATGTTCAAACATTCATAAAATAAAAATTAGCAGCTAAGAACGACATGAATTGATAGATTACATGGTTTTCATATTTTATTCATCGCATGTTTGGTAGATGGTATACTCTTTTCACCTAAATTTATTATAGTTTGTTATTTCCTCTTGAAGTTATGTCATTACGTTAGTTTTATACAAGAATTTCTGACTTGGAGTGTTTGTCTCTGCATAAACATTTAATATTGTTATATGTTGTATATTCTATTTAAACAATCCATCAACTGAAAATTATATGGCCTGCTTATAAATTATAGCCCAATTGTTAATTTATATTTGTAACCTGTAAAACATATATTGTAAATTGTAATCGTCTCCCAGGGTAAGTAAATACAATCGTTAAAAATTATTTGAACCTCAGAATTAATACCTAAGGTTGAAGGAAAACTGCCAAGAAAATGCTCTTTGCCTGTAAATGTAAATATAAGCTGCGATGAACTATTTATCATATATTTAAAAAGCTCAATGGATCTTATATTTCCCGGGATTTAACATATACATGGCAAGGAGTATTATAATCAATTAATACATGGCGAAGAGCATTATTTAATATTGGCACGTTTTATTAATATTGTTTCTAATTTGTGTTGTTTTTTTGGTTTTGGTTTTTAATTTGTATTGTTTTTTATTTTTATTATTAAAGATTGCCTAAGAATTAGTTTTCTAAAGTCGTTCCAAAATGTGTTATATCCTTTTTAGAATTCATTCCTTTGTAGTGCATGTTTTTTATATATTATTTCCATGTCTTTATCATGTACTTTAAATAATAATAATTTGTATTCTTTATACGTTCATAAGATATGTTAGATGTGTTATGTAGAATTCGATTGAAATATCATTCAAATTTTTAGATTTTTATTTAAATATTTGGTCTCATTATTCAACACATTTATATGTGATAAATATTTTGTCTTCAACATATCATTGAGTCTCCCAAAAAAAAATTATTTTATTATATTCTATATTCTTTCCTTTTCTCAAATCCTAAACTTTTCTCTTAAAAACATCAATAATAATAGTATGCAATCCCAACTTTCCATATAATTTTTATATTAAGATTAATTAAATAAATTATTTAATTAAAAAAAAAATCAAAATGCCCTTTTTAACTCCTTATTTACATAGTGTGAAACCACTAGAGTGATATTCAAAGAAAGAATGGAAAATATACAAGAAAAAGATAATATTCAAAATTAGTAATAAATGCATGTTGTACTTAATCTGGTATGTCTTTGTAGATATTAATGAACATTTATATATAAAATAAATGATATGTTATCTACTATCATAAAGTAAAGAACATAGATGCCAAGGGGTAATAAACAGGAGAATGCTGATTTTTTGGTATTTTTGAATTATTTGAATGTTTTTATATTTTCTTAAATATATATTTTTTGTTTTGATCAATGTGTTTTGAATGGATCAAGTTTTTTATGATTGAAGTATTTTGAGTTAAAAATGTTCATATCATGCTCCTCTTCTCTCCTTACTTGCTTAGTATAATTACCATCATCATCGTGTGGTATGTGAACTAATCTTCCCTTGTAAGAAAATGAAATATCTTATTGGTTTTGATGTATTTTAGCTTATATTTAGTATACCAAAAATGTACCAAATGTAGAGTTATGTTGAGTTGTATGAAGGATAACCCACGTTTTTGTTTTGATGACACACAGACCACAAAAAATTGGTAATATTATGTATTCCAATGAGTTTTTCCAACTTCTTTTATGATGTAAGTATTTTATGGTCTAACCAAGTTGTGTTAAATTTATTTCATTATAAATCAATATGGTTGTGGTGAAAATAAGCTCCACCCATGACTAATGTAATTGTTAAATTCTTATGGCGAGGGTAATTTTTTCTTGGTTCAGTTTGAAGTGGTTGTGGAATATGTCCATCTTGTATTGGTCATGTATTAAGTAATTTTTGCAAAGGTGTCATATAAATATTTTAAATGCCACATGTTTGCTCATTATATTCACTTGGTAATTAATGTCCATTGTATATATCATGAACAAATCATTTGTATCTTGTATATACACCAAAATCTGCTCATCTTAATAATTATATTAAACCCACTAATTTGTCCAATAACCATAGCCTTAACCAATTAATTAAAATCCTATCCCTCACATCCTATTTTGTACATCCCATACACTTGTATAAACCCTTATGACCAATTAATTACCCAATTAACCTACTAACTAGCCTACTTAGCCACTAATCCTATTGCATTAACTACCCACTAGCCCACCTACAAATTTAAAATTCATATTTATTCAACTACCTCCTAGTTAACCTACCATCTAGCCTCTCCTACACCCCTATGAATCATAAACCTCATTTAATATCCATCTAATCCCCTATTTTCCCCTAAATTAATCAAGAAACCTCTAGAACTAGTGAAGTTCCTCTAAGATTCTAGAGGTGTCTAAACTAGAGACTTCTAAGTAATTTAAAATTCCCTAAAATTTTATTCCATCATCTTATAAAAGCCATACTTGGACCATGGATAGATAAACATAAAAAAATATATAATCCCTTATTATATTCTCATAATTAGTCATCTCAAAGCATTCTCATACTCTTACAAATCCATTCAGCTATCTAAGGAAGCCATTGAAGTCATTTTGAAGATCAAACAAGCAATCCACATTCAATAAATTTGGCATTTGAATTAGTTTTAAGATCATGGAGAGAAGCCATAAAGGACAAGGTGATGGTAAGATTTTATTCTTAATTGATTAGTTATTCCTTTATTCCCTCCTTTTGATGTTATTGTGATTTAGGGTTTTACTTACTAAATATAGTAGTTTTAATTCATAACTCAAAAATGCAATTATACATTGGTGACCATAGTAGGAGCAACCCCTTAAATTTAAATCTCTTGCTTGTTAGAAGTGTTTTGACAGCATGCAGGACTGAATGGATGAAAAATGAGCTCTGAATTTGATCAAATTTTCACATACATGTGAAAAGTGATTTTTATCTATAAATCATGATATTGAAGTTGATATTTTGTCATAAGATTATCGATTTCATACTAACCATCATTTTGACTATTAATGATTTATTGTCTGATAGGTTTTGGGGCTTTTTACAATATCACATTTTTGTAAAAGGCAAGTTTACTTAAAATCTATAGTTTTGACATATTACTTATAATTTTATAGAACATAGTTTTTAATAAAACATAACCATCTTAGCATAGTCATGTAATGTTTTTGTGGGTCCCTATTACTCTATTTGGTCTTGATGTGATAGAAAAGAACCTGAGTATTCCTAGTTTTAAAAGTGAGTTATTTTGATGTAATACCACTAAAACATAGTTGTGATATCATCGAAGGAAACCTAATATTGCCTTCATAAATACCAATCTTAATGTTTTTCTCAAGACCATCTAGTTAGCCTACTAACATTCGACATTTTAACTATTGTTTGTCTCTTTGTGGCTATTTTTTGTGTGAAAGAAAGGAGAAAGCATTGACCCTAGATATATCTACAGTTAGTACACAATAACAAAAAACCACATTCGTGATATGGTCATAAAATTCATGATATTATCCTCAAGAATTGTAATTTTATCTTTTATAATTAAAATGGTTAAGGCAGTTTGCTAATTCTACCTGCCTGACATTTTATTATCTCTGTGTTGTTATCACTTATTGAAAGGAAGGGTAAAGAGCTACCTAAATTCATATAAAACACCTATACATACCTCTTTGGCTAACCTATAAAAAACTACAATTTGCTAAATAGTGATTTTGTTTAAAATAAGCGATTTTGCATTAAAATAAGTGATTTTGACTAAACAAAACATTATTAGTCTTTATAGAAATCTAAAATATTTTATACATTTTGTAAATAAATGGTAGTAATATTTTAGGATTATATAAATATTTAGGTCAATATTTTATCTTGATTAGTATAATTGATTAGATAGTTAAGGTTTTTATCAACTTTCAAAACCGTAGATTTTGATTCACAATTTTGTAGTAAGAGTTGTAAATTTGCTTAACAATCAGTGATTTTACTTAACCTATATAGTATCTATC
Organism: Torreya grandis; assembly: GCA_037957365.1. Taxonomy (NCBI): domain Eukaryota; kingdom Viridiplantae; phylum Streptophyta; class Pinopsida; order Cupressales; family Taxaceae; genus Torreya; species Torreya grandis. The sequence continues at coordinate 645,024 of JARHVA010003914.1, forward strand.
AAGATTAGTGGATAGTATACAAAATCACATATTTACAATTGTGATATTTATTAAAATTTGTGGTTTTGTAGTCTCTAGAAGTGGTTATGTGTTAAACTGACTATGTATCTTTATTTTTGTAGGAAAGAAGCAGTTTTGCCTATGTTTAAACTACTAATCCATTTTTTATACGACCATATAAGGAGGAAGCACTAGATTAGTTTACTAGCTTGTGTTCTTGTATGAATGTTTCCTAAATTAAGTATCTAATCTTAACTCGTATATATTTTTTATGTGTTTTACTTGCTTGTTTTAAATTTCCTCACATAGATAATTAATCAGATAAATTAATCTAGTTTGCTTGTGTGTTAACCAATTTTTTTAGGATAAAACATGACATATAATTCATCCCCATGTAATTAATTAGTCACTAAATGTTGGTGATGCATATTTCATCACTACATATTCAACTAGACTATGTGTTCTAATGAAGTATAAATATCAGGATAGTTGTCATTAGGATAAGTATTTGACCCTATACAAGTCATCTATGAGGGGGAAGAGTTAATTTATTAAATAAGGAATTAAATAAAAAATTACACATATTTATGACCCATTTACCATTGTGTATATCATTAACTCCCTTATACACCCCTATGTATACCTAGCATATGATCTATCAGTTGTAATAGGCACTCTGCTACCAAAGTCAATATCATCTCCCAAGTGGCCATCAAGTGGAAACATGGATAAGAGGGTTTGATATATTTCATATTAGGTCACCATCCTACAACCTCATCTATGAATCCATTAAAAAGTGTGAAAATTGGGTTACACACCCATTTGGTTGACTAAAATTAAGGCTTATGATTGGGCGTGCTTGTGTGAATGTTGTGATAAGGCCCATATTGTTTGTGATCCAAGTCATCCCCTCCATTTTATAATAAACACCTAGAGACCATTAGGACATATCCCATCTTATAATCACAACCAAATCATTCCATATCACTATTCACACCTTTTGGGTAATAAACTTTTGTCTTAAAATCAAAAACTTTAATGGTCACTTATCATTCTCTATCTTAGTCACCACTTTATTCAACCTATCCTTAATCAAACATTTTTAACACTTAAAACCTTTTTTGTTTTAATATATCACCCATTATCTCATCATCCTACTTATTCATACCTAGCATCCATCTAATTGTCACCTTGCTAGTATGAAAGGTATCTAGTTGACTTATCCCTTTGTCTCTTTGTTAGATTGAATCATTATAAGGTGATTACTTTGGTAATATTTGGTCACTTTAGTCTTCATATCCTTAAATACAAATTCAAATATAAGTCACTTATAATCCTCTCTCTTGACCACTTTTAGTCTTGGGTTTAAGACAAAATTAGTATCTAAAGTCACCTTCTCTCCTATCATCTTATATCAAAGTCACACCTAATCACTATTATCGTGACATCTGCACCATCCACCATGCCTATCAAAATCCATACCCAAATTTTAATAATGGGACAAGTATTAATAAATAAAATTAATTCTCTAGGAATCTAGGTGAATGAAACTAGGATAATGAAGACATGCATAGTGACATGCACACTCCTAGATAGGAAGACTAGTTTACAAGTGACTTCTAGAATAATGAGTTTAGGGCTCAATTTGACCAATATATCTATGAGTATCATGATCAAATTATTTCCCATGTCATTATAATTGGGGGCACACTACCTTCTACCTTTGATCCAAGCCTCTTAAACCATCTCTTCCATCCATCCACTAGTCCTAACACTCTACCCTATCAAAAAAAATGTCAACTAAGAATGATAATAAGATAATCATGTGGATCATGAACAATAACTTGATGAAGAACAATAACCCCCATAAAATAATTATGTTGAGGCTGATAGGAGAGTAATTACCTTTGAGGACCAATTAGACCAATTAACTCAACAAATTAATTCCCTTGCTCTCAATTTTGTGCTTAAAACCAAAGACCCACCTCCCCAAGATAACATGCTAGAATACCAATCTCGATCACTCAAGATATAGAACAAGCTAATCACTAACCTCCAATCCCCTAATGGACCTGTAACTCACTCAATACTATAGGATTATGAAGGATAATCTTCAACAAATAAATCCTTGCACCCAAGCAATGAGATATAAATATGAATACTTTTGCACATCTCCCTTAAATATGAGTATCTTGCAAGTACCTTTCCCAGCACACTTTGAGATTCCAAAATTTTAAAAATATAAATGGAAATGGGATCCACGAGACCATGTGAAATAATTTTATGTACCATGTCATGAGGTTTCCTATGATGATGCTTACCTTCTCAAACTCTTCCCTAAAATTCTCATTGGGCCCACATTAGAATGGTTTATGCATCTACCATAAGGGTCTATATCTAGCTTCTCCTTCAACATTGAACATGACATCTCTATCATATATCTTTATAATACCAAGAAATGAAATGGTGAAATCTTAGCCTCATTCTTACAACATTGGAGAAGCCTTGCTAGTCAATTTTATTGCATGGTTCCTAAGAAGGAGTTGACCAAAATAGTCATTGACAATCTCAATGCTAAATTGAAATATCAACTAAAGTTCTAGTGTGTTAAGTATTTTTTTGAAATCATAGAAAAGGGGATTCAAACTTAAAAGGAACTCATTAAGAAAGGGACCATTAAACTCTATACCCAAAATGAACAAAGTTAAAATCAAGATAATGCTTTTTTGGGTAAGCCTAAGGTCTTTAAAAAAAATGTCATAGGGGATGGAATAATAGATTTTAAACATGTGAAAATAGTGAAAAAAAACTTCCCCTACTAACAAATATAATGTCTCCACTATAAGGGTACCACAGGGAAAGCCAAAACCTCGAATGGGAAAAGACCTCTAACTAGTCTTGGTATACCCACAGAAATGACCCTACAATAATTAATTGCTACCAACATGATTATTCTCCCTAAAATTCAACCACTAGATGATAGTAAACCATGACTATACTAGTATCATGAAGATGATTTTTGTTAATATCATAGATTCAAGGGGCATGATACCAAGAAATGCATGCAGTTAAGACACTACATCCAAGATTTAATTGTGAAAGGGGATATAGAAATAGAACATGAGAGTTTGACCAGTGAATCCAAAAACTAACAACTGAGAATATATAAGAACCCCTTAGCTAATCATGATCAGAGGTAAATGAAACCACTTAAATACTATGGTCAATCATCCACTCCTAATATAACTGACTATCATTCCATTCCATACCATTATACCAATACCATTAAAATCTATGGCCCCCCAAGAGCCCACACATCCACCATCCACCAGCCTTAAAATTAATAAGGAAAGAATTGACTATGTAGTAACTACATGGCATGGTAAAATTATAGTTCCTGGGGCACCTTCAAAAGACCCATCCACCTCTGCATATCAAAAATTTAATATCTCTAAAAGTGTCTCGAGCTATTCTAACAAACCATATGACATCATCCAACATCTTGAGAAGACTTTGGATCAAATATCTCTTATGGAACTTTTTAAGATGTCATTAGTACATTAGGATATTCTTAATCAAAACCTAAATGAACTTAAAGTCCCTCAAGATATTGATCAATTTCAAGCATTTTGGGTCATTTATCTCCTTCCCAATAGATTAATTTTAGTGTGCATGATATGCCACCTATAGGCCCACACTATAACTATCCATTATTCATTAAAAAAAGTATTTATAATCATAATTTCCCATGGGTACTCATAAATAGAGGGATACCTTTAAATTTATGCAATCTAGACTTTCTCAAGAATTTGGGGTACTCTGAGTCTTCATTAGGGCCTACTCTAAAAATTATCAAATCATATGATGATAATGAAAGGTCATCTATAGGAACTATTTATCTTCCCATAGCTATGGAATCCATAGTCCACCAAACTTTAATCCATGTATTGGATGTTGATCTCCTGTATAATCTACTTCTGAGATGCCCATGGATTCATGAAATGAGAGCAATTCCTTCCACCCTCCATCAATGTTTAAAATTTCCTCATTCAAGAATGGAGATTACCATCCCAAGGGAGGTAGAACACTTTTATAGATGTCAAATAGACCAATATCATCCCACTTATTATCACCCCAACACTCATAGTTCCACTCATAATCTAAAACCTATGAAATATATCCACCCTGATGATCTAACACCTACCTCAAATGAATCCTCATATATCACTCATCTTAAGATCACTTCTAAGGGTTGTAGAGAGTATGAATACAAAACCTTTTATGTTATCAATCTACCACTCTCCCCATGTAGCTATGGGTCCCCAGCCATGAGGAAAGATAAACCCATTATTTATCAAATCAAGTCCATGGCCTTTACCAGTGCAAGCATTCTATTAGAAGAATATTTTGATGAACTAAATCATTCATGGCTTATTCTAACAATGAGACCTTAGAGTTCCATAAATAGAAGTGCCCCTAGCTTCAAAATATGCTTCAAAATATTAATTATAAGTGGAAAGGACTAAGAAGGGATGAACAAGTTAGGCTTGAACCTATAGGAGTTTAAAAACATCATAAACATATTGGCTTAGGGTATAAACCTCTGGGCATTGACCTAAGTATTATCATCTTGGACATTTCCTTAGTTCTTGAGGAGTCTACCTCTGATGAAAAATTCAAAATAAGTTTCATCTATAGTATTTATGAGGACTTAGTTTCCACCAATCTCTTCCCTACATTTCGATTGTTAACATCTCTCTCCATTATCCCACACTTATAGACTGTGATCATAATAACAAGCTTTATTTTGATATATTTAGAATGGTGAAGCCATTATTGAAAATCTAGGGGAAATATATTTAATGCCAATCAGGAGACCATAAAAAAGGGTTCTCTATTAATCTAAATGAGTATGCATACTTTGGGGAGCAACAAATATCTCTAAATTAAATTGAAGAAGAGGAATGTGATGAAGAATATCCTTTCCCAAATACAGAATACATCCAACCCACTCCCTATGAGTCAAAATACTAACTATAATTAGATATGGAGATCTAATATGAACTTGCTTCATAAATAAATGAATTTCCATCACCCCCAGATATGTATAGGACCAATCAACTTCCCTCATTAAGGAGGTTATTGAAATAAATATTGAAACAAATGAAAGTCCTAAAATGGTCAAACTGGATCTAGCCCTGGCATCTCAAAATAACTCCATACAAATACATACATACATGTGTGTGTGTGTGTGTGTGTGTGTGTGTGTGTGTGTGTGTGTGTGTGTGTGTGTGTGTGTGTGTGTGTGTGTGTGTGTGTGTGTGTGTGTGTGTGTGTGTGTGTGTGTGTGTGTGTGTGTGTGTGTGTGTGTGTGTGTGTGTGTGTGTGTGTGTGTGTGTGTTTGTGTGTGTGTGTGTGTGTGTGTGTGTTTGTATGTATGTATATATGTATGTATGTATTTGTATGGAGTTATTCTGACATGTCAGGGCTAGATCCAACCTTGGTAGTGCATCATTTAGTGGTTGATCCCAATGCAAAACCTATTAATAAAAACTTCACAAAATGCATCCCAAAGTGGCCCTCTTGGTCAAAGAGGAGTTTGATTAATTCCTAGAAGCCAAATTTATCTATCCAATCATTTATTCTGAGTGGATATCTAATATTGTTCATGTGGCCAAACCATAGGGGGATCAATATTTATGCTGAATTTTGGGGCATCAATAAAGCATGTTCAAAATATGACTTTCCTCTACCTAATATAGACATGATCATGGACTCCCCTACAAGCTACGAGATGATATCCCTAAAGGATGGTTTTTATCTTTACAATAAAATTAATATTGCTCCTGAGGATCAACACAAAACTACATTTATCACTCCATGAGGGAATTTATATTATCAATTGTTGCATTTTGGTCTTAAACTTTAGGAGCTACTTACCAAATGGATATGAAAGTAATATTCCATGACATGATGCATGACATTATAGAGGATTGTGGATGATATACTGGGAAAGTCTAAACTCTGATTAGAGCACCCTATAGTCTTAAGAAAAATATTTGATAGGCTCAAATAATATAAGATTAGATTAAACCCTAATAAATATGTATTTGGAGTCACCCCAATAAAAATATTGGGGTTCATAGTCTCTAAAAGAGTCATTGAGGTATATCCCATGAAAGTTAAAGCTATTGTGGAAATGCCTTCTCCCAAAAATTTGAAGTGGTTAAGAATCCTTCAAGGCAAATTACATGCTATTTATTAGTTTATATCCCAATTAGTAAACAAATGTCATCCCTTCACCCATATCTTAAATAATATAAATCATTTAAATGATAACTCATACTGTCAACAAGATTTTGATAATCTAAAGCAGTACGTGGGTAAGCCTCTAGTTTTATAACTGCCCATCTGAGGAAGGTCATTACTTTTGTATATCTCTACAATGTCTTGTGATATAGGGGCCTTACTTGTTCAACACAATTATGAAGGAAAAGAATGAGTAATTTATTATCTAATAATAACCTTAATCTTATATGATCTTAACTATACCCCTATTGAAAAATATTTTATTCTATAGTCTTTGCCTCACAAAAACTCAAGCATTATATATTGAACAACCAAGTCAAGCTCGTATACAAGGTTGATCCTCTCGAGTATATACTATCTAAATCTTATTTAACTGGTAGAATGGCCAAATGGATTATGTTATTAATTGAATTTGATAGATAATATGTAAATCAAAAGTCTATTAAAGGACAAATCATTACAAATAAAATTATAGTAATAGCCTTATGGACATGAAGCCTCTCACCATGGCCTTTCCAGATGAGTCTATCTTGATTACTGCACAATCAAATGGTTGGACATTATATTTTGATGTCTTTTTAATGACACATGGACCAAGATCATGAATATTTTTGGTAACCCCACAAGGTGACCTAATCCTTAAAGCTTTCCACATTACTTTACCATGCACAAATAATATTGATGAATATGGGGCCTTAATTTTTAGTCTCCAACTTACCATCTGATGGAATATCTAGAATCTCTAGGTATTTGGTGATTTTCAATTGACTATAAAATAGGTGAATGAGGAGTTCCAGATAAAATATGAGAAATTCTTCCCTATAAACAATTATGGACCAATTGAAGTGAAATTGTTAGTTAATAAAGTTTGAGTAAGCTCCTAGGGGAAGAAATAAAGTTGTTAACTCAATGGCCACCATTGGATCTTTGATAGACCTTATAGAATATGTACTTGAAATCAATTTTATAATTGAAAAATTACTATTACTAACTCATCAATCTAGGATCATTTTCAAATTTGTGTTATTCTTGATCCCAGACTACCCTGGTATCATGACATTTACACTTACCTCCATGATAACATTCTACCACTAGACCTCAATCACCACCAATGTAAAGCCTTCATATATTTCACATCCTATTATACTATCCTTGGTAGCACACTCTATTGTCAATACTATGATGGGACCTTATTGATATGCTTGACATCAGAGAAGGCTACTCTTATAATCAAGGAGGTCTATGATGGTATCTATGGTAGTCATGTTAGTTAGATAGCCTTAACCAAGAAGTTATTTTGAAATGGATATTATTAGCACAAATAAATCATGATGTTTACCAATATGTGTGAAAATGTGTATCTTGTTAAAAGCATGGTAATCTCATTCATGTCATCTCATTCATGCCTTGATACAAGAGCTATAGCCTATAATGATCCCATGGCCCTTTTCCATATGGGGACTAGATATAACTAGAAAGATCAATATTACATTATATGATGGACATAAGTTTATAATTATAGCTATAGAGTATTTTACCAAATGGATTGAATCAATGCTGCTAATCTATACCATAGGTCTCTAAATATCAAAATTCATTATGAATCAAATTATTTTCCACTTTGGAATCCCATCTAAAATCATATTAGACAATGGAAAATATTTAAAAATAAATAATTTGAATACTTGTGTAATCATTATCACATTGACCAGTATTTTTCCACACCCTATTATCACCAAGGTAATGTACAAGTAGAAGCAAGTAATAAAATGCTTCTCAAAATTCTCAATAATATTGTTAATGATACAGGTAGGAATTAGCATTTACAATTATATCCCACTCTTTGGATTTTTAGAACCAATGCCATAACACCTAATGGGTCTACTCCAAATTCTCTATTTTATGACATAGAAGCTATCTTGCCTATTGAATTTGAGCTCCTCTCTTTACAAATCTATTTGTGAGGCATGATTATTGATAATAATTCTAGACAAAAAAGGCTACAAGAGATCAAACAACTAGATGAAAAATGAAAAAATGATTTGGATCATCTTAGGGCATAATATAATAAGCTTAAGGGCCAATGGCACAATAAAATTTAGTCTTGAGAATTCAAAATTGGTGACGTAGTTCTAAAGTAAAACCAAAAAAACATCAATGCAGAGTGAGAAAAGAAAGGCAAATTTGAATAAAATTGGCTTAGGCCTTATATCATTACTAAATTTTTTATATCAGGAGCCTATAAATTAGCTAAACTAAATGGTAATGAGTTAAATTAACCCATGAATATTATGCATTTGAATCATTTTTATACTTAAAAGGATCCAAATAACCTCCATCTATGAGTCCCCACTCTTTGCGGCACATCCATGGACACTCCACTTCTATCATATTTACATTCCATTCCATCATTTCCATATGACCCTAGTCGTAATAATGGACACATTATATATGTTTGGGGAAATCCATGATATATGAGTTTCAAATTGGGGCAATATCAATGATGCATATGAGAGGGTAATATCTATTATAGTGTCCTTTAAAATGTCTAACTCTACTTTTAAATATCTACTTATTCTATTTTAGACATCCTAATACATATCCCAATCACATCCTCCTCAATGACTCTTCTTCCTATCAAACTAAATTTCATTCAAACCTATCTTTCCAAATACACCCCTAAGTAGATATCCATAAGAACTAACTAACTTCATCACTACCAAAAGGTCATCTAATGTTCTTACTCTAGGATCCAATAGATGCTTTGAAATTGAATCTTGATCATTCACTTTGGACCCTAAATGTTGTCGTTAAAATTAGTTTTGATACTTATCCCATTTACCATAACAAATTTTGGGAATAATTGACCCCTATACATATTTAACTATATCCATAAAGTTGATTCTCTTAGGACCTCTTGTATATATTTTCTTCAGTAACCTTTTTATTAAGTCTTTCTATGGTTTTTTTTCCATATTGTAAATAATAATTGTTCAACATAATTGTAATCATTTCCTTATGTTGTCTTTTATATAACTCAAATATGTATATATTTCAACATATTTATCATGATCCTCTTATCTTATTAATAAGTAAATTATGTCCATATCTTTCATTATCCTTTTATACATGTGTGTGTGTTATTATTGTTGATCAAGTTTGTTAATAATCATAAAGTCTTGTAAATATTTTTCATAGTCAATAATATTATTTTTTTGTCTTGTTATCTTGTCTTTTTTTAAAATTTTGATCCTCTTTTGACAAAGGGAACAAGGATGGTCTTAAGTGACTATCCAAAATAGGAATTGGGGAAGTCACTAAAATGGAGTTCATACACACTATGAATCTAATGTGCCCTTGACTAATATCATGTCATTCAAACACTTTACTCGCACATGAAACATAAAATGGATTGCCTACATATCTAATGGATTAAAATTCCATTATCTTGTACTACCCTAACCTACTACCTAACACCTATCCATCTCCTTGGTGCAAGAAGATTTTATCCAACATTAGTTTGTGAGACACATGATCAAAAAAATAGATTATTTATTAGCACATTTTTAACAAACTTTATATATCACATTACCATCACATTATAAACATAAAACATAATCATCATCCATATTAAATAAAAACATGAACATCCTTACATCTCAACCACAATAATAAATCCATACATCTCATATAATTATCATAACACCAATCACATAATATCTATCCTTAATAAAAAAAAAACATCACCTAAACTATAACAATAATTTATATCATCTAATTAATCATCTAAGCCTCTACATCATCATTATCTCATTTTAAATGCTCATATAAAAATAATCATATCCAATTACACCATATCAATAAATCGCATTCATTATCCATATATCCATACCTAATAATCACATAATCTAGATCATCCATCAATCACATGATCACAATAATAATATTCACACAATCTGATGTAGAGACCTCCCTCATTATTTTCCCATCTATCTCTTTGATACCTACAATCACTAACTCATGCATTTAAACTTCTCAATCTTCTCTTATCTGCCAACTTCCCTAGTAGGCATGATGTCATTATATTACAAGACCTATTGACTAAGATTATGGTTTATACTCACTCTATATTTAGATCCTCTATAGACTTCACACTTATTTATATATCTTATTTCTCTCATTCTCTTACCTTCCATCACACTCTAGTCTTCATACTTTATGCATAGTTTATATTCTTGTTATACTCCTATATAGGCTTGATGGAACTTTTCTCTACTAGTCCTTTCCTAAGTATTCAAACATATCCTTTGACCTATCATCATACTAATAATATCTCAACTTAATATCACCACTAACCCCATCTCTTTTTTGTGTCACCTTTCTTTTCTAGCTTTTTGTCTCTTATAATAGCCTTTTTTTATTCTTTTTACATTAGTATAGATAGGTAAAGTATATTATTGATGAAATAAAAGTATTTTATGCCACTCTCTATCCTCTTATATCCCCACACAAATTTTTAATGCCTAACTCACCTCCTAAATGCTCTTTCTAGACCTTGCTCAGAGCTAATTAGGTCTCCTTGCTCCTCTTTAGTACACAGTCTACACATTTTTGTATGTCTAGTTTTGTATCATCCTAAAACCACATAAATGCTTTAGAAGACATCAAAAAATAATTAATAACCAAGTTTCATGATTGTTTCATTAGTTTAAATTCATGATATCCCACTTTCTAATTTTCATCCCTAAACTAGGGTTTTCTAGTGACTGCAAAGACTTGAGAGGGTTCCAAATGGGTTTAATGGATATTTTGACACTTCAAAAACTCCTCAATACCTATATAAGGTCTGTTTAACTTATATTCAAATTTACCAAGCATCAACTCTACTTTATTACCTTTTAATCACATTCCATTCATGGATTATATAGTGTTATGTGTCATAGCCTACCTTTAGTAAGAAAATATAGGGTTTTGAGTACATATTAACTTACATGAGGTTTTAAAGAATTAATTCAAGAATATATTAAATCATATTTATCCTCCACAATATATTCATCTCTCAATAATCTATATCCTTTCACACAATTTTTTATTAAAGACACATGCATAGGTTTAGTTGACTACCACTTATGAACATGGCACTTACAGACTTATTGAACAAAGCACTCATAGGATTCTCAACTTGAAATTTTATCCTTTATTGGAAAAACACACTTTTTATATCTAATTATCACAACCCATATATGTATATACTCTTGAGTTCACTCTCAAATGCATATTATCTTACTTGAGAGGGTTCCTTCTTCAAAGTCTCTCAGAATTTCTATTACAGTCTTGAAAGACCTAGTTCTTTCAATTTCAAGTTATAAAATGAGTTTCAAATCATTGTGCACATTGAAAAAACTCTAAACCCACCATACACACTTTTTAAAACCACAATTTTCCTTCTTAGACTCTTGTTATCTATTTGGACAAGATTTTGAATTTGATTATGTTTGGTTCAACAATTACTTATAGATTTTTTAATGATTTTACCACATAGCAATATTAAAACAAAAAACAATACTCATATAACCTTAAGATTATTAGTAAATAGATATTACCAAATCAAATAAATTTTTCTACCAACCTTCCATAACATCTTTCATTACAAATATGCATACACAATCATTATTAAGATAGAATACAAGAACATAAGGTGTGTGTGTGTGTGTGTGTGTGTGTGTGTGTGTGTGTGTGTGTGTGTGTGTGTGTGTGTGTGTGTGTGTGTGTGTGTGTGTGTGTGTGTGTGTGTGTGTGTGTGTGTGTGTGTGTGTGTGTGTGTGTGTGTGTGTGTGTGTGTGTGTGTGTGTGTGTGTGTGTGTGTGTGTGTGTGTGTGTGTGTGTGTGTGTGTGTGTGTGTGTGTGTGTGTGCGTGCGCACGCGCGTGTGCATGCGTGTGTGTGTGTAGTTAGTCTACAAAATAGATAAATTTAGTTTTTAATTTTTTAGATTTATCATTTTTACATCTCAGATTTCATCCAATACTTCATTATTATCCAACCTTCTGACCCCTAAGACCCTTACTATCTCTCCATATCAAGCATTCTTTTTTTATTTTATTGTTAGTTATTTGTATGAGGGTAGTTATAAACTGTTGGATTCATGAAATTTTATTTCATTTACATTGTCCTAAACATTTATCCCCTCTTAATACACCTTAGGACCTAAATAACCTACTTCAAACATTAGACTTCATCAAACACCATAAAACACCTCCCTAGGCTAAAAACTTAATTCAAATTTTCAAATTGGAGTTTTAATAGGAAAAGCTTCCAAGGCTAGGAACATATAATACTAAGCCATATAATGACTCTAACACCTTCATATGGTCCCCATATGACTTCTAACACTATAATAAACCAAAATTATAATAAAACACACTTAAATACATTGACTTGGTTGATGCTCCTTCATCACAATCATACATCATATATATTAGTAATCCATAATGCACATCAGAGTCCATGTCAAAATATATAAATACATAAATGGGTCCAATAGGATCAATGTTTAAAAATACATAAAATTCCACAATATAACACATGTATCACAAATAATACATCGTGAATAATTTTTGTCCAGGTGGTATCCTATTAGGCTGGTGTACAGACTGGGAGGAATTTGCTCTAAAACTCATAGTATACTGACCTACTAGCATTAATGCCTCATATAAATCTCTATAATATTGTGACTCTTGAATCATCCAACTAATCTACCTCATAATTATCCCCATACTCCTCTCCTCTATTTTCATATCACCCTCCTCTTTGTCCTTTTTGACCACCTATAACTCTACCTCTCTCTCAGCCTCAATTGAAGTTATCCGATATTCCCCCATAATGAGTCTATTTATGAGTCTCAAATTTGGATCTACCTTTAAAATATAGTTATCTACCCTTATAACTCTGATATCTATCCCATAAAAATTGAGACCTATCCAAGTGCTATGGCCAACTAATTATCCCTTTGTATAATATGTCCATGTAAATCTACAGCCATCCTATCATGCTTGATTGTGATACCTACAAACTCTATAGCTTGGTATTTTATCTCTCTCCTAAACCTATCCAAGAGTGCCCAATCATCCTCACTTCAATGTGTCTTTGATTGCCTTAATTCATCTATACCTTCTCCCCCTCTAGCCTAGTCTCCAACTCCATCTTGGTCTCCATCTCTCATCTAATCTCCACCTTAACCCCCTAGTCTCCCCTATTAATATCCAACACATCTATCCCTCCCTATGCATCATGTTGGTCCTATTCCAAGGGCTACCATATTTATGATTTCTTACTGCCTAAGTGCACTCATGCCTATATCAATCTCTAAGCAACCCCCTTCCTTACTCTAGTTGGCCATATAAGTAGTCTATGGTGTCATCTTTAATCCCAACAAGCTGTGCATGTTGTAGTCACTCCTAGATATGGAAGAGGAGTCTAAAAATCCCATATAATAGGGGTAATGCTCTCATAATGAGATATGTTGAGTGCCTTTTATACTAAATCCTCTCATTGAGGCCTTTCCCTATCACTACAATCAAATAAATGCTCCTCTCTAGGCACATCATGTTGCATCCCAAACTAATACTACACATGATCATGCTTATATCTCTCAATAATATAATCATGGTAGCCAGTCAGATAGCACTCAATGAGCATGAATTGTGAAAAAATTGCATTCGCATCCCACCCCCATTGGACATGTTTAAATGGCATCTAGGTGATCTGCTTAGCTCAAAAACTATCAAATGCCTATCTATAAAATAATATCTCACCATCATGGGATATTTTTACCCCAAGAATGATGTATCATCCAAATACTAAGGGATGATTAGGATACCTATCTTCATGAGTGCCCAATGGTATCTCTATTGCAATATGATACCAAATCCATATATGTAATAATAGATAAGGACCCAAGCTCACTAATCCTCTATAAGTCCCCATGTGTAGCTCTATATATAAATGGGATAATACTATGGGACCTCAGGCAAAAACTTGATAATCCTAGAACATATTTAACACCATATCTTTTAATCCCAAGTAGAATAACTTAGCACTCTTATCCAACAAGATTATTATATTAAATGGATACATAATAACATGAGCCAACATATCAATAACACCCTCCCTCATAGCCCTATCAATATCCACCAGTGAATCATGAACTCCAATCTATAGGCAACTAACTAGTATCTACACTATCACACTCAGGGTATGTGACCACTAGTATATCTTGTGGCCTCTCATTGGTAATTAAAAAATGCATAGTATATCCTCAAGAGTAATTGTCATCTCACTAGTCATAAAATGAAATATGTTGGTCTCAGAATACCATCTCTCAACCAAGTCTATAATCAGTGCCCTATCAATCCTCACCATAGGCATCATCATGATATAATAAAGGCCTATAATCTTAAGCACTTGATATTAAAATATTGTCAACAAATTCATGTCATGAAGCACCATTAGACATCATAGTCAAGAATACAACACACCTAAATCCTCTAGTACCAATACACATCCCATAAAACTATGATAATTTAATCATGACTATTCAATCTATTCCTTCCCATCTATCTTTTTATTTCAACCCTTGACTTACTTATTTATCTTAGTTCCCTAACCACCACTAAATTTATAACCACTCCCTCATATCTACCTAATTATCCTTTTTAATCTAATTTCCTAATCACATTAGCTACTCTACCCATGCATTTAACTAACTATCTACCCCTCTCATCATTCGTCTCACCCTAGAGTCACACTAATCTATCCTATCTTATTACCCCTCTTAATAACTTACTAATGTAATAATCTAATACCCTAATTACCCTAACCTCCATCCCCATTACCCTAAACCCCATCCCCATTCCCTCCCCAACACATTCACTAACCATTATTCCTAACTTTCACAAAACCACTAATCTCACTTTAACCCTTAAGTCACAACTTTGGTAATATCACCATTTGTAACCTACAGTTTTGTAAAACCATAGGTCTAACCATGCAATTTTTCAAAACCATAATTCACCTTCTACATTATTGTAATAATGTAAATCTCCTAATATGGTATTATAAAACTATAATTCACCCTTTTCAATTTTATAAAAAAAATAGCTTATAAATGCATTATCACAATTTATAGTGGGAATACTATAACTAAGGGCATAACCCCTAGTGGCAATATTTCCATGAGTGCATGTATATATAATAAATGTAAAATTAAATGAAAAATTATGAAATAAAAGGTTTAATCATGGATTACTCACTGATGGTCCCATGGTGGTTGGTCTTTGGTGCTCTTGGACCCTCTTTCCATGATATCCAAAAGTAGATTTTTGATCTAAAGTATAACCAACATGGTTAGCATCATAATAACCATAGAAATTAGCATTATCAATGGAAGAATAAAATAAACAAAAATTAATTATTCTTTTGATATAATAAAGAATTTGTTTAGCTAATTTTTAATGGTCTAAATATGGATCCTGCATAAATCTAAAAGTAACACTAACAACATATGAAATATCTAGCCTAGTAATGGTTAGATAACTCGAACTTCCAATAAGATATATATACAAAGTAGGGTTAGATTTTTCACATGCAGAATTAGGATCAAATTTAATACCAAATTTAATAGGAGTAGAAGAGGATTTATAGTCAAGTATGTTAAACATAACAAGAAGGTTATGTGCATACTGAGATTATGATACAACAATTGAATTTTTATCTTGAAATATAGCCATTCCTAAAAAATAATGTAGAATTCCTAAATTAATCATTTTAAACATTTGACTTTGTTTATCCGTATATATATGAATTAAACTAGTTAGATCGCTAGTGATAACAAATCATCAACATATAATACAATTAAAATCAAATGACCATTTTTAATTTTAAAAAAGAGATCATCATTTGAATAGCAATTAGAAAAATCTATTTTTTTGAAAAAAGAAGTAATCTTAGAATGCCAAGCTTGAGGAGCTTGTTTTAAGCCATATAAAGATTTTTTTAACTTGTATACATAATGTTTTTTGTTAGGATCAATGAAACCTTTAGACTAAGTCATATATTTTTTATTCTAAATTACCATTTATAAATTCATTATTGACATCCATTTTGTGGATAACCTAACTATTTTGGGCTATAAGAGAAATAAGAAGTCTAATAGTACTCATTTTTGCTATAGGAGCAAAGGTTTCAACATAGTCAATCTTGGGTTTTTGAGTAAACCTATGATAAACGAATCTATCTTTAAACTTGTCAATTTTACCAATTAAATTATATTTGATCTTATACAGCCACCTATAACTGACAATGTGCCTTTTAGGTGTAGGAGGGACAAGGTTTCAAGTTTAATTTTTAATTAGGGCATTATATTTAGCTTTCATAACAATATTCCATCTATCATCTTGAGTGGCTTCCTCAAAGGATTGAGGTTCACATTTATACATAGTCATTAATGCATGATAATAATGTTGACTTCTAGTTAATTTATTAAGGCTATCAACATTAGAAGATTGAATTAGATATTCTACCCATTTATGTCTTTTAGATTGAACATGAAATTTAGGTGGTTCCTCATACTCTAAGTTATTCATAACTAGATCAACTTCCTCAAGGGCATCCATTTCATCACAAGGAGAAACATGAGAGTTAAGATTATCAATATAAGAACATTGAGGAGGATCCATAAAGGGCTCACAATTTTTTTTTCAAGAATAAGAACATTCATATTCTTAATGATATAATGTTTAGAGAGATCATATACTCTTAAACCTTTTGTCTTATCTCCATATCCTAAAAAAATTCAAGAATATAAAATGGGGTCAAGCATTTTCCTCTTAACTTTAGGGATAAAGATAGAAGTAGGATTACCAAAAATCCTAAGATGAGCCACACTGGGTTTCTTCTTAGTCCACATTTCTAAAGGGGTATAAAGATGAAAGGTTTTTATAGGGACTCTATTTATAATATGAATAGAAGTGTTCATGGATTCAACTCATAATAACTTAGGAACTTTTGCAGATTACAACATAGTCCTAGGCATTTCTATGATGATGTGGTTTTTCCTTTTAGTAATACTATTTTACTGAGGGGAATAGGGAGTTGATAGTTTTCTTTGAATACCAAAAATAATAAAATTATTTACTAACATATTCTCCACCATTATCAGTTCTTAATCTCTTAATAGAAAAATTAGATGCATTTTCAATATAAGCTTTAAGTTCTTTAAACTTAGACAAAACATCAAATTACTTTTTAAAGAAATAAGACTAGATCATTCTAGTGTAATCATTAATAAATATAACAATATATAATTAACCACAAAGAGATACAATTTTAGTAGGTCCTACAACATCACTATGAATTAAATGTAAAGGATGAGAGAAAATCACATCATGATTCTTGTGAAAGGGGTTAGTATGTTGTTTACCACGTAAACAACCCTCACAAGTTTCATGATGAGAGGGGATAAAAGGAAGTCCAACAACAAGATTTTACATAGACATATCATTTACACTTCTAAAATTAACATGTCTTAATCTTTCATGCCATAATTTAGATTCACTCTTATTTAGCGATGAAATTAAACATATAAAAGGAGAGAAGATATATAAACCATTCTCTTAAATACCTTCAATAATCAAGGAACCAGATTGATTTCTAATAAACCAACTATCTTTAAACAATGTTACAATTAAATTATCATTAGTAAGTTTATAAAAAGATAGAAAATTCTTTTTAAGCTTAGGTACATAGAAAATATCATTAATAACAACATTTGAAAATTTTGCTTTTCCCTGTTTAGTTGCTTCTAAAAAAGAATTATCTCCTAAGTAAATTATTTTAGAGACATATCTAGAATCACATAAAATATCAGATAAGCATGTCATATGGTGTGATGCACCACTATCTAAAATCAATTAATTCTCATTTGAAGCACCTAAAGTAGCATATAAAGTTATAACATTTGAATCTTGATTATTATACAGATTAGGGTTTTGATTCTTTTGCTTGTTTTGATTAGTTTTCTTCCCTTTATTATTTTTATAAGATTGATTGTTAATTCTATCCTTTTTTTTATAATAGGTTTCCCTTCTATGACCAAATTTACCATAAATATTACAATTTGCATTAAACTTAGGTGTATGATTCTTATTACTAGATTTCTTATTCTCATATTTGCCTTTAGCAAAATTAGGGTCAGATTTATGGTTTTTAGTATTATGAAAAAAATAATTTAATATGAGAATTACATGAGTGACATTTTATTTAGAATCAAAATTTGTCATAACTTGCTCTTCTTAAATTAGGAGAGCAGACAAAGTGCTAAGATCAGAGATATCTTGCTCAGTTTGATACATAGAATTCAAAATTGAAATGAAATTTCTAAATTTTTTATGAATATTTAACTAAATTATAAAATAAAGCAATTGAATTTGAATCAAATTACAATTACATCCATCTAACTAAGATTTAGTATTTTTAATTTTAGTATGAAAATTAACAACTTTTTCATCACCTTTCATAAGTGTAGTTATCAATTCAAGGATTAAGTTAATGATCTTTGAAAGGTGAGTGCATTCATGTATGGACTCAAAGAGTTTCCAAGCATTTATAGGAGACTCCTTATTACTAATGTGGAGAAGGAATTCATCCTTGACACTTCTCAAGATAATGGACATAGCAACCTGAGATTTATATTAAAATGCATTGGTAAGCTCGGGGGTTACATGTCATCTAGAAGGAGATTTTTTAGTCCAAATGACAATATTACATAATTTACAAGCCATAAATTCATCTTTAACACATATTTTCCATATATTTTAATTATTTTTATTAAGCTTCTGAGATTTATCTAAGGAAAAATGAGGTAAAGCCATAGCTTCCCTTTAAACAAGACCATAAACAAATGTTTAAAATGAAACTTTTTTTAATGTAAATTTAATTTAATTTTGTAAAATAATTTAAATCACAAATACAAATATATTTAATTGCATAATTTAGATGCTAAATAATGCAAAAAATTGAATTCAAAATGCACAAATCTAAGTGTCAAAAGAGTCACACTCAAAATGACTACCTAGGCACTATTATTAAAAAAGGTGTAAAAATAATAATATAAGGCTTAAACATAAAAAATAGAGCACTCCAATGTGTTTTAAATATGCCAAAATCTTAAGATTGACTAGTTACATGGATATGGTTGCCTAGGTTTTGACTAGATCAAATATCGCATGAAGGTCGAAAGGTTTACCTAGAGTTTTGAATGCATGAAACATAGCATGCAAACCAATATTTGAAATTCAAATTAATTTAATTTGAAAAAAAATCAAAAATAAAAATAAATAAAATTAGGGGGTATTTGAACACAAGACCTCCCTTGTGATAAGATTGTAAAAAAATGAAAGCTATCAACCCTTCTAAGAGTTTACTTGAGATTTTACATGCACTAATTTAAATTTATATGTTTTTATTATATTTTTCAAAAATTAAAAAGATATATAAATAAATATGTTATGTGCATGTAAATAACATAAGTGAAAAAGATAAAAAAAATATATAACTTTTTAGTAATTCTTTCTTTTTCCAAAGGTGGGACCCAGGGTTTAAAAAATAAATTAATAAATAATTTATTTTTTAAATACTTTTTCAAAAAACTATATGAATTTTTAAAAAAATATAGATTCATGGCTGCCCTATAGAATTTCAAGATCTCAGATCTCCTTGTACAAGTCTTGGATTTATTTGAAAATACAGTAGCGTTCCTATTTTTGTTTGATAAACATAATTGAACCTTCAAAATAGAATATTTGATGAAGAATTCAATATTTTTAATTATCTAGGCTGAAGTATGGTGCCCCTATAAATGTTTGATAGAGTCTAGAAACTTATAAAGGGATCCAAAAATCTTGAAATCTGTTCCAATCTTTTTTATTTTTTTTAATAATGAAGGAATTTAAAAAATTGAACTTTGACTAAAAAATCATTTTTTTGAGTTTTTCTAGGCATGGGCCATACACCAAGTCAGTGGCATCCCAATATTTGAATATATCAAATATTGATATTTAATTTAATATAATTTTCTTATTAAGATTTTACACTTCATAGGCTCTGATTCCATATGTGAGCTATAGCTCATATTGATTAGCTATGACTCGAACTTAGGACCTTCCATTTACTGCTAGAGTGCTCTACCAACTGAGCTATTGGCCCCTTTATGGCTAGCCCACTATCAATTTAGGTGTGGCTTATTTTCAACAAATTCAAATTGCCTACTATGGTATTATAAAACTATAAGTCATCCTTTTTGGTTTTATAAAAAACATAGCTTATAAATGTATTATCACAATTTAAAGTGAAAATACTATAACTAAGGGCATAACCCCTAGTGGTAGTATTTCCATGATTTCATGTATATATAATAAATGCAAAAATGATGAAATTCAAGGGCTAAGTATGGAGTATTCATTGATGTTCCCATGGTGGCTGGTCTTTGGTGCTCTTGGACCCTCTTTCCATGATATCCATGGCTTGGTTTCCAAAACATAAAGGTTACACTAGTTAAAAGACAAAATGAGCCTTTCACCCCTACCTTTTCCTATTTTACCCCTTGTACCCCATTTGACCCTTTCTATTCATATTATCCTACCTCATCTACTAATCTTGATCCTCAAACCCCTTTCATGTCCAATTATCACATTTAATCATCATTTCATCATCTCTAATTCCTCCTAAATCACTATTTTGAGGCATAGTCTTCTATTCCCCATTATTAGTCCAAAATCCATATCAGAACTACATCTTCTTAAAGTATTTTAAGACTATGTAGGAAACACTTGATAACTTTCTTATGCCCAGTGATAGCTTAGCCATTATTAACATCTGATCCTATCCCATCCCATATAGATCACATGATGTTATTAAATCATATTAATCTACAAATCCAATATCAAGTGGCTTATTTTCAATAATCATTTATCACATGTCCATTATATCCTTTTATTTATTCCTTACATGTGTCCTTGCTAAGGGAAATATCATCAGCTCATGGCTTATCTCATCTTTTTATTCCTCAAATAATGTTTATGTCTTAGGAATTTAAGTATTATCATCTTAATCAACTTACCTCTCTTCTAGACCTTCATCATTATTTAGAACTCATCCTTCAAGGCTAAGTCACTTTATCCTATAGCACTTATGCATGGGGAATCTTAATTGTAGTTCTCTCATGCTTGGTGTATCTCAACCCTTTATCATCGTTTTGGTTTTATCCTAACTTAGGGATTTATTTTTGAGTGCCCATATGGCTCGTTCCTCCTCACATGTTTCCTCGAGGGGGCATCATGTCTACTAATAAAATTCTCATCCATGAAATGGTTTTTCTTTGAAAATCCATTACTCCTTCCACTTTTATTCACTCATAATATCCTTTCAAAGAGGGGAAAAATGTATGCACCAAAATCCATTTATCTTGATAATCCTATTAAACCCACTAATTTATCCAATAACCATAACCTTAGCCTAATTAAAATCCTATTCCCTACATCCCATTAACATTTATATACCCTTATGACTAATTAATTACCCTATTACCCTACTAACTAGCCTATTTAGCCATTAATCCTATTGCATTAACTATCCACTAACCCACTTGCAAATTTAAAATTCTTATTTATTCAACTACCCCTACTTAACCTACCACACTAGCCTCTCATACACCCCTATGAATCCTAAACCTCAATTAATGCCCATCTAATCCCCCATTATCCCCTAAACTATCAAGAAACCTCTAAGACTAGAGAATCCCTTATAATATTCTAGAAGTACCTAAACTAGAGACTTCTAAATAAATCAAAATTCCCTAAAAATACCTTCCACCATCCTATAAAATCCATGCTTGGTCCATGGCCAAACAAATTTGTAAAATCCATAAGCCCTCACTATAGTATCATAATCAGCCATCCCAAACCATTCTCATACTCTTTCCAATCCATTCAACTATCTAAGGAAGCCATTAGACTCATTTTAAAGCTCAAAGCAAGCAATCCACTTTCAATTAATTTGGAATTCAAATAAATTTTAAGATCTTGGAGAGAATCCATAATGGACAAGGTGATGGTAATATTTCATTCTTAATTGATGTTATTGTTTTGTTGGGTATAACTTAATAAATATAGTAGTTTTAATTCATAACTCAAAAATAAAATCATACACTTTGTAGGAGATAGATTTAATTCTTTGTTATATTTAAGTACATCCATGAAGTATAGGTGGGTAAATGAGGTATAAAATTTATGTAATGGAATTTTATTTAGTAGAGGGGTAATACCTATACCATATAATAATTTTAGTTCCAAATTTTAAGGTTGATATGCTAAGGAATATGATAATTTTTTTTATTTTTTAACATAATATTAGAGAGATTCGTCATCATGTTTGAAGTTTTAAAAATGTTCCAATGTAAATTTTTGTATATTGTGTTTATTAAAGGCCAAGAAAAATCATCTTCTAATTGCTTGAATGTATTTAAGGAACCATTTGGTAAACTATATAACAATCATAATCCTCATATATAATGCTCATATGAATTTATTTTAACAATGTTCGCTCATCTTTATCCCAAATTTCAAAAGAATGTACATATTGGATTATATGTTTGAAAGGATCTTCATGGCCATAAATTAAGGTAATATTATCATGATAAATTCTTGTGTGTAAGGATATTCAAATACACATTTTTTAAGAGTTTGATTTTGGATAATGCTATCATTTTCTTATTTTTATTATTGGTAAAATTAGGATTTTAAAATGGTCCCCACCTTTTAATAGCGAATAAAATTATAAAACACTCAAATTCTAAATAAATACCTCTTATAGTAGAAAGCATAATAGGATGCAGATAGGTTGTAAACTAGTTGCAAACTTATTGCCAAAGAAAAATGAATCCTGAAAAACTATGTCCTTCCTTATTTCACTTTAAGATAATGTTATCATTATTATTATCATTTTAAGATTACCTTTGTAATTTAATAAGTGATAATTTTATTTCAAGATATCCTATAATACTCTTCATAGAAGTAAGATAAGTAGTAGGAATTTCTAAAGTTTTCAAATATGTAATCATTGGTTATAATTCACCATCTATTTGAAACATATGGATAATGGACAATTCATCATTATAAAAAATTTGTTTGATATTTGTATCTCTTAAAAAATTTGGAAATTTTATAACTTTTGCTAATGGTATATCATTTTAAAATTTTGTAACCTTCAGTATATCATTTAGAATTTTTGGTATCTTTCATAATATTACTTCCTTTGAAATATTTGGTAATGATGTCTTGTTTGAAAACTTTGGAATCTTTGGTAGTTTCATATTTTTTAGAAATTTTATAACATTAATTAAAGGTAAATTATTTTTATTTTTAAAGGAATCCATGATGTCCTTGTTAATAGTGAAAAACATTGCATGATCAAATGATGAGATATTGGATTTTATATTATTAATAATAGGTGCACCATTTGGAAATGTAGGAACCTTTAGCAATTATATTTTTTTGCATGGAGAAACATTTCGATCATTTTATTTTTATAGATAAGTCATGATATCCTTGTAAATATTACACAAATTTTCATGATTAAATAAAATAAAATAAAATTTGGCCCATGCTTATCCAAATTTATTTTAAGGAGTTTTGTAACATGTTGACCATCATCCTAATGTGAGGACCTACCTTTGGGTTACTAATAGTATGGACTATGGAGCCCAACATAGGTCATTGATGAATAATGGGAGTGGGATGGTGGCTATTATAACTTTGATGGGTATTTTGCTTAATGAGATGGGTCAAACATGATTACTTTTGTTCAAGTAGTAACATTTGAAATTTTTTGTGCTCAATATCTATGGATTTATAAATATATACCTCTTTCTATTAATAGGTTATGCTTGATATTATAAATGATCTCCTAAAGGAAACATTTATTTTATATTTGATAACATAAATAATAAAATAGATAAAAAGTAAAGTGTGAAACCCTGGGAAGTCAAAAAACCCTAGAGCAAAAAATAGTTGCATAAAAAGACTCAATTGTTAAGTTCACCAAATGTTTAACCATTTTTGGAATATATGGTATTAAGTGTTAAGGGGGTTGATTATCCTATATACAACGATGAATAAAATTATTTGAGAGTAGGTCAATCAATTAAAAACTCAAATAAATAAATATTATGAATTAAAGTATTGAGTTATGTTAAATATAGAAAGTACACTTAAAATAGTAGTTTGATTTCATAACCTTTTTAAAAATATATGGTATTAAGGGTTAAGGGTTTATAATATCCTATAAATAAGGATGAAAAAACTATTCTAGATTAGGCCAATTAATGAAAACTTAGGAAAATGAATATTTTGAATTAAAGTGCCAAGTTATGCTAAATATAGAAAGCACACTAAAAAGTATATTTATTGCATAAAAATGAAGAAGAGATACTACTTCATTTATCTAAAAATCTGAAAGTATATTTGATATATAGAGATTGAAATAGGCAAGGACAAGACCAGGATCCATTCATTCTATTTTTGATTTTTTTCTAAGGACTTGGACACTTATGTCAACCTATGGACACTTGTGTAAATGATTTTATCCTGATCTTGACACAAATGTCATGTACAAAAAATTAACTATATTATAAATAAACCACCTATATCTTTAGAGGTTTTTTTCACCTTTCTATTGATGTATTTTATTCATGCACATAGGTTGTTGATGACTATGTATGTATCAAACCCTAGATCTTCACCTTAGGTTTTTGTACCTTACCAAAAATGGGTTAATGGGCTCATGGTGTCAAGCTAACCTTAAGGACCCATATATCAATGAGTGATACCTACATAGCCAATAATCTAAGGAGGGTTGTAGACTTGTGTATTTCTCCACTAGGTGTTGGGTTATATGTGTGTAAGGGTGAAATATAACATATGTAAAGGCATATAATGATATAGATTTTAACTTGATAAATACTACTTAGGGGTTTTTATTTGAGTGATTCAGACCTATAATATGGTATCTCCTATGAATGATATGATAATAGGAAATAATAGGGTAGTATAAGGCAGTTCTCTAATTGATTGAGTGAGCTTGAATAAGGTTTTTCTTCATATTTATTGGATGAGTAATGATTAGGCTTAGATTTATATTTATACCACACCTTTTGAAAATATCTTAGGGTAGGTTTTAAATATAAATATGGTATTACCCATAGGATTTGAAATATTTTTAAATTATATGAATTTTAAGGACTAGACGCTTGATAAAAATATAGACACGTGCATCAACACAATTTTACTTGTGTGGGATGCAAGTGTTCATCAAGATATGAACTTATTAAGGATCTAAAATGATAATAAAGGCCATATCTTAGAATTAAGATTTATGTATAGTGTAGGACACCTAGGTCATTAGAAATTATAGGGTCAAATCATAATATAAATAATTAGGCATAGTTATATGGTGAATATGAGCCTTTCAATATTAGGGGTTCTAGAACTAAAGGGTAGAGACCTGATATATATTCATCAAGAATACAATACTAAGATTCTATATTAATCTAATTTTAGTATCTAAATTAATATACCAGTATTAGGTGCACTAGTTATTATGCATTCATAATAAATGTGATCATGGAGAAGAAACATTAGTAGCTACCTAACTATATAGTTTAAACATTAGAAAAATTCAAACATCTATGGGAATTATAAATCAATCTCCATTGGTCATTTTTACTTCTAAGAGATTTGAGACCCCCACAAAGCATAGATCTAGAAAAATAATTCAAGAAAAAACTTCATGAAAAGTTTGGAATGATTAGGGTACCTTGAGCCCCAAATTGAAGAATATAAAGGATTTTAAATCATTTGCAATAAAAATTTGAGTGTAAAATTGAAGGAAAATTCAAAACCAGACAAATTTTAAGGTCATAAAAAGCAAAAATACCATTGAAATCCCTATTAGGCTCAAATACAAGTTGGAAAATTTGTATATGATGAGTGGAATTATGAAAACAATAAAAAATATGGAATTTGGCAGAATCAATCAATCAAGGGTTTCCAATGAATGTTCAAAACCACAATGCTAGATATGATCAAATCCAATGAGGCCTATGGGATAGAATAGTTAAGAGTTTAAAGTGTCAACATGTATAAATCCCACATGGGTATGGCTCAGTACCAATCAAATAAGTTACCCTAGAATAAATATAAGGAAGGGTTGATTAAGTGTCATTAAAGATTGTAAAAATGCAATATCCAAAGACTTGCTTGTGTGGGGAGATTTGGGAGTCAAAAGGCATGTAATTTAACATTAAATATTATAACCACTTATGGAATAAAAATTAATATGACATAAAAATTGACTACAAAGTATAAAATGGAAAGGTGGATACATGTGACACTTGTATACAATCAGAATTGCATGATGCACATGAATTAATCCTGGATCAGATAATATAGAGCACACCTATACTCCCAATTGTGTATACACTTATTAAGCAGGAGCATGACCAATATGTAGATCCACTAGACCCAATTAAGGGATCACTTGTATCATTTGTCACAACATATCATGCTAGGAAGGGTTCTAAATCTTATAGTCGTAGACAATTATACAATAACCTAAAAGAGTCCTATGATTTCATATTTCACTTATGCTAGTAAACAAGAAAGTAAACTATTCTAATAACAATAGAAGTAAACTAATCTAGTGCACACCAAATCTTGTGGCACAAAGTGGGGGTTAGAAAAAAATAAATAAACAATAACTAAACTAAACATACATAGGATACATATACTCACATCAATGTATATGGAATCCTAATACATGGAAGAGAAGAATATATATTACATTATCTATCTACTCTTACAAAGGAGAAATAAAGCTAGAAATACTTACCTTTGAAGATGAACCTACTTAGTCTCAATCTCGCCCTTGGCCAAGGTGTTTCATAAGAGATTGTTGTGGTTTGTAAGGATAACCAAGATAAATCAGTTATAGGCTACATGACCTACCTAATAATCTAAAAGAATTATCCATAAGATAAGATCAGAGCTCCAAAGAAAGTATTGAACCCTAAATATTTATTCCTCAAGTACAATGGTCAATAAGTAGATGTTCATTTGTACTTCTTCTCTTGATTCTTTGCTTTCTTATAAAATGGTCTTAAATAACCTTTTATATATAGTAGTATCTTGCCTAAAAAATTTCATACATTTTGACTATACTAGGTCAATCGAGTCGACCTAGCAAATTTTTGAGATAAATCACTAGGTCAGTACTAGGTTGGCCAAGATTCTAAGATTCCAAAAGAGCTAAAATGTCCCTAAAACATACTAGGTTGACCAGGTTGACCTAGTGTGTTTAACATGTCAAAAGGGTAACAAGGAAAAAAATGAAGGAATAAAACATGAAAATGATTGGAATGGATAGGAAAAAGAGAAATAAGCTTAGGGTTCAAGGTTTTAGGAGAGTAAATTATGGATGGAAAGTGGAAAAAGGAACAATAATCTTATGAATCATCAATGGTCTGCCCACCCCTTTCCCAGTGTACCCCTTAAGGCATGCACTCAGAGAGATTAACATGTGATAGGTTCTTACAAGATACAAAGTGTCAGTAATCAATAAAAGCTTGAAAATATTATGTGCATACATATGCCCCAACTGAAGCTCATTGTGTGTCACATAAGTGCAACATGAGATGGTGCTTCGAAGATAGAACATGATAACACATAATGTTGATGCTAAATATGGTGAAATAAGAATAAAATAAGATAAATGAAATCATATAATTGACAAACACATACCTTTAACTTACCTTAATGTTGTAGATAAAGAATAAGACTACAAGAAAGTGAAAGTGTCCAATGTAAACACACTAGGTGAACCTGTAGTAGTTAGTGCAAAAAATAGCCAAAAATCACAATTTTTAGAAGATAGGCATATGAGACTGGAAAATAATCTCTACATCATGATGATTCTAATGTATTTTATGGTTTGAAAAATGGATAAGAGAAAACAAAGATATGAGCAAAACAAGGAATCTAAAGGACAATAATTGAAGAATTTGAATTGCTAAAAAGTGGTTTTAAATAGGAAAAAGAGAAATCATTTTGTGATTTTGAATTGTGAAAGAAAGGAAATAGAGAGCTCTGAGACCAGATGAGGATAGGATGGAAAGAGGATGACATGCTAGATGAGAGGGACACCCAAAGGCAGTAATAGGTGTACTATAGGTATGCAACTATGGATCTCAAACTAGTTTTTGAAATTTGTATTGAATAAAGTGAATTTTTAGGAAAATTTGATTTTAAGCATTTATATATGTAAAAAATGAACAAAATTACATTTTAAGGGTAGTAAATTGGAAGAAAAAAAATGGGTTTGAAGGAAATGGGGAGAAAATAAGAAAAGTGTACATTTTTAGAAAAATAAACTAGGTTAGTACACTAAACCTACTAGGTCGACTAGGTCGACCTAGTAGGTTGAATCAAGGTCAAAATCCATATGGTCAACCTAATAGCTATAGGTTGACCTAGTGTAATCTGCCAGCTAAGACCTAGAACAAAGGTGTCATGTTGGTTCATAAGGGCCAAATTGGAAACTTAACACTAGGGGAAATAAGATAAAAGGGAAACTAATAAATCTAGGATAAAATAAGACAAAAATAGGCAAATTTTGGTCAACCTAGGTTGACCAAGGAACCAAAATAAATATGAAAAAGTATGCCAAAAGTTGAAAGAGGGATAGAATGGCCCAAAATGACTAAAGAAGGGAAAGAAGGACCACAATAGGATAAAATGGATAAAAATGAATAAATTATTCTTATTTTTATTAAAGATAGAATGACTAAAGAATGTATTATGATTATACATAACATGGAAGAACTGATACATCCTTTGTTGTTTCTTCATTATAGAGACAGTCACAATTCTGGAGGTTGTTAGATGTGTCTTGGTTATTGGATTTGTTAGAGAGGTTGACAGATGAAGATAGAGCTAGACTAGTAGCCATGGGTCTAGGATGTATATTAGATATGTGCAAGATCCCCTTTAGTACAGATGTGTTGGTCATGTTCCTTAGTTATTGGGAATGGCTAACCAATACCTTCATATGGGAGGTGGATGGGGATGTGATAGAGGTAGATATCACACTAAAATATTTCCATGCCATCCTCAGACTACCCATAGTAGGAGCACCAATGACCGTAGGAATACCAAATATCATAAAAGAGAGGGGAGACTTAGCTATGTGGGCTACAAGTTTAGAGATGATATTGTTAGGGTGGAGAGTGAGTATGGACAATATGTATATATCATAAATTTCAAATCTCTAGAAGGTGGTGATAGGCCTTATGACATAGTGAGTGCTCTATCACAAGTCAGACAACAAGGTAACACTATACATGGTAGCCTTGAGTAGGATGATGCTAGAGAAGGGATTATTATACTATCTAGGCTCTATCATCTAGGTTTAGCTTCTTCATAATCTATTCTAGATACAGGTTAGAGGACATAAGACCATGGGACTAATAATACTACTAACAACATGGATATATGAGAGATTTCTTATGTATTGGCTAGTTGGATTTCCCTATAAGGTTGATGATAGGTCACCTCGAGTGAGGAGATGGAGGAAGGACCAAGTATCATGCCCCACATGCCAGTGCTATAGACACTAAGATGCAATAACATAATATGGCAACCATATGAGTAGCTAGTGACTACCTAGGAGATCTGGCACATAGTTAGACCAGTGTTAGAGATGAGATACATGACAGGGTACTATACATGGTGGAGAGATACATATTTGATGGCATGGGTGCTAGGGCAGATGGGTCTACCTCATCTAGTGACATTGATACTCATGCTCAAGTAGTGGACTTAGCATGTGAGAAGCCATGAGGGAAGAGGGGACTCAGACCACTGATAGTGAGACCAACATTGAGGCCATGCTATGAGTAACCATAGAATGGTTAGGCATGACAAGGGGTAAAGTATGAGGAGGTGTAAGTGGAGGCAAAGATACTAGATGTACCACCACTAGCTCCATAAAGAGTTGAACTATGACCATTGAAGACATGACATCGATGGAGGTAGGAAGAGAAAGTAGAGAACATCATCATCCTTGGTGAGTCATCAAATGAGTTAAAAGAGAGATAGATGAGAGAAAGAGCACTCAGGTATAGGTTGAGATGGATGCAAACCATGAGAGCCAAGTTTGATCTGAGGAGGTGACCTATAGAGGAGGTACTAGGAGGTTGTGTAGATAGGGATATTGTGCTAGATAATCATGTAGATGATGATATAGGATCCAAGACATAGATAGGTATGAATATGGTTGAATTATTTCTTAAGTTTTTATTTGGTAAATAGATAGATATTATGATATATGATAGTGATCTGATATCCATATGGTGTGATTTTCTAGGTGTACCTAAGGATGAGGAGGAGAGATGGGGGTCCCTGGTTAGGGAAACACTCCATGATGTCATATATGAGACTCTATATCCATATGACCTCATGAAATTAGAGGATTTGAGTGTACCATCTACCCCAATTTAGGCAAGCTAGTTTAGGCTAGTGAGAGAGGCCATAAGGTAGATACAGATATAGAGAGAGGGCACAACTACCAGTAAATATGGGTGTATGGGAGAGGTAGGATTAGTAGGCACTAATCAATGAGAGAACTACACATCTAAAGATAGTGACACAAGTGATGTAGGCATCTATGGTGATGTATATCTAGCTGATGTAGGCACATACAGTGACCCAAATCGAGTAGGTACATGCACAAGTGTAGATATTACATCTATAGGGATAGGTAGAGGGATTGAGATCTTAGAATACTTCATTATAGCATACCATTCAGAGCAGTTAAATTGAGTCCTCAGTAGGTAGCATGGCTAGGCCATGAGATAGACATGATGGAGCTCAACCATAGTGCTGAGGCATTGTATATGTTGTATTAAACTCTTGATATATATATATATATATATATATATATATATATATATATATATATATATATATATATATATATATATATGTTATGTATGTGTGTGTGTGTGTGTGTGTGTGAAAAATGACTAAGTATAAAAATCCCAAAAAATGGAAAACAAGATGGTAAAAGGGGATTTGTTATTAAACCAATATAAAATATTTTTGCACCAAATTAAAACAAGTAAAATCATACTAAATATCACATTGGGAAGTATGACAAATAAAGTAATAAAATGGAAGGGATGAAAAGAGATTGAATGGTAATAAAAACAAATCAAAATTAAGTCAATCAATTATACTATTTCATGATGGGAAGTACAAAAGAAAAACAAAATTTGTAAAAAATTGGTCTTAAATTTATCATACTAGTTTAAGCTGGGAAGTATGAGAAATTGAACAAATGGTTATAATCTTACATGCACTAGGAAAATAAGAAAACAAAATGTAAAAGAAAAGTGAAGTAAGAATAAAACATACTAAATATCAATATGGGAAGTATGTCAAATGATGTGTAACATCATAATCAATTGAATATTATATCTTACTTGACACATATAATTTGGATGGTGACTTGTTTATTGGAAAAAAATTGTTTTGTGAGGAGAGTTGGGTCCTATCCATGGTCTTACACTACAACTCACAAAATAAAACCTAAGGGGTAAAAAATAAATATTGGTAAGCAAAATAATAAGTAATGGTGAATCAAGGATGTGGGTAGTAGGATGGAAAAGGTGGTAATTTTTGAGGGATGTCAAGTCCTACCCATGGTCTTATAAAGCAACTCACAAATGAAATCCCATGGAGAATGATCAGAAAGAAAAATAATATTTCCCAAGAGGAAATATGAGGAAAGGGAATGAAAAAGGGAATGTAAAAATTAAATACTTAATCATTTTATGAGAATACCTTAGGAAGCAAGAGGCATACTAAGGACATGAGAAGACATGAAGTGACTAGGTCATCTATGTACAAAGGAAATATATTCCCCATAAACATAAATCTTTATAGGTAGATAAGTGTGCTACTAAAATCAAATAAATAAGGTAGATTGGTACAATGAAAATTAAAATGGACCTACCTCCCCATGATGTGTTTCCCTCTCCTCAAGACCCCTTATAGAGTCATCGATCTATTATGAAGATTGGGTACTTGCATGAGAAAGTAGGTAGCACTAAAATATTTTTTATTCTCCCCTTCTAATATACTAACCTACCACACCTCGAAGGACCTCACCTCTATTGTGAAGCCAACTATAGAGTTTAAGCTTCAACTAGAAGAAGGAGATGTGCTTTGAATCACATCTTTTAGTGTGATTTGACTTTTAATAATATTCAATATTTTTGCATTTTGATATCATTTCCTTTTCTTTAAATGATTTGGATTTTAACTTTATTTTGAAGGATTTTTAAGATTTCTCCTCCATATGGATTGGAATGACCAATCATGAGAGAGATAGTGATACATATGAATAATTTACTGACCTACTGCACCCTGAATGACTTCAGCTCTACCATGAAGCCAACTATGGATATTGAGCTTCAACTAGAAGAAGGAGATGTGCTTTGAATCACATATTTTAGTTTGATTTGACTTTTAATAATATTCAATATTTTTGACTTTTGATATCATTGCCTTTTATTTAAATGATTTAGCTTTTACTTTATTTTGAAGGATTTTTAAGATTTCTCCTTCATATGGATTTGGAATGACCAATCATGAGAGAGATAGTGATACACATGAATAATTTGTAGGATAAGGCTAAAAGAAGCTAAGTAACCCAAGACAAAATACTGACTGGGACACTTAGGCTTGACAATGAACAAGTATGTGATCTCAAGTCTCAAACATGTATATACTTAGTTTTAAAAAAAGGAAGAAGGAACAAGAAGATCCAAAGGTGGACTGGTAAAATGAAATAGTAATGAAAAAGATTGTTTGATAACTGATCACATGGTAAAAGGAGATAATAAACAAAGGGAATATGGTAGATATAACCAAATCACTATGACAACTATCTATGAAAAATAAATATAAGAAAGAAAATAATCATGAAGATACAAGAGAAGAGTTTTAAGAAACAATCTAAAGGAAAAAAAGAAATGATAAGTGAAAAATAATAATGATAAGGAAAAGACAAGTATATGCAAAATGTAAAACAAAAACATAAGCTAACTATAGTACAATAAGAAGGAGAAACATGATATAAGATAAAAAAAAAATTTGACACAATTTCAAATGATATAATCAAAAATAGAAATATGATTGGTGCATACATCCAATATAAATAGAAAATGAGGAAACACCATGCATGTGCTCATAAATATTGGTAAATCTACCTACACACATTATCCAAGACATCAGATACATCTCTATGAAGCTAAATGAAAAATGTTGTTAATGTCTCATCAATCTTTGAAGGATACTAATCAAATACTTCTTTTATATTCTCCTCAACTAAAAAATAGGAATACTCATTGGAGCATGTTGAAGAGGAAAATTTGGCAAAGGATGGTCAGGAGAATGTATGGGAATGGGATCTATGGGATATGTAGGAATCACTGGTGGAGAAGGATCCATGGGTGAAGGACGTTCTATAAGTGAAGAAGGAACCACAGGTAAAATCGTAGAAGGTGGAAAAGGGACCATAGGAGGTATAGCTATGGGAGAAGAAGGGGGGTCCTTTTTGTGAGAATGACCTATGGGAGGAATGGTATAAAGTCAAAGAATAGATATAAGATGATCCTTAAGATGTTGTTAAAGGATATGGCAATGATCAGTGTGATGTGTGCTACATTAGTGCCATAGATAATACCTCTCACCATACTTAGGTATATGTTCAAGAAGAATTTTTGAAGGAGGTATGGTAGTGTCTATTGATGGGGAATAAGGACACAAGGTATCAATATATTGTCATAACTTACAACAATGGGTAGAAGAGTGATTATCTTTCCCATAGAAGCAACATATACGCTTGTGAGTAGTTTTAGGGGATATACTCATAGGAGAAGGTGTAATAGGCATGGAAGAAGATAGAGATGGATTATCAGTCCATTTGGTGGGCATAAGATCCATCTTTGGTAAAGGAAGAAAACCATCACCAAGATAAGATGGTGATGAAGATGGAATGGAATTAGGCATAATAGGAGTACTAATAGAAGAAACAAGAGTAGGCTCAACAATAGTGGAAGTAGTAATAATAACAAGTTCTGACACATGTTTCATTATGGGAGGGGTAGGATCAATTGATGGTCTAAGAAGGGTTTCACTAACCTCAAGGGTGAACCAATGATGGGAGTTAGGGAACCTAGTAAAATGGTAAGTTCTAGTCATAGCACGATCCATGAGCATAGTGCTACAGGGCTCCTCAAAAATTGAAGGTGTCAACACCATCTCTACTATATAATAAAGAGTAAAAATGCAAGAATCAAGAACTATAAATGTTGGAACATGTGAAGATGCATGAAAATACTCAAGTAAATTAGAATAATAATGCATAATCTTGACATCATAGGCTTGGACAAGACCACCTAATAAAGGAACATATAAAGAATAGCCATCATCATAATCTGATGTATGAAGATAAATGACATAAGTGGGAATAACTTTGTCATCAGAATAAGCATGGTGAATATAACATCAAGTCTTGGATAAGACTATAGGAATGTCATTGTAAAGAGGTTTGTGAGAATGAGGTTTCAAGGAAGCAGGAAGCTACGAGATGAGATGTGGCATGAGATTAGAATTTTTAATCTTTAAGTTAATCTCATTGGGCTCATCATCAGGGTCTAAAAGGTTAGGAGGAATGTTACTAATTATCTTAGGATGTCCATTGTAACCTCTAGTTGAGTTGACAAAAAACTTTAAATGTTATGACTCATAAAATGGAATGTTAGGTAAAATCTCAAGAGTAAGAATCTTAAAAACACCATGATCTTAGAATTATTCAAAATTATAAGGGTTAGTATCTCCTTGAATCCTATAAATGGCTCCATTATGAGGGATTTTAACACATTAGTAAGAATAATAAGCAATAACTTGCATATGATGAGTCCACAGCCTACCAAGTAAGATGTTACATGAAAGGGGAAAGTTAAATATCATCACATCACATGAACGGTAATAGGTGGGATAGTAATGGGAAACCACACACACCTAAGAGGAGGCATTTGCCTTCTATCATATCCTTGGTAAGTGCTACATGCAGGCTTAAGATTTCATTATGAATATCCAAAGGTTTTAATGAAATCAAGAGAAGAAACAAAAGTGATATAACCTTCATCAATCAATGCTCATTTAACTTGGATATTGCCTATTTGGATACTAATAAATAAGGGAGGATCATTTGAAAAATCTCATCAAAAATCATAGATTCGATGGGAAATTTCAAATAAAGAGAAGTATTGATAGTTTCATCAACATTGATAGACATCTCTTCACATTGTTGCAAGATACTATCCTCAAAACTAGATAAGGTGACCTCCCATCCTGCTAGAGTAGGATGAGGGACATTCATCTCAAATAGTAGATGCATGAGATAGTTCTGATGATGGGGAGAGGTCCTCATAATCTCAAGAAATGGAATTTGATATGGGAGATTAGTGAGTTTTACAATGGGATCCCACTCATCATAACCCATAAGAATATTGTTAGATATAGGCACGTAATGGTTAAGGAGGCCCCCAGAAGGAGGAGCCAAAGAGCATTTAAATTTATGTTGATAAGAATGAGAAGGTTTAGATTAAGTTTTTAAATCATTTGGTGATGAAGAATTAATTGGTTTATATTGATCTTGAGAAGTAGAATAAGTGTTAATAGAAAGGTGATTATCATTGAAAGATTGATTATCATTGGTATTAGAGGATGATGGAAGAATGGTAGAAATAGAATGAGATGTGTTATCTAAGGGAGAATCATAAATTGGACCATCATCAAAGGTTATAAGATCTTTTTGCCCCAACTCATTCAAATTATTTGGATAAGAATCTTGGATAACACAAAATGTCTTAAAGGAGGCGGGGTGTAGATAGGTTGAGAATCGATGAAAGCCACCACCTTTCACATATTAGTCATGATAACCATATTCTCTTTGTAAGTTGGTTCAATGAGACTTTCTACATTATTGGTGGAAAGGGGTGGGCTTGTCTTGGTTTTCTTGAATAGGTTTATGATTAGGTAAAGGATCTTTATAGATGGATAAATGAGTATTTTCTTGATTCAAGGCTTGATTTTTATCATGAGTTTTTGTCTTTGAAAGCAATTTCATAAGATTGTTGACACTTTCAAGTGATAGAATCATGATTGAAATTAGGGTCAAGAAGAAAATCCATGTCTAAATTATGAAGTTGTCTACAGGTCTCATGAGAGTGACCCCAACTAGCATGAAACCAACCAAAATTGTTAGGATCATACCAGGTTTTCATAGGATGAGTAGGGTCAATCTCTCAAAGGAGAGGCCTAGGTAGACGCTTAATAAATTCAACTAAGGAAAGAGGTTTATGAACATTAATGTTATTTAGTGAAGAGAAATGAGGATTAGTATATTGTTGAAAAGGAGCTAGTTCTGAAGAAGGGGTAAGAATGACATATTAAACATTGTGAATGGTATCATATGAATCGATAACACCATCATTGGTAATATTGTGGTTTTTGTTTTTAAGTGACAAACAAGGACCCATGGAAGGTTGGGCTGGCTCAAATTGATGCATAAGTAAATCTTGTCATATGGCTTGGTCAATGGCTTCCTCCAAGGTATGTGGAGAGAAGGTAAGGACTTGATATTGTAATTTAGTATAAAGAACATTGGTAAAGAGATGAAAGAGATTGTCATTAGCCATGTTATGTTCACACTTATTTGATAAAGTATTCCATTTTTTAACAAAGGCTTGGGTAGTTTTGTTTTCATTTTATTTAAAATTGATGAAATGGGCCAAAGTGTTTTCAGGAAGATCACTAGTTTCAAATTTTTGTAATAAAGCATTCACTAAATCCTCCAAACTAGTAATGGAATGAGATCTAAGTTTATTATAACAAT
Organism: Torreya grandis; assembly: GCA_037957365.1. Classification (NCBI taxonomy): domain Eukaryota; kingdom Viridiplantae; phylum Streptophyta; class Pinopsida; order Cupressales; family Taxaceae; genus Torreya; species Torreya grandis. The sequence goes on from JARHVA010003914.1 coordinate 682,466, forward strand.
CTAAGGATTCACCTGTGAGGGTTTTGGCAAGGATTTTGGTAGCAGAAAAGGTATTTAATTTGACCCAATCCTTATAAATATTTCCAAATGTCTTAAGATGAAGGGTAAGGTTAGTTGATCCATTGTAAGAGATTATAGGTTTTATACCTCCAATGTCAATGTTAGCAATTGAGTAGTAAGATGTTCATTTTATAAATTTGTAATGACTTTGTTGACTAATGGAGGTTGAGGAATGAGATTGCCTTGAGAATCTCAAAGAGGGGGAGGAAGAACACTTTGGTTATGTGTGCCCCAAGTTATTGGTTGAGGATTGGATGGAAAATTAAGAATGTTTTTTTTCATTCACATCATTTGATTCATATTATGAGATTGTAATGTGTTCATTTTATTAAAATTTTATAGTAATAGTTAATGATTTTGATTAATATTATTAAAATAAGTAGTATTAGTGTTTGTGTTGGTATTAGTGAATTGGGTACCACTATTAATGTTTATATGAGCTTGAGAAGAGCTATGATAATTTGAGGGACTAATGGAAAAATTTGCTTGTGAAGCAAAATACGAACTAGTAAATGGTCAATAGGAAGAAGCACTAGAAGAATGAGTGCCTTGGGTAGCAAGTAATGAACCAGCGAAAAGATTAAGGATAATAGGTCTTATGAGAGGCCCATTAGATGTAGAACCAGCCATGTTAGTTGAGATACTAGTCATGGAGGTAGAAAAAGTTAAAGAAGAAGATGTCATGGCATAAGGAGTCAACATTGAAGGATGAGGTTGAAGAGCAAAGAAATCAATACTCCCAAATCCAGTTAACAAAGTACGAGTAGGAGAATGAGGTTCTTAAACTTGATGGCTAATCATAAGGTTATAAATGGTAGAAGGATCCTTCCCTCTATGTTGAGTGAATTCTGTGATAAAGAAAAATATTTTAGGAGTATACTCTAACTCGAGTTGATCCTCTAAGAGAATAGGAGGGTTTTGTTTCAAAGAGGTATGAGGATTCCCATAGTTCATTGTATGAATTACAATATGAATAGTACTAGCATTCTCGAAAGGAACCCTACTTTATCTATGAGAGACCCTATTAGGATTGGTAAACTCCATCATATATGCTATCTGAGATTCAATGTTATCACCAAATAGATAGTTCATAATGAAAGGGATAGAAGACAAGATGAGAAATAAAGGAATCAGAAAGTGACTAACATAGAACTAGGTTGACTTGGTCAACCTAGTAAAAAAATAGGGACTATGAAATTATATAGGGTCCACAAGATCAACCCAGTATAGAGAATATAGATTAATAGAAAAGTGGAAAAAGCTTGTAAATAGTGCTAGGTCGACTAGGTAGACTTAGTACAGTGTATAGGAGTTGAAAGAGATGTTAAGTCAACCCTATCAGCCTAATGCAATAAACAAAAAGTAAAAGAAAGAGTTAAATATAAGTTTGTGAAATGAAACAAGATAGTTTGCAGTTGATCTAAGAAAGTAAATGTTGAAAGTAACAATAATCAATTGAATTGATGTTATCTAATCTGATTGATGCACATAGCAAAACCTTGAACCAACAATGGCTAATGCATGTTTTTTCACACACAAATGAGCAAAGAGTAAGTAAACAACTTGGAAAGTAAATCTAGCTAATTGGTTAACCTATAATGTTAATTAGATTATTAATAATAGTTTTTTTATGGTAGGGAGTTGGTTGTAAGCAAGGTACTAGATAATAATCTATGGAAGGTTTTAGGTTAGTTTAGGATGAAAGGAACTATAGTGGCAATAATATAGGATTGGTATTGGGGCCTACCCCCTCATTTCATATACCATAGCAATAAGGGTGTGAGTTTCTTAGCCAAAATATACCATTAACCACACTTTATACTTAACCAAAGCATCAAGTCATCTTCCCCTTTGGTGATGAAATAAAATTAGGTTGGCCTAGGTAGTCAAATGTTAAATTCTTATTGATGTTATGTGATTTAGATGTGTGTGCATAAAATATAAATAGTGAAACTAAGTGATTAATTAAAAACCTCCTAATTAGACTATGTGAACTATTCTAAGCATGAAAACAACTAAAAGGAAAGATGTGATTAACATACAATGTGAATTCTAACTTTGAAATAAGGTATAGTGAAGACATTATATGTATGACATATAGAACTAGGTGAATAGGGTCGAGCTAATACTACTAAAGATAGGGTATAGAAAACCTACTAGGTCAACTAGGTTGACCTAGTTATTTCAAACAACATACTAAACATAGAACTAGGTTGATTAGGTTGATCTAGTTGGTTGTGCAATGGTAGTTTTGAAGACTACAAACTTGAAAGGAAAGTACAAAAAAGAAAGAGATAAATAAATATAAATTAGCCTTGATGATTTAGAGATGAAAATGAAGGAGATTGTTGTTTTAGAACCTTGGAAAAGACTATCAAAATCTACAAATTGGGTTAAGCTAGTTGACCAAGCAATATAAAAACCTACTAAAAAAGTGCTAAAAATATACTAGGTCGACCTGGTTAACCTACTTTGTTGAGTTAGATGTCTAAAAATGCACTAGGTCAAGTTGGTTGACCTAGTCGACTAATCTAAAATTTTGGAAAATTGAAATCTATATTAGGTTGAGTTGATTGATCAGGATATACAAGAACTTGCTAAAAAATAGTTGAAAATGTGCAAGGTCAACCTAGTCAACTTAATAAGTTGAAATGGAAGTATAAAAAGTGCTAAAAACCTATAATAGGTTGAGCTAATTAATCTAGTTGCTTATTATTAGACATCAAGAAAAATAGCTGGGTCAACAAAATCACACCAATGTGTCAAAATATATGATAGAAAAGATGACAAAAAGAATGAAATAAATGAAGTAAAAGTGAACAAATATTACAAGTATTTTATTCACATTGGGTTGACTATAATGTATGTATTCAAAATTACATAATGCACACGAATTAATCTTGGATCAAATAAGATAAATCACACCTACAACTTCTGATTGGGTATACACTTGTTAAGTGGGAGCATGACCAATATGGGGATCCACTAGACCCAATTAGGGGATCACTTGTATCATTTGTCACAACATATCAAGCTAGCAAGGGCTCCAAAACCTATAATCTAACACAATTGCATAACAACCCTAAAATATTCCTATGATTTGATATTTCACTTATGCTAATAAAAAAGAAATTAAACTATTCTAATAAGAAAGAAAGCAAACTAATCTAGTGCATACCAAAGATTATGGTACAAAGTGGGGGTTATAATAAAATAAATAAATAACAAATAAACTTAACATGTATAGAATACATATACTCACATCAATGTATATAGAATCTTAATATATGGAATAGAATAATACATACTACATTATCTATCTACTCTTACAAAGGAGAAATTAAGTTAGGAATACTTACCTTTGAAGACAAACCTATTGAGCCTCAATCTATCCCTTGGCCAAGGTGCTTCATAAGAGATTATTATGGTTTGTAAGGATAACCAAGATAAATCACATCTAGGATACATAACCTACCTAAACATCCAAAAGACTTCTCCACAAAATAAGATCAGAGCTCCAAAGAAAGTATTGAACCCTAAAGCTTTATTCCTCAAGTAAAATGGTCAATAAGTAGATGTTCATTCACACTTCTTTGCTTGATTCTTTGATATCTTATAAAATGGTGGTAAATGACCTTATATAATAATATCTTTCTTAAGAACTTTCAGACATGTCAGTTGTACTAGGTTGACCAAGTTGACCTATCATGTTTTCAAGTTAACTCACTAGGTTTATGTTAGGTTGGCTAGGATACTAAGAATCCAAAAGATCTAAAATGTCCCCAAAACACATTAGGTTGACCAAGTCAACCTAGTGTGTTTAATAGTTCAAAAGGGTAAGAAGGTAATAAATGAGGGAATAAATCATGACAATGATTGGAATGGATAGGAAAGAGATGAATAAGCTTAGTGTTTAAGGTTTTAGGAGACTAGAGTGTGGATGGCAAGTGGCAAAAGGAACAATAATATAACAAAGCACTGATGGTTTGCCCACCCTTTAAGGCATACACTCAGAGAGATTGAGACTCAATAGGTTCTTGTAAGATACAAAGTATCAATAATCAATAAAAGTTTGAAAATATTATGTGTAGACAATGTTATCCTATTTGATGTGAGCATCAAGTTGGCACTAGAGAAAATTATATTACTATAGCTATTTGATATACCTCATTTTCTAAAGCCAAAACATACGGTGTGGTTTATATTTTTATAAGGATAAATTATACATTATGAACTATATAATGAATTTGTAACGAATATGCATTAGTAAGTTGATAGTTTACCATGTTCTAGAGAGGATACTAAGTTTTCCATGAAAAATACTATAAAGTAGAGAGTTGTCAAATTTTTAAAATATAATAAAGATAACATCACATTCCCTATTGATAAAATTAAGGATTGATCCAATTGGGTAGATATTATATTATTCAACACCAAATTAGGAGCTAGAAGGTGTGATTGCATTAATGATAAATAATTATATATCATGCATATAATGGATGTAGGTGGAGTGTAATTTAATATTTCAAAATTTATCACTTATTTTACAATTGAGAGTACAAAAAGTCACATCATATTGGCGATACGTGTGGATGGGGAATATTGCTAATTTTTCTAGTGCTAAATGAAATCAGGATCCCGATGGCTAGGGATAGAATACTTTATTTTTCCCATAAGGAGACAGGTTTCCTATTAAAAGGTATCATAAACATTTATGCCTTAGGCCATAATATAAAAATTAAAGGTTCGAAATAAATCTATGGCTAGATAATATCACTATTGCATTTTTAGGTAAATGGTACATCCCTATGGCATTGCAAGAAGATTATAGAGGGTATGTAGATCTCATATTCATGTGACATTATTCCCTTGGAAAAACTAGACTCTTGGATGGTAACATGTCTAGATGGATCCAGTTTTCATATGTATTATTTTTGTTATTTTTCAAACACTATTGAGAAGGTACCAAATGAGATGAATATCAAATTAGATACCACAAAAATTGATGGGGATATGTTTATTTTAATAACTATGTATTTTTACCCTAGAAAGACAACATCAATGGATTATAGTAAGTCTAATTACAACTCCATTGTAGTTTATCCCTATGTAATTTAATATGTGGTAGGGTTTCTATGTAAAAAATATTATGAATTAAATCCTAGGAAAAATAATTTGAAGGATGCATGGGGTAAAGCAGAGAAATTAGTTCATGTAGAAGCAGTTATGGGTGATAATAATGGAAAATAACAACATAAGGCAAAAGTGTTATCTATAAGAATGTAAAAATTGGAAATTAATAGGAATATCATAGTATTAGAATCCATTGAAGGAGACTCCAAATGTACATACTTATATGGGGAAGATAATGTGTGACTTTTGAAAAAGAAGTTACACATACACTTACAAAGGCCATCTCCTCAAAATTCACCTCCATCACCACAAAGTTTTTCCTCACCACATTCCCCTTTTACTAGACAAATTTCACTCTTTTTCACCTCAAAATGAGGATACACAAATAATGGTAATTTTATCAACATTAGATATCCTCACACCATTGGCAATTGAGAAACACCTTGAAATAATCAAGGAAAAAATAATTTAAGCATAACCCCCATAAGGTGTTACACATAATAAGGTTAAAGAAGAAGACAATATGACTAACATGATAAATTCACAAACTATGGATCAAAAATTGTATGTTTGGTTAGGGATGCCTTAGAGGTATAGGTTAAAATGGAAAAATTATTTTATAAACAAATAAATAATAAAATAGAAAAGATTGAAGCATAATAAAATTAATAACATGAAAATTATAGATTAAAAATGACTTGATGGAAGTTAAAATAAAATCACTAAGCTAGAAATAGTAGCCTCCATGTCCTTCTCAGAAAAATGTGAAACCATAACTAAAGAGATCTATGATGATGAAAATCTAATAATCAAAGAGAGGATATATAGAAAACCATAAGACTAAGGACCTATTCTTATGGAATAGTATGAGTGAGAGATTTCAACCACACAAACCCAAAGGTAGATGTCATTTTTGTTTGATATGTATTTGGGTGAGCCTATGTTTGAAGTCCTTATTATATCCATCCAAGAGAAATATCCAAACATTATCAAGGATGAGCACACAATAGCATATGTTATTCCATTGGAGCTCAATGAATTTTAAGATATGAGCACATTAGTTAAAATGAAAACTAAAGTAACACAAAAAATAATACCAATAATAGTTCCACTATTAAGGACCAAAGGAAACATTTGGTAGAGGTTGAAAATAAATCTCTATAAATAGAGTTAAAATTACCATAATGTAGATAAAAATATTAAGTCTCTGCTAACATATCTTGAAACATGAACTAATATTGATGGATGTAAATAATTTAAATTAGGTCAAATATATTAATAATGTAATCCTCACAGTAGACCAACTACTGAAGAAAGTGAAGAGCACAAAGGAAAGTGATCAGGTTAAGACATAAAAGGCACAATTTGAGTTCACTAAAAAGATGCAAAAATTTTAAACAACTACTAAGTGACCACGTTATCATGGTGCAAAGGGAAGAAAAATTATTCCTAAATTTTCCATTCTATATGTCAATAATCAACATTTTTTTTAGAATAAAAAAATCAATAGGAAATAGTGAAGAAAGTGTACAAAAATAAATAAAAGTCTGAGTGAACATGACTCCTCTAGGAAATTGAATAAATAGGGAGGAAAATATTAGTAAAATGAAAAGGTTTGGAAGAAAAATTCAAGATTATATGCCACTAAAAAATTGATGAGGAAATTTCCATAGAGGAAGAAATTAAAGAAACTCTTGAAAATATAGATTCCATTAAACTCAAGGAAATAAATATAGAAGTGAAACCTTTAGCGTTAAAGGTTATAACCATAAAAGTGGTTAAAATAGTAGAATCAATTAATTTGGCACTATCAAGATGGATTTTTTTAGGAGTAAGTAAAATGGGATGATATAAGTTATTGGTCATCATGGAAGCCATCAAAGGGTTTTCTTAGGATAGACAATTGTTTAGTGTAGGATGATGATGACCCCAAATTTTGAAAAGTATATCCATGTTCCATTTTAATATAGAAGGCAAGTAGTGTGTGGCTTGCACATATTTTGAGGAAGAAAGTGTAGATATAAGAAAAATAAAATAAAATAAGACAGTTTTGTCCAAGCATATAGGGAAGTGGCACATAAGAATGAGGTGTCATTGATATACATAAATACCTAAGAGAATTCAGCCAAATATTGACCATTTCATAGGTTGTACCTTATATAGCATATTGGTTGGCATATAATAGGGAATGACATGTTAAGGGAGTAGGTTGCATTGATTATAAAGAACAAAAGGAGGAACTATGAGTGAGACTAAATTTATTCTAGGGGAGGAACCATTAAGACCAAATTTGAGCATATATAGTGCATCATGGAAAAAATCTAAGAAAACATATATTTTAGGACATTAGATGTATAATTAGTTAGGTTTAATATACATATAAAGTTGGTGTGCATCTTTATGAGTGCATATTAATGAATTATAGTATAACAAATGATGTTTTAGTACCATAAAGTGAAATCTTGTTTCATAGTTAATTTATATTATATATAATAGAGGTATTAAAATTATGTATTGAGTCAAGATCAATTAGGTAATCATTTGATAGGAAAAGTTTATGATGATTGTAAAAAATGGAAGAAAAGTAAGAGATTCTATGTAATCATACATAAGTTAATAAAGAATGAAATTATGTTTACAAACTTCATTATTATTTTACTTATGTATTGACATGAATTAGTTGAAATTAGTCTTCAAGATTTTTTTGATAATATAATAGTTCATTATGAGGTTATGTGATGTTTATTAAAAAACTCTTTTTATTTCATGTAATGAGTTAACCCAATTATGAGGTGATATAAATATGTGTTCTCTATGTAATTATTCTATTTTTATCTGATATAATCTCCATATGCTTCAAGTGAGTTCATGTATTTATTGTGATATGGTAGTGTGGATAGAGCTAAGTTTTTAGTATGTGTTAGTGGCACATAAATTATCTTGAATACGAAGGTAAAATTCACCCAATATGGGGAATGATACTCATTCATACAAATATACACACTTTCATGTTCATGGTGCATAATTATAGTTCATGCACATATATAATAACATAGTTTACAATTGAACATAAAAATATTGTCTTTCCACTTCACACTGATCAAATCTATGGTCATGATAGGGGCATGAACATTGTTAATTCTGTTTATATCATGTAGTTTATATTCTACATTAAGAGAATTTGACTAAAAATATATAATCAAACTTTTGATCATGATTGGGTCATGAACACTGATCATTCCATTTCAATCATGAATTTTTGTTTACATAGAGTTAACTTGAAAAACCTTACGTGAAACTATATGGTTAAATCTGTAATCCATCTAAAATGGTTGATTCATTTTTATTTGAAATAACCCACCATGTATTTATCTCTTTTACATGTGTAGTTATTTGGGTTAGTGCATTGGATACTTATCACCACGTTCATGAGGGTTTGGACATGTTGTCTTCCCAACCCAAGAGATTGCATAGTTAAAAAAATTGGGGCATAGTCACTTCAATTCTCCTTGTGCTTCAGCAAGGAATCACAATTTTATCTAAGGTTTTAAAAAGGAAGCATCATCTTCAACAAGTTTCAATGGAAACATTGTTTTCACCAACACAAATGTGTACTCTTACCTTTGCTCTTTTAATATTTAAAAAAATTAGTTTTGGGTTAAAATTATTGGTCTATAGAAATTTACTAAAATGATTGTAGGTTTTAATATTGAGTGACTTTATAAAATGGATATTTATACCAAAATAAAAATTGTGTTATACACATTTAGGTAAATTTTATCCTTTTACTCTATAAATTCCATTACTAGAATTAAATAGGGCAATTTTTAGACAATAAAATATAGTATTAAGTACTTGATAATGAAAATATTGACTCACATTAACCACGTATGACTTGAGCACATAAACAAAGTCCTAATATCCCATTGTCTAGCATTTTCATGGTATTTTATGTGTTTGACCCTTTCAATCTACTCATACACACAGATGAACATTACTATCTATTTCAAACCTGGTAAATATTCTACACAAACATATCAATACATTTAGTTTAGTTCACATATACAAAGGATGGTTATATTAGTTTTAGTTAGTATCACCAATTAATACTAGTATGATCTGGTCAGAACTAACCTTCTCCCAAAAATAGTTATTTTTTGAATTCAGACCTCTCCTTAGGGTTAACTCATTTATCTAGTGTGTCAATGTAATGATAAATTACCCAATTAAACTCATACATAAATAAATCCATGTCTCATTTAGAAATTGACTTGGTAAATATTTGTTACATATCTATTGACTATTTCACATTAATAATATAATACATATTATTCAAAATTATGAATCTATCACTATGAATAGTCATAATCCAAGTTTGAAGCACATAAAGCCAAGTTAAAGCAAACATTGTCAAGTATTAAGTCTAAATAATTAGTTGCATACATATAGAGAAGGATAAAATTACATAATCACTATAGTGGGATAACTATATGGCATTATTTACCTTAGAGTATCAAATATATAAGTGATATTCAATCATAAAACTAGTATGATGAAGGTCAGCTTATCACATTACATGTTCTAATTTTTGTAGGTTTATATATTTCACCAACATATTTAGTGTTTAAAGGTTAAGTAGGATTATTTTAGGATTTATGTGCATAATCAAGGTTTGGGATCATACATCCATACATATACACATATACATGTACACGTACACATGCACATGCATGTACACACACACACACACACAAACACACACACACACACACACACACACACACACACACACACACACACACTCACACACACACACACACACACACACACACACACACACACACACACACACACACACAAAGGTGATCATATGGTCATAATCTCTCATTTACTCAAATGTCAATATTGATCAAAACATGTTAGTATCGATCGATGATACTAACCTAGATCAATGAAAACAACCTTGCATAGACAAAGATGCAGTTCTTAAACCATAAAAATCATAGGCATTATTTTATTAGATATCCACTTCCATAATACAATCATACTAAAAAAAATCAAATTGAAAATTTAAGTACTCATCACTTTGTTGGACTTACTATATTTAGCACATTCCACTTGTCAAATCACTATAGTAAATTTTAGCATATTACACTCACGTGTATACTTGAATGCCATATATTAATATATAAATTATCTTTAATGTTTCTATCCTATTAGTATTATAAAACCAAATAATGTTAGAACACATTCCAACAAATTAGACTATAATTAATATTGCCCAAATAAATTAAAACTTTACTGCTCTTAGTCTCCATGTATCTATTGATAAAGAATATATAGAGTTTAGAATAAGGTAAAGAGCTTTATGCACATATAATAAAAATTAGATTTTATTTCTATCTTTTTATTGGTAATTCACTTTTTTACATGTATGCCAAATATGGAATAATTGAATATGTCAATAAGGTGTTTAGCAATATATCCATTCTAGATGTAGTTTCGTGGTTCTAGGATATATTATAAACGGGTATGAAAAATAATCTCTCCAAATATTTGATAAAAATGAAAAAATAATTCACAAGGTAAAATGGTGTCATATTTTTTTGGTGTTTTATTTTGTTGGTTCCCTGTAGGGCTAGTGGATTAAGGTCATAAATATTTCATATAATGAACACAATTTTTACATAGTCCCTACAATATAACACTATTGTTTCATGGATGCTCTCCTAAGATGTGATGGGAATTTGGTTAAGTCACATGAATTTATCAAAATCCAATAAAATGCAATTTTTCTATCTAAAAACATTTTCTAGATATGTATAGGAATTATTGCATCCAACATGCCCCACTTTCATTTTACATATGGGGACCATTCTTAGTTTAGCATGACTACTTCATTCTTATACACTTGATCATTTATTGGGCCTTTGATGTGAGAATTTAGACTTGCCTAAATATGTATAGTTTAACCATTGCAGATCATGCATTATAAAGTGCCTTTAAAAATCCTCTTTTGGGTAAAACATGACCGAGACTTACATAATTGGTGTAACTTTTGGAGCTTTTCCATAATATTTCCTTAGCAATTCAGTTTGTGATTGTTTCATTATAGTACAAAATGACTAAACTTATAATGTATTACTTTATAACTTAGCCTATTTCTAATATTATGAGATCTCTTATAAATTACCTACGTTTATAATCTAACTTTTCAATCTTTGTCTCTTTTAAGGTGTTTGAGTTTGAAATTTTGGTGTGGCCCTTCAAATGTTTTATTTCTCTAATTCTAAGTTTTTAAAATAGAAATTTGAGTCCTTTGTAATGATTTATAATCAATCCTTTCTATAGTTATGATGTTTTTTGAAAATAAAAATTATGATTACACTATATACTTAGTCATTTTTCTCATTTGTTTACACTAACCTTGGACTAATATTCTCTTTGAGTATTTATAGCTTTAGTGTGTAGGTAGATAGTTTTCAAGAAATCAAATTTATTAATAAATCCACATTGATTACAACACTTATCCATTTTATTAAAAATTCCCAAGTCCCAAGTTCTTGATATCATGACACATGGTGAAATCCTAGGGACCTAGGGACCTAAAATCTAAGATGGAAGATAATAGCTCTATGCCTCCTAGTGATGCAGGAGCATCTGCATTCAAATTCAATTTATTATATTTTCCCTCCCATATGCTTTTAATGAGGGGTAATTGTAAAAAAATAAAAGTAAAAAGTAAATTGTTGGGGATGTTGAGGGAATAACAGAGGAGTGGTTGAAAATGTTTCAACCTTAGTATATTGTTAAAATTTACAAATTGTTTCTGTTTTACCTTCAGCCTAAAATTGGGCGTAGAAGTTAGAGGGGAGAATCTTAACAAGAGAATAGAAAAGAAAATTCATAGAAAGAGGACAGGGGAGTACGTAAAAGTAAGAAGAAAAGAGAAGGATGTAGAGAAGATAGAGAGGAAGGACCTCTCATCCAAGAGAAGTTGTTGTAAGGAGAAAAGAGGAAAAAGAAGGAGGAATGAGAGGTACGTAGAAGGAGAATTTCTTATTCAACAAGGAGAGAGAGGCAGAATGATCAACAGGCATGTAAAAATGCAGTCGTCAATGGAAGTTATGTCTCCCCAGCACTGAACCAAACTGAACATCAAGATTTGTAGCATTGTCTGTACTATGGCGAATCCACATAAGGGTTGTATCCAATTTTTTGATGAATTTATAATTAGCATGGCACATCAAGCACATCTAAAAAAAAAACTATACCTTTTATGGCATTTGTACAATCATGTCGAATACTGATATTTGCTTCTTATGAATTATGGGAGCATTCGTCCACCTTCACGTCTCTTTGACATTAAAGAAGTCCATAAGCTCTATCTAGAATTTGAGCTTTCATCTGTTTGAATGTATTTTCATGCAAGAAGGGATGTGATGTTGACCATGGGAGCCTCGACAAATTTACCACTTTTCTTGGTCAAGCTCACAAGGAGTATGGCTCCGTAGTTAGGGTGTGGCTTGGTCCTACCCAGCTTCTTGTATCTGTTAAGGACCCAGAGCTAATACAATATTTACTTGTATAAGTGAAGGATCGGTTGCCATTGACTAGAAAGGCTGTTCAGCTTGCATTTGGGAAAAATAGTTTATTTGTCTCTTCATTTAAACAGGTACAGAATAGATGAATTTCTCTAGAATGACAACTAAATGGGAAATTGCTAGAGAGAGTGCATTCAATCACCTTGAAATTTGTAGACTAAATCAAGCAATGGGTAGATGTTGGTCCTTCTAGGTTGGAAATTGATTGTAAGTCAACCTCACAACACTTGGCTTTCTCAATACTCGGAGCTACTATTTTTGGGGATGGGTTTCTGGTCTGGCCTGCTGCTAGAGAGTTTGAAGACAATCTTATGATGATTGCAAAGGAGTGTTGCTTCTGGGTAATGAACAATGTTTTACCATTATGGAATAAAGGCTTTCAGAGGTATAAAGTAATATGTTTGAGGCTACAAGGCTTAACTATGAATGACTCAAATCTATAGACTCTGCAGGGTCACCAATTATGATTTTTGTGTTGTGGAGATCATAGAATTTACAGTCGCTAGGATTTCTTGTGATGTTTTTGAAGTAGTGTGTATTTTTTTTTCAAATCAATTGCTAGAAAGTATTTGGTGTTTTAATTCCCTATTTGATGAAGATTGAGTTGCGCACCATTTTGGTATCAGAGCTTAAAGCTCTTGGGATTTGCTAAAGAAAAGGTATGAGTAATCTTTGCTATTTGATTTAAGTTTATTTTGTTGAGAAGCTTAGAGAAGCTCATAAGTAAGGGAGCAAGTGAATGCTCAAGAGGAAGATCCAAAGCAAGGTAAGCTTGGATTTGTGATTTGTGTTTGTTGAAATGTTGTATAAAGAATTGCTGTAGGATTGAGAAAAGGATCAAAAGACTAGGATGCAAAAGGCCTAGGTGAGATCAAGGAGATTGTCAAAAGACCAGTCAAGGAGAAAAGGCTTGGGTGAGATAAGGGATCAAGAGACCAAGGTGTAAAAGACTTGGGTGAAGATCTCAGAGATGGAAGTATTGTTGAAGGCACTGTAGAGCAGCAAGGTACATGAGGACACCAAGAAGAAAGCAAGCATCAAAGGTATGGATAGTTTTGTAATTGATAAAGAGATTGCTAATTTGAAGAGAGAGTTAGCTAAGATTAAATATGAATATGAGTCTTGGATGTAGATGGATAAGCAATCATGGGTATGGCCAATGAGGAGGAGGTTGAAGTGGCCAATAGATCTCCTAGTGAAAAGGAGAAGAAGGAAAAAGAAGATTGCCATGAAGAGAGAAGCCCATAGAGGCTTGAAGAAGATAAGAAGGTTGCCAAGTGAGCAGCAAGAGGAAGAAGTTGTGAAGAAGGTTCTCATTGAGGAGAACAAGAGAGAAGAAAGAAAAGATGAAGTGCCAGGAAGAGCACTTGAAAAGATGAGAGTGTGGATGAAGAGAGCACTCATAGGGACCTTGTGGTCTCTTGTTTTTATATCTAATGTTGTTTTTGCATGGGTAATTGCAGGTATGAGCAGCCTTATGAAGGTCAAGAGAAGGGCCTTAGAGAGTGAAGAGATTAGTTCAAGAGAAGACACCAAGTACACAAGTGAATGTGCAAGAAAGAGAAGAGAGTTTGCTATTGTTGATAAAGAAGAAGAGATGCATTGGTTAATGCATGAGGGAGGTGTTGAGGAACCCATACGAGCAAGATAAGAGATGGAAGATGATGATGACTTGCATGATGCCATTGAATGCCAAGAAGAGGCAAGAGAATAGCCAAGCATAAAGGAAGAGAAAGATTGCTCCATAGACCAAGCTATCAAAGAGGTAAATGAAGTGTTAAGACCTGATTTTGATTGTTATTGTGAGCATGAAGCTGCTAATGTATAGGTGCAAGAGTTAAGGAAGATGATAGAGCCTTCAAAAAGAGAATTTAAGCATGGGTATGTGATGCCTAAATGGTGGAAGAAGCAAACTCCCAAGCAACAGGAAGTGCTGATACAAGAGCATGGTTATAGGATGCCTAAATGGCTTGTGAAGTCAAATGATAAGAAGGAGAAACAAGTATGGGTGCCTAAGAAGGCAAAGAGAAAAGATGTGAGTGTTGAGACAGCAACACCAAGAAGTCAATGGAAGAGGATTGAAGGTGATTCCAGCAGCCACGAGAATGAAGATGAGAAAGAAAACTTCTCAAATAATAATGAGGTAGAGCATGAGGATACAAGGATGGAAGGTAAGTCAATTGCTTGCAATGAAAGAGATAATGATTTGTTTGAATCATTTAATGATATTTTTATCAAAAATGAGGAATGAAAAGTGGCTATGTGGACTAATATGCAGCAAGAAGAAGATTCCAAATGGATGAATGATGAAGAAAGAGATGGATATATAGCAAAGCAATGCCTCATTGAAAGCAAAGAACAAACAAGATGACTTCAAGCAAAGATTGAAGAGAGTAAGGAGACACAAGGTAATGGTGTTTCAATTGCTTTTGATAAGTGTACTAATGAAGAAGTTGGTTTATGTGATGACAAGCTAAGAAAAGATGAGATAAGAGTGAAAGGGCAAGTAATCCTTGTGAGTGATCAACCCAAGTTTGATGAAGAGAATAGTGAGATAGATGAGATCTCACTAAAGGAAGAGTTGAAGATGTTGGAGGAGCTATTTGGTCATTCAAGAGAACTACATACAGGTACAAGCCATGGTGAAGACAACATTGGGACAAATCAAAGAGGTCAAAATAGTTTTGGTCAAGGAACAAGAGCATGGAGACAGCTAAGAGGCTTCATAGCCTAAATATTTTGATTCTAAGGTGGCTTTGAATGTTTTGTATGCAGGTATGAAGGTTGCTAAAGTGAATGACATACATGAGTCATTGAAGAAGCTCACGAAACAAGAAGATCTAGAAGATATGTATGAAGATGAAGAAGTGTGGAAGTGGGAGATGGCAGCTGAGAAAGAGATGAGGAGAAGAACATACTAGAAAAGGAAGAACAACGAGATGAAGGATAAAGACAATCAAAGACAAAGACAAGCATTGGTATTGGCAACAAAACCTTGGGATCTAGGGATAGAGTGAAGACTAATGCATGGAGGAAGCATTTCATTTGAACTAAGGTTCAAATCTTTTCTATAGGGAGAGTATGATGTAGGAGCATCTGCATTCAAATTCAATTTATTATATTTTCCCTCCAATATGCTTTTAATGAGGGGTAATTGTAAAAAAAATAAAGGTTAAAAGAAAATTGTTGGGCTATTGAGAAAATAGAGGAGGAATGGTTGAAAATGTTTCAACCTTGGTATATTGTTAAAATTTACAAACTATTTCTATTTTACCTTCAGCCCAAGTTGGACGTAGAAGTTAGAGGGGAGAATCTTAACAAGAGAATAGAAAAGAAAATTCATAGAAAGAGGACAAGGGAGTATGTAGAAGTAAGGAGAAAAGAGAAGGATGTAGAGAAGATAGAGAGGAAGGACCTCTCATCCAAGAGAAGTTGTTGTAAGGAGTAAAGAGGAAAAAGAAAGAGGAATGAGAGGTACGTAGAAGGAGAATTTCTTATTTAGCGAGGAGAGAGAGGCAGAATGATCAGCAGGCATGTAAGAATGCAGTCGTCAATGGAAGTTATGTCTCCCTGGCACTGAACCAGACCGAACATCAAGATTTGTAGCATTGTCTGTACTGTGGAAAATCCACATAAGGGTTATATCCATTTTTTTGATGAAGTTATAATTATCATAGCACATCAAGCACTTCTCAAAAAAAAAACTATACCTTTTATGGCATTTGTACAATCATGTCGAATTCGCATCTCCCCGACATTGAAGAAGTCCATAAGCTCTATCTAGAATTTGAGCTCGTATATGTTTGATTTCCTTTTGTGTAAGAAGGGATGTGATGCTGACCATGGGAGCCTCGATAAATTTATCACTTTTCTTGGTCAAGCTCACAAGGAGTATGGCTCTGTAGTTAGGGTGTGGCTTAGTCCTACCCAGCTTCTTGTATCTATTAAGGACCCAGAGCTAATACATCATTTACTTGTATAAGCAAAGGATTAGTTGCCATTGACTGGAAAGGCTGTTCAGCTTGCATTTGGGAAAAATAGTTTATTTGTCTCTTCCTTTACACAGGTGCAGAATAGATGAATTTCTCTAAAACGCTGACTAAATGGGAAATTGTTGGAGAGAGTGCATTCAATCACCCTGAAAGTTGTAGACCAAATCAATCAATGGGTAGATGTTGGTCCTTCTGGCTAGGAAATTGATTGTAAGATGGCCTCACAACACTTGGTTTTCTCAATACTTGGAGCTACTATTTTTGGGGATGGGTTTCTGGTCTGGTCTGCTGCTAGAGAGTTTGAAGACAATCTTATGATGATTGCAAAGGAGTGTTGCTTTTGGGCAACAAACAATGTTTCACCATTATGGAATAAAGGCTTTCAAATGTATAAAACAATATGTTTGAGGCTACAAGGCTTAACTGTGAATGACTCAAATCTACGGACTCTGTAGGGTCACCAATTATGATTTTTGTGTTGTGGAGATCACAAAATTTGCAGTCGCTAAGATTTGTTGTGATGTTTTTAAAGCAGTGTGTATTTGTTTTGAGATCAATTACTAGAAATTCTTTGATGTTTTAATTCCTTATTTGATGAATATTGAGCTACGCACCACCTAGTCCTTGGGATGATGCCATGTTGCATCATCCTTGAGGACTTGGGGACCCAGAATCCAATATATAGTTCAATGAATCCAAACCTCTAAGTTTTCAAGATGATGCCATGTGGCATCATCCTATCAACCCAAGGGCTTAGAGGTTAAATATGTGTGCTAATGGCCCTAATCTTCTAGGTCACCAAGATGATGCCATGTGACATCATCTAAACATCCCATAAAATCAAAGGGTAAGGTAGACTATTGATAAGCCTCAATGATCTAGGTGGTTGGGATCATGCCATGTGGCATAATATAGCTCACTAAATACCTTAGGGATATAAATTTATAACCTTGTAGCTAGCAGAGCATGAAGTAAATTAGAGGGAAAGCTAGTGTGGCTAAGGAACATGTTTGAGAGGTTGGGGATTATCATCAGGTGGCATAGAGATCCTGAGGATAAAATAATTTGAACTTGAACAATGTCATCTAACCAAATCAGCATAAATGTCATGAGATTGAATTTGACAACCCTTAAAGATGTCAAAATGGTGTGAGTCAAGGAAAATAACATAATGATCAGTCAAGATAGATTTTGAGGACTCTGACTAGCCAAAATAGGATACAACGAGTGAGATGGTGACTTATGGGCCCAAATATTCTCCCAAGTAAGTTAAATGGAGGAATAATTCAAAACACTTTCCCCCAAAAGGGGATAAATTGAGGTTATCCTTTTGGTTAGATAGGTGTCACAACTATGAGGAAAATAAAAAATAAAAATTGGGATTTCCATTGAATGAATGGAATATTCTAATGGATTATAGTTGTAAGTCCCTATAATGGCAATGATGAAAATATATGGGAGTCTTTTGTTACTTGGAAATAATTCCCAATCTATTTTATATATAATTTATTCCACATTCTTTATGGGGGGAGATCTTATGCACCAACAAACTATAGAACTTATGATAAGTTCAATCTTCTCTTTTTCTTGTCTTGTTTTGGCTTGTGATTATCTACCTTGAGGGCATACTTAAATACTTTTGTAATAACACTAAAATAAATAATGATCTGTTTCAAATTCATGTTGTTATTTAGTAATATCCTTCATTTCTTAATGAAATATAATTAAATAATGTTGAGAAGAAATTGCAGTGCTTCTTTACTAATGAATATGTAGTTAAATTATGCAATATTTAGTCTACTTCATTTTGAATTTCTATTTTATTTAACTTTAATTTGTGTCAATCCATTATGTATAGTAGCTACATGCCTTTCATATGAATTAATTTAATAGAATTTTAGGATATTATATTCATTTAATGCCTAATAATCCTACCCATTAAGTTACTTTAGTTTGTGTTATAGCTAGACCTGGTACACAATGGTATAATTTTGATCAAGCATGCTTTTGATCTTCATTATTAACAATCTTGTTTCAATCAAGGAACCACTTACTTTTTTGCCCTACTATAAAGTAAAATAATCAAACATCAATAGCAATCCTCAAGCAATATGGAATGGATTAAAATTCCATTTGTTAATATCATTGCTCACCCAGCTAAATGATTAAAAAGTTCTCAACCCTTGGATTCAAACATATTAATCCTAAAAATGAGGGGACATTCATCCCATGTGCTATTATCCCCCTGTATCCTCATCAAATCAATTAGTCTAATAGTTATTTCTACTGTAAGTCACAAATTGAGACCAATATAAATAGGTGTTAGAAGGATGGCATGATCTTCTAACCTATTGATTACTTATTTAACTTTAAAATAAATCTCCTCTCCCTATGATCCTCCAAATTTCTAATGTTTGATTAATGTGACCGATAGAAACTATTGATAGGAAGAGGGCATGAACCTATGATCTCTTGGCTATTTATTGAACTTTAACTTGATGTCCTCTCCTCCTACTTCTCCCAATTTATAATGTTTAATTAATGCAACCAACATAAACTTATGATATAATGAGGGAATAAACCTTCAACCTCTTGGTTACTTATTTAAATTTAACTTGATGCCTTCTCCTTCTAGTTTTCCCAGTTTTCAATGTTTGCTTAACAAAACCAATAAAAACTATCACTAGAATGAGGGCCAAGCTTTTTATCTTGTATGAAATTATAGATATTATGTGTTTAATTTATTTATTATCTAATATCAATTTCCATATTCTCTAAATTTCATACTTTATTAGTTTGGAATTACTTATCCTAATTAATACCTAACCCATATTTGATATCTTAAAAAATTTGGAGCCTATTGAGTGAATCACTAGATCCAAATTAATCAAAGGTAGATTGATTTTATCCCCATTTTCAAATTTTCAAGAGAACACAAACTAATAGAGGGAGACAAATACCTTTAACCACCCCTAACATTTCATTCTCTCAACTTGCCTAGAAAATCCCCCCATCCATCACTTTACCCATTAATTGGTTAGTAAGGCTATAAACAATGTTCCAAGTAACATACATGATCCACCTAGGAATCCTAAGAGGTACCTTCCAAGTTTTACTCAATTACTGGGAGGACTGATAAAGAGCATGCCACATCCTAAAAATATTCCCTTAGGTTGCTCAATATTGAGCTTGAAAATGAATCTTATATGTTATTCCATTTTGCCTTGCTCGATGCAAACTATAACTGATTCCTTAACTTGATTTAGGATTTGATTATAAGTTGGAATCAATTGAGTAACACATTATTGTCCCAATTTGGTTAGGTGATGGACCCCATTATTCCATACCAATAGTTTGATTGCATGAAATGGGGTCCCAGTGAACCTATATGCAAATTTAATCCCTACTTCTAAAATATGTATAGTAAGGTGATAACCATGTATAGTTAAAAGGACCAATTAGCATTAGAAATTTTTTAAAATGTCTTAGACCCATGGATAACCATTTTCTTGAAGAGAGATCCAACTATCATTTATCTACCCCTCACCTATGCAAAGGTGATAAAATTAGACATGCAACTTAATCCACAAGGACAGATGATGGCTTATATTCCTAATTTTCTCATGAACATGCAAGTATTAAGATAATCCCTCCTATAAATTAGGATGTTCTAATGTTACATCCTCTCCCAATCACAAATCAACTTCCTCTGATCCATGTTACCCCAAATCACAATTTAGGATTTTTAAATTCTATGGGTAATGAGGCTATGACATAGTCTTATAATCAATTTATAATCTCAATTACAACTAATAGCATGCAAACTCCCAATCAAGAATCAACTAAGCTTGAGCTAGATGAAATTGAAAGGATGGTCCAAAGGTTGAGAAATGCTTTCCTTAGCTTACAAAAACAAGTGTGTAATTCAAATTGTATAAATTATTCCTCAAATTTCACTTACTAATGTAATTACATGCCTAATAATAGGCAAGGCGAGTAGGTTGAGTTTTCATCTAATAGAATTCATGAAATCAACATCATGGAGATTGCACTACCCAACTAGTATTAAGTGCATAACACAACATAAAATGGGGAACTTTATTGCATTGATTTTTTTTAATTCCTTTGAAATCCTATAAAGGGATATTTATGACTATGAGGTTGTCCCAAATAGACAAAATACCATAGGTTACCCTAAATTTCCTAGTTCATCCAAATCATCTGATAAAGACATGGTTCTAAAGACCCTAAACTTTCCTAATTAATTAGAAAATGAGCATGATGATAATATTAGTGATATTTAGGCCATGCAATAGTACTATAGAGGTAATTATACCCTTAGGATCAAGGCATGCCAATGCTTGAAAACCTTAAAACAACCTAACAACATTGTTATTTCCCTTGACACATAAGCTAAAAATGACCCACCCCCACCAAAATTAGGTGATAACCAACCCACCAATGGTAAGACAAATTAAAACATAGTGAAGGATGTGAAAAGGATAAAATACAACATAACCCTCTATAAAGTGGCACATTTTACTAAACATAGCAATTTACTCATTAAGTATATTATGGATAAGAGCACTTGTCCCAAAAATAAATCCACAACTAATAAAAATATTGTGATACATAAATCTAAGATTGATTTTCCACCCTTCTTACTCAGATTCTAAATCTTTGGGAAGAACTTACACAATTTTTTGGTTGATTCAGGTGCATCAGCCAATGTCATGCTTTTAGGAATCTACAAGAAACTAGGACTGGTCCTTGTAACATCAAATAAGGTAGTGGTCTAATAGGATAATTCTAAATTCAAGGTTGTAAAGGAATTATTGAAAGTTCATATGAAATTATGGGATGAACCAGAAATGTAACATTTCATAGGCATACAAGTGTTTGAAATACCATAGGAATATGACATGATGTTGAGTATATATTCATATAAATATATAAATGGTTATATGGAATTAGACTTCTCCCATATATGGATTCCATGGATAGGAATGTAAAATTAGATAAGCTTTGATAGAGATCCATACATGTAGATGATGATTACATAATACAACACATTCAATGAACAAGTCAATTTTACCTCCACATATTTAGGTGTTCATACCCTAACCACCAAACCAACAAGGAAGAAACAACCAACCAAGACTAGGATTTAGGTATGTGGTCTTTATACTTTGATGAATCATGATCTAATCAAAGATCAGGATCATGTATTATACTTATTGATCCCTATGTGAAAACCATGTAGCTATATATGGATTTTAATTCCATTGTACTAACAACATAGCATAATATGAAGCATTAATATAAAAATTATAGTTTACATATAGGTATTATATTTTTCAATTAAAGGTATACAATGACTCTAAATTAATCATCAATTAGGTGAAGAATAAATTACAATGTAAACTTGACCATTTGAATAAGTATAATCACCATGATTGGGACTTGATAAAATCCTTTTATGCATTTAACATCATTGTCATTCCTAGAATTTCCAACACTATGGCAAACTCACTAGCTATTTATGTCGCTAACCTTATACCTTTGGATAATATGAATTTGTAAAAAAAAATTGATTAAATTGGTTTCATGTCCATCTGTACCTATTAATGTTAATAATTTTCAAGTTTTTGATGATGACAAACACATCTCAAATTTCCTTTCCAATTCCAATGGTTTTGACATGCAGGTGGTTGATGAGGATGAGAGGAGTGATTAGGATGGAGAACATTGCAATATGGGGTTCTTAACCTCAAGCACAATGAAATTTAAAAGGGAATGATATCATTATAAATATTATTTGACTTAGAGAGGCATGCAACTAAGACTAAAATATTTATTCACCCCAATAAAAGGTTAAAAAATATGGGGACACTTGATCATTCTCATAACATCATTGTAGGTCTAGAATGTAGTGATGAAAAAATGTAGGATTTATAAAGGACTTCAATCCATCACCAAGAAATCATTGCTTAATCTTATGGCAATCTAAAGGTGTTTAATACTACATCATGATGCATAATATTCCCTTAAAACTTGATAAGAATCCATTTAGATAGCATAAGAGACTAGTCAATCCTATTCTTGAGTTATTCATATTGAAGGAAGTTTACAATCTGTTGTCAGTTGGTTAATATTTCCTATGCGACATTCAACCTAGGTAGCTAATTTAGTACCGGTTAGAAAGAAGAGTGGATAAATTTGTCTCTACATTTATTTCAAAAATTTAAATTAAACTTCAAATAAGGATAATTATCCACTATCACCCCTAGATGAAGTCATCCAAAAGGTTAGTGGATCTGAGATGATGTCTTTCCTAGATGGGTTGTCAGGATATAAGCAAGTTTTAGTTGATAAGGAAGACTGATCAAAGATAGACTTCACCACAAAGTGGGACACATTATCTTAAAATAAAATTCCCTTTGGTCTTATTAAATCTATTGATACTTTCTAGAGAGCAATGGAAATAACATTCAAAGTTTTGATTGGTAAGTTCATTATTGTGTATATGGATGAATTAACATTTTCATCTAAATGTTGATTAGACCATTTAAAACACTTACATAGAATCTTTGAACTCTACCATAAGTTTGGTATTTAACTCAATCTAACGAAGTGTATTTTTTGTGTGATTGAAGGTAAGATGCTCAGTCACATAATTACTCAACTAGGTATGTTAATTTACCCTAATAGAGATGATGTCATATCTAAAATTCAATTGCCAAATAATAAGAAGGAATTGAAATCTTTTTTGGTAAAATCAATTTAGTGAAAAATTTCATTTCATGTTTTGTTGAGATGACTAAACCATTAAGTGACATGTTAAAACATGGAGTTAAATTTGAATGGATGCATAACCTAAATAAATATTTTTCAAGAAATTAAGGATGGCATAATGTAGGCCCTATTTTGGTCAGCCTAGATTATAGAAAAGATTTTTACTTGTGTTCATTCACATTTGATCATACCATTTTTGTAGTTCTTACTCAAAAATTGGAAGATGGAGAACATCTAATAGCTTTGATGAGCATCAACTTGAAGGAATTTGAATTAAATTACCTTATGTTAGATAAATAAGCTTATGCACTAGTAAAGAAAGTAAAGAAATTCAAACATTACATCTTGAGGAATAAATTTTATGCTATGATTTAGGATCTTACTATCAAAATGATGTTGTGGAAAAATGAACTTGGAAAAATAAGGGGACATTGGGTATCAAAATTTTAATAATATGACTTTGAAGTTAAGCTCATGAATTTGGTTTGAGCTCAAGGTCTATCACAATTGATTTCTGAAATTGATCCTATTGTTGTTGTTTTCCAAGTGAACCAATCTAAACTAACACATGACCCATGTTATGACTCTATTATTCACTAATTGTTGTATGGAATACCACTTGTTAGTTTGGGTAGGATACATAAATGAGCATCAAGACTTAAGGCTACCTAATACATGCTAAAAGAAGGTGTCTTATACCAAATAAATCATGAGGGGTATTCCTAAGATGCTTAGTTGAAGAGGAAGCACTATATGTCATGACTTCCTTCCATGATAAATTAGGTAGTGACCATCCTTATATTAGAGTGACATCCCACAACATATTGAGGGTCGATTATTATTAGCCAACATTATTCAATTATGATCATACTCATGTGAGGTATTGTCACATTTTTAAAAGGTTTGTAAATAGGGAGACTCATATTGTCATTCCCCTTCAACCAGTAATTAAGGAGCATATATTTACTCAATGGGGATTAGACTTCATTGGATTCATAAATCCAAACTATTTAATCAGCCATAAATTCATTAGTATAGCATTTGACTATTACACAAGATGGGCTGAAGCAAAATCCACCAAGCACATCATCATTAAAGAGCTAGTTTGATTCCTTTAAGAACACTTACAACCAGATTCGACACCCCTATGACACTTGTGTGTGATAATTATCATGCCTTCCCATCATTTGACTTGACTGAGTGGGCATATCAAAATGGAATTGCATTGAATTTCTTATCAAACTATTACACCCAAGGAAATTATTTGGTTGAGTCCATAAATAAGAACCTATTGAGTGCCATTAAGAAATTAGTAGAAGATAACCCATGCAGTTGGCATCTTATTCTCAAGTATGATTTATGGGCTAATCAAACAAGTAATAATAAGAGTCTCAAGATATCTCCTTTCATGCTAGTTTATGTCATGGAACCAAAATTTCTAATGACACTCAAGACACCCATGTATTAGTTCATCAATGAATACATGGAATAAAATGAAATAGATAAGTTTGAGATAGTGGTCCTGGTTCAAATGGATGATATGAGAGATGAAGCCTTGTATCATGTTGATAAGCACTAAGCAGTGGTGAGAATATTTTTTTATAGAAAAGAATAAGTCAAATGCTTTCACATTTAAAACTTAGTTTTATTATGGGACAAAACCCATAAAAATAAAGGTTAGAATTCTAAGTTAAGTCTTATTTGGACCAGTCTTTATCAAATTGTAAAATTTCCAAGACAATTTGATTTCACATTAAAGGATTTGTAAGGAAATGACCTATATCTTCCAGTCAATTGACAGTTTATAAAGCATTCATTCTTAGTTTTCCAACCAACACCATTTTAAAATGAGTCAAGAGGTTTTCCACATGTATATTGTTGACAAAATTTGACTTTTAGGTCAAATTAGGGCACACCTAAATAAACAATTTGAACTTTACATGTTCTATGGGAACAAGAATTATGTCACAAGGTGTTTTATAGGTTAATTAATGTCATTTGATGTTATAATAGCCTTGGTACTTAGTTATTTTAGTCATTTTGGGTCATTTTGAGGTCAAAAAGGTGCATTTAATGAGTTATATAGGTTTATTGGGAAGCATGAAGGTTAAAAAAGATGATGTCATGCCCCATTTGTCAAATTAAGTCTTAATCAACTAACATAATTGAAAAGTAATAAGTTGTGTAGAAGGAAAATAAGTTTTTTAGTGAAAGGAAAATAAAATTGCACTCATATGACCTCCTTAGGAAGTGTGCCACATGGGAAAGGATTATACAATGCCTCTTCAACTTCCCCATGCTTAGATCCATGTTTGAAATGATCTGTAAGTGTCATTTGAATGTTAAAACTATTCTAGTCCTTTTCACCTTTCTTGGTAAGCAAAAGTGATCTATAGGTTTGTACTTGGTTTGATCAGGACTAGGAGTTCTAGATAAAATGCTCTTTGGGTGTATTCTACACTCAGGCTTCCATTTGATTTTTGGTTATGGAGGAATGGTGGTTTAAACTTTATGAACCATTCCTAAGAAGTTGACCTTTCAAATATGCTTGCTAATTTGTGCACCCTAAAAGTTTTTCTCTAGTTTGGGAAAGTTTGTACAATTTACTTGTTGAGATCGGTTCCAAATTAAGTTGACTCCCTTCCCTTATGTTCTCCATGATTGGTTTTACATTTGTTTTTTATTTGATGAGCCAAATAACTTAGTTTACAAAGAGGAGTGAAGGAGTGAAGTTATGGTCTTTTTTCCCTTGTTTTAGAAAAATTGGTCTTTTACAAAGGTTTTATGTGAATGGAAAATGATGTCTCACATGCCTCAAATTCATATTTCCACTTCCTTCCATGTTTTGGTTTCACCATGTCATATTTTGGGTAGCTTCAAACCTTGTCTTTCTCCATATTCAAAAAGTGAGGTAAGGTATGTCATTTGAGACCTAAAACATGCCCTAAAACATACTAAAATACTTTAGTAATATCTACAAGCCTGTAGGAGTAAATGACCTTTTGTCACTTTAAGGGAGCAACATTAAGCTAATGTTTTATGACTAATGGTTTTCAACTAATGGTATGAGGTCAGATGAAATGAAATTCATCAAGAAAAGGTTAATACAAGTTCCTATGCACCCTTATGGCTACCTATAGGTACCCTTCAACAATGGATATTGACACTTATAGTGGTCAAACATGTAAGGTGAAGAAACAATGACATAGACATGTATTTGATAATGTTTAGCCATATAGGGTGAGTTCAAGGCAATCAGGTAGGTTGTGTGACATGAAATTGAATGCAAGAAGGTGAGTTCAAGAAGGTTTTTTAACCATTATAATCACCTTATCCAACCCCTACGTCCACCTATAATAGGATCTTAAGGGTAGGGGTGTCTAAGTCTGATGAGGACACAATTTGGGCCTCAATAGAGCATGTAAATGAAACCAAGATAGGTAAAATTACTATGAAATATTAGACAGGTTTCAAAGAGGTTCATAAACACAATTATCATCTCATTTAGGTCCATATGTACCTATAGGTAGAGCTGTCTTATAGGTAGGGGTGCCTTAGTCCAATAGGGTATGAGATAGTAAACCCAATATTGATGCCTTCTTGATTCTTTAAGATTATTAAAAGGTGAATGCAAGTTTAAATATGAAATCTATGACCAATATGGGCTGAGGTGATATTACAAAACATCATAAACAAGGTCCCATGATGTAGTTTAAACCTATAGGTCGGTCAAAAAACAAGATGTCTCAGTCAATAGATAGTTACCTAGAAGGTTGATGTTAGGATGATGTCTTAAGACTTACAAAAGATAATACTAGTGAAAGTGCATAAATGGTCACCTAGAGGTGTTTATTTAGGAAATTTTCAAATCTTTTTTGATCTCATTAGAAGCCAATAGACACCTATAGAAGAGTGTCTCAGTTAGCACCTAGAGAGGCTCAATCTCGAAGATCAAGGTACATAGGTAGGGTTAGAAAGAGTTTACACCTGATGAAATAACATGTAACATATAAATAAAATTATTTATAAATTCATGAACCATAAAAATTATGCAACAAACCTACAAAAGACCTCTTGTACCCTTATGTGCACCTACAACCACCATGTTGCAGTCTTGGACATGAAGGTGAGAGGAAGACATGAAGGTGTTTAGGTGAAGAGAGAGGTTTTACATAAACTTAAGATGGTTCATGTTTTATAAATTAATTTTTATACACACTCTAAGACCCCTTAAACATTTCTATCTACTCTTTCTTACTTAGCCAAAGCTATCAGTCTATATAATGAGCAAGGAAACCTCTTGACCCAATAGATGAACATGAGGAATCCAAGGAAAAGAGTGTTTTTGGATGAATAAAAATATCCAATAGAATTATTTTTATATTTTAAACATTTATTAAATCATCCTGTATTCATTTTATTGTCTTGGAGAGATCACTCTTAAGAAGGTTTGAGTAAAATGTAGGAAAACAAGGTTTTTAGAGGCCTTTTTAGGGCATTTGGAGTTGGTTAGACACCTAAACCATGGAATAAAGATAAACCCTCTATTAAAAATCATCATTATCACTTTTTAAAACTAAAAAAATATTAAATTTTCCATAAGTATTAGTTATATACCTCATTGTTTTATCTTAGAGGTTAGCTGGTCAAGGAAAATCAAGCTTTAGCAAATTGAGCTAGTGAGTGTAAAATAGGCAAAGAATTTGATATAAAGATCTGGGAACTTCAAGAAACATGATTTGAGGTGTATGGAAGGTTAATAGGTACTGATAAGTAATATACCAATCTTGGACCTCTCTCTATGACTAAAATTCCCATTGCATATAGTCCAACTAGGCAAGCCTTCACTAGGCCTATTTGGTGGATGAGAGAAAAGGAAGAAGTGGAGTGTTTTGGGAGTTATATGATGGTATAATAAGCTTGGATGAAGCATGAATACCAATGAGAAACTAGAACAAGAATGAAATATCATTTCAAGTAGCTCAAACTAGGAGGGTACATGTTAAACCCTTTAGGCCATCAAAGAACTAAGAACCAATTTGGGGTCCCTCTTCATTTCCAACTCTTGGTGGGTTATCCAAATGATTTAAACATGTTAACAGGGTGAATTTAGACTAGTCTAAGCTTTTTAAGTGTAAGGAAACCTATAAGAAAGCTAATTTTAGCTTAGAAAGGGTACAATCATGCAAGAAAGACAATAACAAGATTGATGGGGTAACTTCAAATGCTCATATCTTTTCTAAGGCTTTGTATGGGAACTATAGGAAGTTGTAGGTGTTATCAAGATCCCTTGGCATCAATTTTATGGCATTTAGTGGTAGTTCTAATGTCAAATATTTATTAAAAAATCTTAAGACCAAAAAACTACCTAAAACTCTATTAAACCCTTAGCCAGGACCCAACGGAGAAAACAAGCTTGGAGAGAAATCTAAATTACATATTTTAACCATGGAAGCTATTGGAACTTTCATAGGACCCACTCAAGTTTTGTCTTATATAGATGAGTTGTATGAAATTGAATTTTTGACCATTTTTTATGTTTTATAGGTTCTAATAAGTTTCAAAAGATGAAATCATTTTTTTAGGAAATATTTAGACTTATTCTAACCCCATATGGCAATTTATTGCTAAGGGAAAACTTTTAAGTGTTCAAATAATAGCTCTCCTTTCAGCCAATCAAAACTGGCATAATGAACACAAGGGTGAGAAAGGTGAAAAATCTAAGTGTGAGCCTTTTTAAAGAATTATTTATGCCTCTAAGGATATGTATGGTCTTAATAGGTTTTATTAACTCCCTACCATGTAATTTCATGGAAAGCTAAAGGCATTTTTTAGGCCAAGTGTGAGGGGTGACTGAAAATGGAATTTTTTAGACTGCAGATAGTGATGGCTTCCTTCCAAGAGTTTATAGGTGAGTAGGAATATAAAAAATACATGGATATTAATTCATAAATTCCTTCCATTTTATCCTAATCATTATAACTATCCATAGTTATTGGTGGGATGTTCAAACAGGTTCAAATTATGAAGGCAATTTTCTAAGCCAAGACTGGGAGTTTTATGCCATTTTCATAAGTTTCATGACTTGTATGGACACGTGGTCCTCCTAAAATTTCATGGTTAATACCATATCTCTTTCACATGCAATTTTAACCTCTTTTCTCATATTTACAAGTGTCTAAGTGACCTTTGGACTTCCCTTGTCTTATTCTTCTCTCAAAGGCTATAAATATTGACTCTTTTGGTTCTTTTGAGTAGCCTACATTGGTTGATGGTGAAACCCTAGAAAATTTTGTAATTTAATATCTCATTAATTAATAAAATAAGTGAATTTTCCTATTTACATGATTTAAAATTGATTTTTGATTCAATCTTGTTGGTCTTGTCTAGTAGAAGATGATCTTTTCTAGCATGTTATCCTTGATTATTCTCCAATGGACAGAAGAGTAATTATTATAGGTATTTTTTAGTGTTATCTCTTAATTTTATGTGTTTTATATAAGTTTTTTATAACTATATTCCCTAAATAAATAATCTATTACCCTCTTAAGCATTCAAATACCTCTTGAACCTAGCATATGAAACATTGATGTGACAATCCATCTTGACTTGTGAGTTTTGAGTGAAGGAAGATTTGTTTATCTCTAAGTAGTATATTTTAAATCAATAAGAGTAAATTAAATATTGGTGCAACACCTTTTAGTTTTATTAGTTTTTTCATAAACCCTTTTCATCCAAATTTGATAGGTAAGAAAGTACTCCCAAGAGTGCATTAAGGAAACTAGTCCTTCTAGAGATTCATCTCAACAAATTATTACCCACAACAAAAGAGACGTTTCCATTTTTCCAATTAGATGAGGAGAGATAAGAATCTCCTCAAGGGTTTTAAATCCAAGTGACAACAATTTTTGGCATGCCCAATGGGACTCTAAGTCCTAGAAGATTGCCCAAGATTGATGCTAGTCTTGGCATAGTTGTAGCTATAAGAACATCTACATTTAGTACCTAGTGACTGCATTAATGTTTTCAACTCTTTATTTTCTGGTCAATCTATAATTTCCATGTGAAAGGTGACCAATAGTTATATTTCTAAAGGTATACCCTTTGATTTTGTGTAATTACCTTTATATTATGTCAAAAGGTTTATGTTTATGAATACACATCCTTATTCAAGGGAGTTGGTGTTTACTAAGTATAAATTCCTAATAATTTAAACCTCTAATATCCGTATCTTTAATTAAAATATGGCTAGGAATAAACCTTTTGTAGCCTTCATTGGATCATCTCCTTTGAATCTTGCCCAATATGACCAAATTCTAAGAGCAACCCTTGAGAGTGTTTGATATTTTAGTGGATAAAGTCCTATTACTGCCATTAAACACATTAGAAACATATAAAAATTATAAAATATTCATAATATCACTTAATAAAACGTGTATATTAGGTTATTGGCATTGTCTTTTAAAGGAAAAGAAGATCGATATGGGAATTTACTTGTAAATTTTATTAGTTCATGGGATGAACTAAGAGATTTGGAGAGAAGAGTTATAATCTATCATTAGTTTAGATATTGAGCACTATAAATAGGGTATCATAAAATTTTATGCAATATTTTAATACTATATTTCAAAAGACATGGGATAGGATTCTATCCCTTGTGAGACTACTCCAAATTATGCATTCTTATACTATCTAAAAGCATTGAATAGTGATGTAGCCATGATGATCCAATCCATGGGTGGGAATACATTTCTTGATACATATGATCTATCCATCAGTTCTAATAATTATCTATTTTTAGTATGTAAGATTGCTCTTAGGCCACCAATGCCATTATTCCTTGATTTGCAACCTCCTAGTCAAGTTGCATAACCTACCTTGGCTCTTTTGCCTAGTCAAGAAAGGTTTGTCATTTCCCCCACAAACGAGATTCATGAATTTAATGTTTTTATCCAAAGTGTTACTAATGAATTGGTTTCCCTCAAAGGGAAAAAATCTCAAAGTTATAGACCTTATCATCCCTATAATCAATTTGGACAAGGAAATAGACCTCCTTTTCAAGGTAATGCTCAAGGACAAGTTTAAATCACTCAAGCTAGACCTTACCAAAGTTACAATACTAATTATCCCTCATATTATAAAGCTATTATTCCCACTCAAAACAAATTTCTTCAATAAAAACCATGTTATACCTCCTATGACCAAAATCAAGGCCAAGATGTATATGTCAATAAAATGCCTAGTCAAAATATGACAATGCAAGGTAATCAAACATCTCAAGATTCAAATTTTGAGGTGACAATGAAAAATGGAATGGATAATGTAAAAACAGAATCTGATTGTACTCTCATAAATCATTTTGAGGGAGAGTTTTGTGTCATCAATCATTTGGGGAATTCAAGCAATGTGAATGCTAGTGTGTCCTCTAACACTAGGTCTAATAAGAGAGTTATTGAAGAGACATAAGGGGATAATCAAGGACATATTTTGACTCCTACATCATTTCCAATTGTGTGTGGGTATAAATAAATCCCTAAACTATAGGAAAATTATAAGTTTTATAATGTAAGGCCAGCTCCTACACATCCACCTTCATAAGTTACACCATAAGGTACTAGTTCTTCCAAAGAGCCTCTTAAGGTGAATAATTCTTATATAAATTTTTTGGATCAGATTAGTAAGTTAAATATGAATATTTACTGGTGAATTTAATTGACAATATCAAGATAAAATGACATGCTTCAAAATGAATTGCAAGGATTATGTAAGCAAGTTGGATCAGCTAGAAATGAGAATGTTGTTTTGGTGAATGAAACTTAGCCCATTGATGGACAAGTGAATAAAAATGATAATACTCATCATTTTTGCTTATCACTAATCATTATTGGTTTCTTAGTTCAAAATTTCATCATATATAGTGGGGATATTACTTTAGTTATGCCTAAGTGTATAGCGGTTAAACTAGGCCTCAAGTATGAACCAATGGTTAAAGGAGTCCTACAATTAGATGGATCACTAGCAAATACATTAGGAGTAGTCAAGGATTTGAATATTATTTTACATGATTATCCTACTTTTTCCATTCTTCATGATGTGTTTGTGGCATATTTACCTCTATACTTTTCTCTTTGTTTGTCAAGAGAATTTATAGCTAAGATAGGTGGATACTTGGCAGGAAATTGGTCCTATATCTTTTTTAGGAAAAATTATGGCACTAAAGTGAAGATTGAATCAAAGTCTATCCCCCAAAATAACTTTTATCCTTACATTCCCAAAGTGGCAAATGTCAATTATGCCATTATTGATGAGGAAGAATTTCATATAGATCAATCTCCAACATCTTCTCTTGAAGGAGTTTCTGATTTGTATTTAGTCAAATTGGGAGATGAACATAATGAACATGATCCTTAAAAATTCATAGAGGATGGTAGTATTGGAGTGTATTTAATTCATGAGGATGAATATTTCATGCCAAACTTGATAAATCCAAGTGAAGACATTGATGGTTTATGGAAGCTATTCTTTGACAGATCTAGAATCAAAGTTGGGGTAGGTGGTGGATCAATGTTGGTTTATCCATCCAAAGAAAGGTAATATTAAACTTTCATATTTCACTTCTCTTGTAATTTTAATGTGTAAAAATATGAGGCCCTCATTCATGGCCTTGAGTGGGCTAGGAATAGAGGTGTGAAAGAGTTGCAATTGTATGGTGATAGTGAGTTGATTATGAATTAAGAGGCCAAAATGTGACAAAGAATTCTTTGCTTAAATCCTATAAGCATAGAGTGTGGGGTATTATGGATGATTTAAAAGAATTAAACACCAAATTTATCCAAAGAGAAGACAACAAACATGCTAATAGGTTGGCAGCAATTGGAATTCAATTTGATGTTCCAAAAGGGATAAAAGAGGATATGAACTAGCCATATCTGAAGGTGATTGTAAGGCCTTTCATACTAGATATTCTCACTAATTGGAAAGTGTTTGATGGTGACCAAAAAATAAAACTTTTTATATAAGAGGAGGCTAAGTTTTCTTCCAAGAATCAATCCAAACTACAGAATTAATATGGAGGGCAAATTGTATAATTGAAGTCAAACAAGCTCTGTAAAGGCCTAGTCACACTTGAGAGTATATTCAATGATGATGAATAGTTAAAGAAATAAAAGTTAATAATGTATACTAAGAAAGAAAACTATGAGAATGTAAAAATATTTAAGAATAAGTTTCTTGCACTTGGGAAGGTATGTACTAGTGAAGAGAAACATGCTTTCATTGAGTTATGTAAGGAGTTTTTTGATGTATTTACATGGTAATATAGTGATTTGAATGGATTTGATCCAAAATTATCTAAAAATACCATAGATATAAATGATAATTATAATCCTATAAATCAAATACAAAGGGAAATCAATCCTAAGATTGTGCCTCTCAAGCTAAAGGAGCTTACTAAGTTGGTTGAGTCCAAAATCATCTTTCCTATTAAGAATTCATCTTGGTTGGCAAACTTAGTCCTTATTAGGAAGAATAATGGATAAATTAGGTTGTGTGTTAATTTTAGGGGATTTAATATAGTTTCCTTGAAGTACCATTATCCTCTTCCTTCCATGGAGAAAATTTTGCAAGTTGTGGTAGGTAGTGAAAGGTTTTCTCTCCTTGATGGATATTTTAGGCACAATTAGATTTTGGTGAAGGAAAGTGACTAATATAAGATATATTTTAATACTAAATGGGGTACATATTATTATATTAAAATGAATTTTTTCTTGCCTAATGTTGGATATACATTTCAATGTGCAATGGATATGGATTTTCAAGGACTAATATATAACATTGTGTTGGTGTATTTTGGTGATATCATAATTTTTTCTAAGGAAACAAAGGATCACTTGAATCACCTTGGGCATATTTTTGAGAGATGTAGAGATTTTATAATCTCTCTTAACCCAAATAATTGTGTGTTTTATATCCATGAAGGCAAAATTTTAGGACACATTATCTCAAATAAGGGCCTATCCATAGATCCTAAAAGGGTGAGTGCAATCTTGGCATTGGCTTTGTACAAACACAATAAAGGTTTACAAAGTTTATTTGGGAAAATTAATTTAATAAAGAGGTTCATTCCTAATTTTGATAATTTTTTCAAGCCTCTAACCTCTATTCTAAGGAAGGATTAAGTGTTCACTTGGACTAGAAGAAGTAAGGAAAGTTTTGAAGAGATTAAACAAGCCATTTCCCAAGCTCCAACTCTTGAAAGTCATAATTTATCAAATGATTTCAACTTATATACCTTTGTAAATGAGGAGGTAATATTTTCCATGCTTACTCAAACAAATTAAGAAAACTTGGAGTAGCCTATTGCCTTCTTTGGTCAAGGTTTAAAAGGCTATGAGGTAAGATACACCTATGTTTAGAAGCAAGTATTTTCAATTGTTATAAGTCTAAATAATTTTAGGCATATTTTATCTAAAAACAATATTCACATATTTTTACCTCATCCTAGTGTCAAATACTTCATTTTGAGTAGATATTTGAATGAAAAAATGGATGGATGGATCACAAAAGTGATGGAATATGATGTAGAAATCAAGATAACCAAGCTAGTGAAAGGGAATGGGTTATGTGATCACATTGATTCATATTTGAAAGAACAAAAATAGGTTTTTTTGCCACTTTATGATTACCCTATGACAACTACACCTTAATCAATGAAGAGTTGGACACAAGATATGATTCATTTTCTTCAAACCTGTGAGTGTCTATAAGGTCTAGATAGAGCTAGAAGAAGGTACTTTAGATTGCAATCTATTCCTTATGTTATTGTTGATGGAGTTTTATTTAGGAATAAATTAACAGGTGTGTTATTTATGTGTGTTTAATTAGATCAGGTTCAAAAAATATTGTTGAGTTTCATGATAGACCAACTAGTGGTCACTTTGCTTCAAGAACTACAACTGCTAATACAATGAGAGCTAGATATTTTTGGCCTAGTTTATTCAAAGACACTCATGATTATGCAAGGAAATGTAAAAAACATGATATGTTTGATGGTAAACAAAATCTTTTTTCCTTGTCTCTTCATCTAATTCAAGTTGACCAACCCTTTATTCAATGGGGTCTAGATTTCATAAGCCTAATCAACCCACCTTTTAGTGTTGGTTACAAGTGGTTATTGAATATTATAGATTACTTTACAAGATGTGTGGAGGCTATTGATCTCAAGGAGTCAAATTAAAGTTAAGTTCTAGATTTCTATGAAGGCATAGTGATAAGGTTTGGGTCTCCTTCAACAATAATTTCAAACAATGCATTGGCTTTCCTTGGAATGAAGATATGTGAATAGGCCTTGAAACATGGCATCTATCTTAGTAATTCCTCCAACTATTATCAATAAAGGAATGGAATATTTGATTCCACCAATAAGAATCTAACTCGGATCATAAAGAGAACAATGGAAGAGAACTAAAGGACTTAACAATATAATTTGAAGACAACTCTTTAAGATGATAGAATCACCCCAAAAAGAGCCATTAGAAACTCAACATACACACTTATTTATGGAAGAGAAGATACACTACCTATTTCAATTGAGCTACCAACCTTGGATCTCACTTATTAGCTGGATTTGATGGAGAATGAAAGCATGGAAGTCAGGTTGTGTGAGTTAATGGAGCTTGAAGAGATAAGAGATCAAGTTATGCAAACTATGAGATCTCGTCAAGATCAAACAAAGAGATTATTTGATAAGAAGGCCATGACAAGAGGCTTCTAAGAGGGATACATTGTTTTAAAGTGGGATGAAGATAGGGTTAAACCTAAAAGACACATAAAGTTTGATGTTTTGTGGAGTGACCCTTATGTTATCACCCAATGCAAGCAACATAATGCTTTCCAACTCTAAAAGTTAGATGGAGAGGAGATTAATATTAAATTAAATGGGATATATCTCAAACATTTACACTAAGGTTCTCCTCTCTCTTTGTATATAGTTGTTGTTTTCCTTGTTTTCCCTAAGTGTTTAGGCACATGTGTGTGTCTTGTTTGTGTCTTGCTTTGTTTTGTATTTTTTTTAGTGTGTTTTGGTTATTTTGTGTGTTTTTAGGAAAATTATTTTCTAGTTATCTTAAAGAAATCATCGACTCCCTTGTCACAGGAAATGATAATGCTATAGGTCATTAGTATAGTAGGCATACTACTCCTATGAGTCACTAATTTGCTGACCAAATTTGACTTTTTGGTTAAATTAGGGCACCCCTAAGTAAACAATTTGACCTTTAGTTGCTCTAGGGTGAAAATAATTTTGTCACAGGGTGTTTTATAGGTTAATTAATGTCATTTGATGTTATAATAGCCTTGGTCCTTAGTTATTTTAGTCCTTTTAGTCATTTTGAGATCAAAAAGGGTGTATTTAATGAGTCATATAGGTTTATTGGGAATAATAAAGGTTAAAAAAGATTATTTCATGTCCCATGTGTCCACTTAAGTATTAATCAACTAACATAACTGAAAAGTGATAGGTTGTGCAAAAGAAAAGGTAGTTTTCTAGTGAAAGGAGAAGAAAATGGCACTTATACAACCTCCTTGGGAAGTTTGCCACATGGTATAGGATTATACAATGCCTCTTTAGATTCCCCATGATTAGTTACACATTTTAAATGATCTAAAAGTTTTATTTTAATTCCATAACCATTTTACTCCTTTTCATCTTTCTTGGCAAGCAAAAGTAACATGTAGGTTTGTACTTAGTATGGTCAACACAAGGGGTTTTAGGAAAAATTAGCTTAGGGGTGTATTATAAACTCATTCATATTCCATTTTATTTTTGGTTTTATAGGAATGTTGTTTTTATCTTTATTAACCATTCCTATTAAGTTGACCTTTCAAATTTGCTTGATAATCTATGCACCCTGAAAGTTTTACACTTATTTAGGAAAGTCTATAAAATTAACTTTTTTATATTGGTTAGATAGGAATTAACTCACTTCCCTCATTTTTTCCATGATTATTTTCACATTTTTTTATTTGATGAGGCAACTAACTTAGTTTACAAAGAGGAGTGAAGGAGTGAAGTTATAGTCTTTTTTGCCTTGTTCTAGAATATTGCTCTTTTACAAAGGTTTTGTGTGAATGTAAAATGATGTACCACATGCTTAAAATTCATATTTCCACCTCATTACATTTTTTTGTTTCACCATGTGATCTTTTGGGTAGCTTGCAACCTTATCTTTCTCTATAGTCAACTTCATGCTTAGTTTCACTTGTAGTCACCTATATAAGCTTGTTTAACTCGTCCATGGAGTTTCAATTATAGTGATTTACTTTTCCAAGCCATCATTAATTTTAACAAGTCCATTTATATTATTATAAAATGTGTAAGTGTAGTCACAAGCTCATCCACCATGTTAGGCTAGTCATTGAACACTCTAACTGCCTTATTCCTTATGTATGCAAGTGATCTTCATGTTGAAAAGGATGTATTAGATCTTATTTCAAGATGTTATAGATTGAAATTATGCATTTGAAGAAGTTTAAAATTAGTTTAGCTACCCATGTAGCCTTTCATCCATCCTTGTTACTCTATGACACATCCACTACTTGTATATAGCTAAGAATCACCTACAGGTACCATTGATGATGTCATCTCAAGAGGTGTAAAGTTTGATATTTTTCCAATCTCTTAATATTGATAAGAGGTGTATTATCATGTTTTATGGGAGCATAAAAATTTCATAGTCATGAATAGTTTCATGTTGTTCATCTCTAGTTCATTATATACAACCAAAACATCCACCTCCAGGTGGTTGAGTAGGGTGCTAAAATGCTTAGATGGAGAGGGTGAAGCAACTTGACACCCATTTTAGGTTGTGAGATACATAATGAAGCCCTGACAAATCAATACAAGTGGTAATTAATAAAAATAGTTGTATAATCATGTTTAGGAGACAAAGGACTGAGTTTAGGGAGGCTTTCCCTAAAATGGCAAAATAGAGCTCCATAGGGTTTTTATAGACTCCTTATGAAATAATTTCAAGAGGCTTCAAGGCCTAAAATGAGGTTAATGTTATATACCCTAGCATAAAAAATAACTATGCCAAGAATTAAGGTCATAAAATGAGGGAAGGTATGTTGTTTGAGACCTCAAACATGCCCTAAAACATACCTAAATACTTCAATAATATCTACAGGCTTGTAGGAGTAAATGACCTTTTGTCACTTTAAGGGAGAAACATTGAGCAAATGGTTTATGAATAATGGTTTTAAACTAATGAGATGAGGTCAAATGAAATACAAGTCATCAAGAAAAAGTTAAGACAAGGTCCTATGCAACCCTATGGCTACCTATAGGTACCCTTCGATCATGGAGATTGACACTTACAAGATTTAGATAGGTAAGGTGAATAAATAGTGACATAAGCATGTATTTGATAATGTTTTGTCATCTAGGGTGATTTTAAGGTAATCAGGTAGGTTATATGACCACAAAATTAACTCAATAAGGTTAATTCCCATCACAATCACCTCAACTAACCACTGTGTGCACCTATAGTAGGGTCCTAAGGGTAGGGGTGTCTCAGTCTAATGAGGACATAGTTTGGGCCTCTTTAGAAAATGTAAATGAAACAAAGATAAGTAAAAGTACTAATAAATCTTAGAGAGGTTTCAAAGAGGTTAATAAACACAATAATCATCTCAGTTGGGGCCATATGTACCTATAGGTAGGGGTGTCTTACTCCAATAGGGTATGAGACAATAACCCCAATCTTGTTTCCTTCTTGATGCTTTAAGATTCTTAAAAGGTGAATGCAAGTTTAAATATGCACTCTGTGACCAATATGGGATCAATTGATAATCAAGGTTTCATAATGTTGTTTACACCTATAGGCAAGTCAAAAAACAAGATGTCTTAGTCAATAGATAGTGACCTAGAAAGTTTGTGATAGGATGGTGTCTTAAGACTTGAAAAAGAGAATAATAGTGTAAGTGCATACATGGTCACCTAGAGGGTTTTATTTATGATCTTTTTCACATCTTGTTTGAATTCATTAGAATCCAATAGACACCTACAGAAGAGTGTCTTAGTCAGCACCTAGAAAGGTTCAGTCTTGAAGATCAAGGTGAAGATAAAAAATCCAAGAAAATAAATATACAACATAAGGAAATCCTAATATAAGAAAGCATGAAACACTATATAATATATATGTTGTCACTTGGATTTTTATAGCATGAAAAAAGGTAATTTAGTTATTAATTTCAAGGTGTAAGTTGATATTACAACTCAAACTAATAGGGCTTTGTTATAAAAAGGAAAGGGCTCCTTTTCACAATGAAAATTAAGGATTATATAGAGTTAGGAAAGATCATGCATAATTAATTCACCATTTTATATGGTAGATAGGAAACTTAAATTTGAAATTTATCACTCATAACTAGAGGGAACCATAATCCTACACAATAGTTTTTGAAAACCATGATCATTCAATTTAGGATGATGCTCTAATCATATAAGTAGTTAAAATCCCATTATTGTATATTCAAACAATCTACATGTGTATCAAATAAGTAGGTACATTTCTATAGATAAAAGATATGTGTGTGCATGTTTTACTACCAGCCCACTACCTTTACTTTTGACTTTGGTCTAACTTAACTTATCTCAACATATAATTAGACCCAACCACCACCTTTGATTATTATTGCCACCTATCAATCCACCTGGATCTATTCACTAACATAGAAACTACATATTGTTTTTTATATTTGGCCATATCTTCTTTAAGTGAATGGTGGATTTCTATGCATGTTTCTATCAAGAATCATATGCACACTGACCTATGTGCACTTTAGACTTGTTGTGTTTATACTAGTTGCACATGTCAGGATATGAACAGATAGTTTATGTATATGGATAACATTCACCTTTCATAACTCCTATATTCTAGTTTTCTTTTATGTGTGGTATACACCTACTTATCTTTGGCACTATAAATACCTATGAATAATTGAACATCTAAGTGCACCCCTTATTCATGTTTATCCTACATGCATCTAGACACTTGGATGTATCCTATGCAAAGGGTGTGCATGGAAGGTTGCATGGGAGTATGGTCACTATATCATAATGGATCAATAGTGTAGGTAAGATATGAACCCTGGTGATGACATAAAGTTTATTATTCTACGAAAGGTATAAGGCCTTGATTCCTCCTAAATCTATATATATTTGGTATATTTTCAAGTTTATGCCTTTGGTATGGGATTTTGCATTAGCCTATGAAGGGAAGGGTACACAACATAAATCATAACCTATAAATATAAGAGCACAAGTGTGGATTTATGTGATTGGGCATGGAAATGCATCATTTAGACATGAGGATCCCCTCCAATAGGATCATGAAAAAATAGTGAAGATCTAAGGGTTCACACTTATAATTAGAAACTATGGGTTATGCACTTTACCCTATGCAATATAAAGTTTGGTAACTTTATGTGCTTTACTTGTGTGTTAATAGTTCTATGAGATAGATGGGCTTTAGATATATTATACATAGGGTGCACATTAATAATTTTTTATAGGAATGAATCATTACATAGTTGATGTATGAATCTATTATGGCTATTAACTTTGGGCACTAGATGGGAATCATCTACGTGTAAAATTATATTTTGATAAATGTGACACTGCATGAATGCAAAATGATTTTATAGGGTCCTATGAGCTATGAGTAGACTGGGGTGACTTGAAGACACAAAACTTTTGGGGACCTCTATAGGTCATTTACCTACTAAATGATGACTATTAGCATTTAAATTAATCCATTGGGTATAGGACCATCTAGATTCCTTTGGTATTTTATCATTCATGAAATTAGATGTGATGAGA
Organism: Torreya grandis; assembly: GCA_037957365.1. NCBI lineage: Eukaryota > Viridiplantae > Streptophyta > Pinopsida > Cupressales > Taxaceae > Torreya > Torreya grandis. The sequence continues at coordinate 723,931 of JARHVA010003914.1, forward strand.
TTACGCATCCTTAAAAAAATGAGATACCTTTCACAATGAACAAACAAAGAAAAAAAATGTGCTGAATGGCACTTGGAGGAAGGAAAATTTAAATTAAGTAGTAACTACACACAAGCACTTGGAGGAAATGAATCTAATCTAAATAATAGCATGTGTTTATGGAACTTAGGTAAATTAAGACATTTAAATTACTATTTAAAAAATATACATGATCATTAGAGATAATTCTTGAGATGAATCATGTTGAGGGGATGGGAAACACTTCCCCACTTGGCCTTGTGAATTGTAAGGCATTATCTTGTTTACAATTGGCTATGGTTTATGGGCTACTTCATACAACATCTAAATTTGTATGCTTCCCAGCCTTTTCCCTGTCTACATCTCATTTGAGTACCAAGTATCGTTCATTGAAGTTTTTTTTCAATATTTATTTTTTCAAATGTTATTTTTGTCTACATTTTTTAAAGATCCATAATGTACATGACTTGTGATATTATTTATTCAATATCCATTAGCTCATATAATCTTACTATTATGGTATCACTCTCATGTAATTCCAACTAATGGGATAGCTCTAATGATGTCAAATCAATAGATGTAGGCAATCTAGCTTCCCTCCAATAAATTAGCATGAAAGGTGAATTACCCAACACCCTTTTTAGTGTTATTTTATCTACCCACAAGGTTGTCAATTTGGTTTAACAAGATCTTAGGTTATCCTCCATGTTTCATTTGATGATTCAAATTAGGTACGTGTTCATTAATTTGGCTAGGTCATTACCTTAAAGGTAATAGTTTCAGTAAGTGCTCAGATGAATGATTTGTTTGACCACACATTCACTAATTTTGGCTCCAAGGAAAGCCATCACATTGTCAAACGTAATGGTTATTGGAACACCAAATATTACTATGATGCTTTTATATAAATTTAGAATAGAAATCTAATTGGCCTCATTGAGTGTTATTACCTCCATCCACCTTGTGAAGTAATTAGCTTTTGTGAGGATAAATTTATGTCTAACACTTGATGGTGGATTTATAATTCCAATTAAATCTAATTCCCACTAAAAGAATGGTTGATTATCTTGTATCAAGCACAGGGGTAGGGATTCTAACCTCTAATTGCCTATAATCAAGGCACACTTCTTGTAGCTTTACACCCATGCATGTGCATCCTTAAATAGATTCAATCAATAATAGCCAACTTGCATGATTTTAATAGTAGTAATTTTAGGTGAGTAATGGGATCATGATAGCCCATCATGGAACTCTTTAAGGATCATGTTCACTTGATATTATTCTATGAACCTTAATAAAACTCCATTAATGTCTCTTATGAATATTAAACCACTAATGAGAACATAAGGAATAACATGTAATCTAAAGTGTCTACACTTAGATTTATTTAGACCAAGTGGATATGCACTAGTCTAAAAGAAGACCCTCATACTCTAATTCCAACCTACTAGGGAATTATGGTCAATTATTTGATCTTTGCACAATGTAAAGACTATTATATCTTCAAATTTTATATCCTCTGATATCTATTCACATAGTCCTTTCCCTCACACTAGTTTGGTGATTCGAATACTAACATCATAATCCATCACCTTTGTGATCCAACCATCTCTCTTCTCATGAATATCCTTACTATGTGGAAATTATTTTATACTTGAGTGTGAGACCATGAGTTGAATCCTATTGTTAGATAGAATATCCCTAAACTTATTGAGCACCCTTATGATTTCTATGGTGCATCTCTCCATAAATTTATTGTTTAGCTCATAATATTTGAGTGCGTAGCTAAAGAAAGCAATAAGCTGCTCAAATTGGTCATTGTTCTACTATGCCAAGATGGATCTAATACCTTCAATCCACCAAATGTATAAAGGATAAAATACTTATCATAATTAAGGTATATCAAGGTGGGAGCTTGTGTAATAACACCCTTGATGGACTTGAAATTTTTCTTGAATTTATGTGTCCAACTAAATATAGTACCTTTCTTAAACATTAATATGAGGGGATTAGTCAGAGTTGAAAAATTTGGCACAAACCTTATGACAAAGTTTATCATTCCTAAGAAGATCTAGAGGCCCTTATTATGAACCAAGAGAGGTACATAATGGTCTCATCTAATTATGAATTGATTAGGAGTCCATCTTTAGAGATGATTTGTCCTAGTAATTTTCCCTTGTGGATAGTGAGTACACACTTTATTATGTTTATAGAGATCCTAAACTCTTGGAAATTTTCAAAGACCTAATCTAAATGGTTTAAATGATCTATAATGTTCTTGGAAAAAACAATGATATCATCAAGGTAGACTAGGATGATATTTTTAATTAGTCCCTTAAATTCCATATACATGGATCTCTAAAAGGTAGATCTCACATTTTTCAATTAGAAGAACATCCTATGGTATGAGAAGGTACCCTACTTACTAGTGAATGTAATCTTAAATTGATCATATTTTAACACTAGTATCTAGTTATATCTTTAATAAACATCTAGTAGTGAAAACCTCTCCACACATATGACTGTTTGTATAATTTTCTTCATTAGTGGGAGGGGGAAGTGATATTTGAGGTATGCTTTGTTTAAATCCTTGAAGTCCATGCACAACTATATTTCCCTATTCTTCTTCAGCACTCAAAATAGATTTATAACCCATGAATAATGTTTGATTGAAAATATTATATTGACTTCTATGATCTTTGAGAGCTCTTTCCTCATTAAGGGCTTAAGCTTGGGGTTTACTAGCCATTGTTTTTTCTTGACTAGCTTAGTGTTGGGCTCAAGATCAATATTATGTTAGGCTAGGCATGGGTCAAATCCTTTGAGGTCTTGGTATCTCTATGTGAATTTATCATCAAATATTCTACTTATCTTAATGAAATTTTTTATTTCAGATGGAAGGCACACCTTACCAACCTTTAAGAGCTTGTTATTAACTATGGTCACCTACTTGAAGATTTCTTCCTTAACTCTGATATGTCTTCCCTTACCCATGAGCTAATCATCAAAATTTAATATAATTTCTAGGATGACCAACCCCTAGGTAGCTTATTTCCATTTAGTTGGATGATTTATTCATCAATTTGGGTTTGGAAATATGATTGATTCTTGGTGCAAAATTCAACTTCATCTTGTAGGAAGTTAATAATTTTTTCATCACCTTCAAACACCTACTAATTGCTTACATTGTCCAAGATTGTTAGTCTAACCACAAGTTTTATTATTTTCTTGGACTCATTATTTATATTTCATGGGAGGTCATACTATGTGCCCATAGTTGCAAGCCTATCAACATCATCATTATGTGCCCTTTATATGGAACATATGTTTAAATCATTGAACCCCTTGATTATGTCCCATGCCCTATGTTTGTAATCCTATAACAGACTATTCTTGGACATTTTTTTATGATTTTACTTGGTTTATGACCAATTCATTATCCCCAAATGCTTTCATTAGTTTGATTCCTTTCTTTTGCACCAATTGGAGACCCTGGATTAGTGCCTCATATTTAGTAACACTATTTATGGAGATAAAATTTAACCTAAAAGCATGTAAATATTTATCCTTTTATGGGGAGATCATTACCACACCATCCCTTGTTCTAGTCTTGCTTTGATAACCCTCAAAATATAACTACCACACACCTTTGAGATCTTTTTGTGCATTTATAAGACTCAATAACAAGGGTTATTCCTAGAGAATGTAATAAGTGCCTAGCCCTATTTCTTATATGTTACTATATAGGTTGAACTCACTTTTCTCACATACCCATTTGTTAATCATACTATCCAAGATACCCTCAAGGAACATGGTAGTCTCATGAAAATTTGAATTCTCTTCTTGGTCAAACATAATGTAGATCATATTAGTTAGACTAGGAGAGTATGTATCTATATGATTCTTAGAAATGGGTTCAACCTTGATGCTTACCTTAGTTCCATATCTTTTCTTGAGTATCATGTGTGATAAATCTAAGAATAGATAATTGCCCATTTTTACAATGAAATCTTGTGAAAGACATCCAACAAAGTAGGGGGTAAGTTAATGACTATGATGTCCTATGTAATGGAAAGGATCATACATACATGCAAAATCAGGCTCAGGTCCATGATGATCCCCATAGTTTTAAATTTTGTTCCATGCAATTGGACAATGCCTTTCGATATGGGAGAATATGTTATACCTAGCATGCCTATGATTTTATTAGGCATCATTGAGCTGCTTGCACCTAAGTCTATCATATAGTTATGTATGATATTATTACCCTTTTATAATCATAAATACTAAAGTGGGGGCATTGAATTAGTCTTTAAATTTTTTTACAATTTTACTTTATCATTCATGAACTATCAAAGTAATGTAGTGTACTAGCAACACATCAAGAACCATTTATATGAGCATGAGATAAGATCATAACACATAGAACACTTATTTGAGTGGGAAAACCTCAAGGGGAAGAAACCCCACTGATATCTTAAAATTTACTACATTTCTATAATATAAACATCAAATTTAGTGAATCACCCACTTCACATGGATCACCAACCCCAACTAGCTAAGCACCAACTCCACTGGGATTTAGTAAGTACCAACTTATAAGGAGGAACCAACCCACTAGATGGCTCATCACCAAATCATCCACATAATTTATTTGATCACCTTTATGATACATTTTTTATTAAACAATTTATTATGACCACATCTTTGTCTCTTCACACTCTTATCCCTCTCAAACTGTCTTCTAGACTCCTTGGCTCAACTAGGTCTCTTCAAGATAGATTAGGTCATTTAACCTTGATATTCATCTATAATAATCATGTTATACCTTAATTATTATTTATAATAATGGTATAAAATACCAAATTTACCTCTTCAAATTTTTATATCCTCCACTTCAACTCACTCATTCTATAACTAGATAATCAAGCCTGTTAAGACTTGTTCTTATACTAGAATCTTGCTCATACACCACTTGGTCCTCCAAAAAAAAAAATTCCCACTTATATTTTAAATTAAATAGACATTATTACATGAAAAAATAATGAATAAAATATTAAAATATGTTGGTCATAACATATAGGAACAAAACCCCTTTTAGACCTTATGGAGACCTAATTTAATTAGGCCTACATTAGCACACGTTACCTTTAGATATTCTTGGACCACTTTAAAAATTAATACATGGGAAAAAAATTCATATTAAAATAAAATATATCCATAATAAGATAATATTTTTTCCATGACACCTTTTAGCTCCAATCACCACCTGAAGCATGCCATTAATATTGTTCATAATTAGGCAAGTGCATACCTAGAAAGTCTATCTTGAACTACTAAAGATAAAACATAATTTTTATAAAAAAAACATAGAAAAAATATAATATAAATAATTTATATTACCTCAGGGTCATCACCATATATTTATTCTTCACAACTCATGGCAAAATTACTCAAACCCTTCTCTACAAGTAGCCCACTCAAAATTGCCAACTAGTCTCAAAACATAGTCATGAAAACTTGAACTTATGGCACCTGAAGGAACACACTTAAGGAATTAAAATGAATTAAAATGATCATAGTTTTTTTTAAAAAACACATAAAACAAAACTATCATAATCTATAATTTGAATATTTATCTTACAGACCAATCTCATGACCTCACTATACATATATTTCATTGTGCTAGATAAGTTAACCTATGAGAAACTTCTTGTTATATAAAATGATATACAAAACTTATATAAAAAATTAAAATTTATTAAAATTATTTTAAAACATCTCCATTTAATTTTATTCATCCTTATTCCATGAAAACACATCCCTAATCATCTTCTCACTTTTGCTTCAGTTTCTCACTGTTTGCACCATTAGGCATGTTAGCGATCGGTTATCTTGGATGACCATTTTAGCATAATTGAGGGATAAAAACTATCCATAAACAATAATTAACATAAATAAAACTCTCAAACATTTTCCTCCATCCATTTATCATCCTTGACTTGGTCAACTCTGATTGCTACATCAAATATTTAAGAAAATATCATTTTTCTGTAGGGTCTACTCACACACCTAACAAACCAACCACACCTGGAGGCTCTTGATAGATTTAAATTAATTTTATAATATTTTTTATGTTTATTTGATACCATTTTGGGCTGTTTTTAATAGTATCTTTCACATTAGGTTAGTGTTAGGGTTTTAGAGAGGGTTAACACTATTTCTAGTGTTAACAATTGTTCATAAAGGATTTCCCCTATTTCCAAAACTAATTCCTATAAATTTAATATAGTACCCTTTCCCATATACCATGAATATTTAGGTTCCAATTCATAGGCTACACATGCTAATTAACACTTGAAATTTCTTCTCGGGTTGAGAACCCTTCATTTTATGCACATGAGAGACCTTAAAATACTTTTTCAAGACTAAACCTTCAAAATTTGACCTTGAACATGGTAAAGAAACCTAGTAAAATATATCACACCACTAAAATTATCACATTCTCATTATTATCTTTAAATATTAATTTCATACCTCATTTGACCATCATCTCTCTCTTTGCTTTCTTAAAACTTGACTTGCAAACCATATTATTCCTTGAAACTAATCTTCATGCCTCTTTCCATGTGCTCTACACCTCATATGCATGCCATAAAAAATCTTATCATTCTTAAATACTATAATAAATCCTTCATATTACTTAGTAATACTTCATGACACCTCATTAAGTTAGGTAGGGTCTAGAAGTTGTCTAGTCGCTTACTACGTCTATTGGTCCTTGTTTCACTAACATTTTTCTTATTTCTCAAGAAGAAAGAGTAAAAATTGAAAGAAGGGAGATGTTAGTAGAACCTATATTTGGTTTTCACTCTATGATCTAGATTGTTGTAGATAATCTTCTTTGGCTTTGGAGGAATGACCTGCAAATAAGAAAGCACTAGAGAAATGGTTGATTAGTTGGGTAGAAGGGTGGATTGCCTAGCAAGCTAGATCCAAGAAGTACATGACTCATTTGGAGGATAAAAATCCACCTTTTAAGGCAAATTAATTTTTATAAAAAATTTGATAAGAGAGTTCACATAACATAAATGAAAGTACTTAAGCAAAAGGAAATAAATACTTTTAAAAAAATTGCTTAGTTTAACAAAATAACATTAAATATAAATGTTAAATTGCCAAAATTAGGTTCAAGTGTGGTTAAGTTATTGTTTTTGGTATGTGTAGTGATAGAGGTCAATAAAATAGGTTTTGGGTTGAGGTTGAGATATGGTATGAGTTTGTTTCTTTAGTTAAAATGATTTACATAGTGGTTATTGACAATCGCTGGTAATCATTGATGATCAATAAGTGATAGTTGGTGGTCGAGGGTGACTATTGGAGGTCATTTTAGGTTTGGATAGTTTATCATTTTTGGACATAATAGGATATGGGTTAGTTATATAAAGGTTCTATAGGTTTTTAGAAGTTGTTTAATGGTTTTGAGGTTAAGAGAGTGCCTCATAGGTATCAAGGGTAAAGTTTTGGTACTCGGGTGGTTGAGAATGTTCTGAAGGTGTTATGGTAGAAGAGGTAATATATAGAGTTGCAAAACTATTGAAACTAAATAACTAAAAATTAAAACTAGAACAATATACTTAGCTTGTGGTTGATAGTTGATGTCTTAAATACGTCCTAAAATTGGGAAGCTAGAAGCTAGAAGAATACCTACATAAAATTTTATAATCTCTTACTCAAGAAGTTTTGATGATGATGCTCTCCTAATTATGGATGATAGACTACTCTTCTCCCTTGATTATCTGACCTCCTCTTTTATTATAGGAAGAAAATGAGAAGTGAAATAATTAGTTTAACAAAAGTTTCAAGGGGTTGTTTATTTTTAGATTCAACATGTGTTGATCGACACATATAATAGACAACTAAAAAATAAAAAAGCAAGTTGTTGTGGAGTTTGAGTTCAAGTGTTCAGGTGATGAAAACCTAATCATCAATGGTCAAGCCTAACTGTTAGTGGTCAGGTTGACCATCAGTGATTGAGGGTGAAGGTTAAGTTTGGTCAAGGTGGGTTAAGGTGAGTTAGTTAGCTAGTCAGCTAACTTGACTCATGTTTGTGGTTGAAGGGTTGTGGGATTGTCCCTAGGGGTTTTTAGACATCTATAACCATTATGTTCAATTTTTTAATGTCCATATTTCCCCCTTTTTGTTATGCAATTTGTATCAGCAAGATGTAAAATAAAAATAGATTGTGGGTCAAAGGTTAGGTTCCTTGAGTATGAGAGGAGGTGTTCCCCCTCAAGTCAAGAATTGATGAGGAGAAAAATAATTAGGTACAAGATTGACAAGTGGGTAAGTTGGTGATGAAGTGGGTGGTAGGTTGGGAACTGAAGCAAAAACATGCACAAAAGGTGTGATTAAGTGCAGTAGCCAAGATCATGAAATGACTAAGTTTCCATGGTTGGTAAAAAAATAAGGTTGGTACTAGAAGGACAAGTGAGAAGTGGACCACATGACTATATGTGATGGTTAGGCTACACTCATAAAATCAAGTCTCCTAGACAAGGTCAGTGTTTTCATTGGGTATCCAAGGTAGAAAGTGCTCTCATGAAGACACAAATTGGCCAGGTATGTGAAAAAGGTAGTGCAAGGCCAAATTTGTTCAAGGTGACAATTTAGTCAGTGTGGTCTATAGGACCAAAACAAGGTCATCATAAAACATGCATAAGTCAAGCTAGAATGACCCATGATGAGGTTAGTTGGTTTGGTTGGTATGTGGAGAAAAGTAATCTCTAATGGTTTAAGGGTTAGGGCAAGGTGGTAAGACAGAGTTGGTATTAGAAGGACAAGTGATAGGGTAATCAATCCATAACTTTAGGCATAGATGATATGGGTTACTCCTATATACTCAAGTCTCTTAGGCAAGGTTGATATATTCATAGGTATGCAAGGTAGGATATGATCTTAAGAAGACAAAAATGGTTACAAGTGTTGAGACCACAAAAGGGTTGTGTTCCAAAGCACCTAAAAGGTTGGTGCATAAAAGTAGCAAAAGTTCATCAAATATGGAAAGGTAATTGGTGTGGTCAAAATGATCAAAGCAAAGTTAAATTGTAAAAAGTGCAAAAGGTGGGCCAAAATGATTGAATTGAAGTTAATTGGTATGGTTGGTTGGTGGAGAATAGGGTGCTCTCCAATGAGTGCATGGTTAGTTGGTTGGTTGGTGGAGACGGTGTTCTTCAATGATTGCATGGTTGGTAGGTTGGTTGTCTAAATAAGGTTGATTGATTTGACAAGTTTTAGTGACTTGATGGGTTAGGTATGCTTGGTAAGGTTAATGGGTTGGGAAAAAAATTGGTTGATAGTTATTGGTTTGATTTAGTGAATTTGGATGGGTTGATAAGGTAGGTTAGTTTGGTATGTTTGGTTAGTTGGATAAGATAAATAAGATAGGTTTATTTGAGTTGTTGGGTAAGGTTGAGGTACTTGGTGGTTCAGAAATGGTTGATAAATTTGGTAGGTTGGGTAGGTTTGATAAAATTAGTTGGTTTTAAAGGTTTGGCTGGTAGTTGTTAGTTTGATTTGGTTGGTTGGTTGGTATTCAAATAGGTTACCCCATTTTGTGGAAGGGTGTAGATTAGGTGGTTTGGGTTTCAATGACTCAAAGATGGAAGACACACATCTTCTCAGCTAGTCATGAAAGTAGAAGGAGGTTGAAAATGCTCCAATTGTCAAAGACTAAAATGGCAAGATGGGTGTATTTAAGAACATAATACCCTTTCATGCATTACATTGGTGTTAGTTCTTTGGTTAAAAAAAGTGTTGTGATCATACAGTACCAAGTAAATTCAAAATCCCTTAATTTGTAGAGGGTAAAAGGATAGATGGATTAATTAGGTGAATAGATGGTAGTGTAACCTTCTTGTGGGGATGACTTGCCCCTTCTATAGGTGACCTAGGAACCATTATAAGAAAATATGTGTTCTAAGTTTGGTGTAGACTAATCAATGTAGGAAGTCCACTAATGTGATTGCAGTTCTCTTTGGATTGATTTGTTTTTGATATTAGACTTGATGTCTTTTGATTATTTTAAGTTGATGGTTTTGGGAAGCTAATCAATGTGAGAAGCTTCTAAGTGATTTCTTGCTTGACAAATGTTTGGTTTAGCCATCCTTTAAGGGAGTAGTCTAATCTTTGGATTTGCTTATGTTTGATAGTTATTCTTCAAGGGAGTAGTCTACCCTTTTAAACAATTTTGAATTGTTTTGGGTAGTTATCCTTTAAGGGATCAATCTGTAATGTTAAATATTTGACCCAAGCGATATTTGGTATCCCAAATTTGAATGTTATGTTGTTTTAGACATGGAATAGTCTATATAGGTTTGAAGTCTTTCCTTTATTGAGGCAAAACCATATAACAAGAAGTTTGATGATGGGTAAAATAAGTGTAAGTAACAATGACCATGGGGATCCATCCTATAACAGGTTAGAAAGTATCATAAGAATCATGCCATAGGTAGAGTTGTGGTACCCATGCTTAGGATTAGGCTAAGGTTGTGATGGATAATCACATGATTCTATTGTAATTAGTTATCCTTAAAACAAGGAGATGAAGGTGGTTGAAAACAAGGGATGAACTTAAGTTAGACACAAGATGACTAATAACTTGGTTTAACAAAAGAACATGGTGCAAATGCAAAGCATTTAGGGGCTTAGGTTTTGATATGCCCTAGATCCACACTTGCATGTAAATGGTTTAAGCTAATAAGGAGTGAAGAAGTCCCCTAGTTACTTTTTGACACTAGATTAGATGTGGAAAAGAGAATGTTGGATTGAGATTGGTCAGAGCTAAGGTTGGTTAGGTGACAACTATTAGGCATTAGTTGGATTGAATGTTGGTTAGATTTTGGTTTGTTTGGGTAGTTGGGTGAAAAGTTAGGGTTATGAGGCTTAAAGACCAAAAGAGGCCTAAGTAGAAATGGTTGAAGTTGAATGTTTGCTTGGGTTAGGTTAAAGATTGGGTTAAGCTCGGTTTGGCTTAAGATCAGTTTGGGTGTTAGTATAGGCCAGATGTAGGTTAAGGTTGAGAAAATGTTGCCAAATTTTAGTTTAGTCATTTTCTAAGGTTTTAGGAATATTTTTTGAGTTGATAAATGGATAAATCCTTTTAGAGGGAGAATGCCCCCAGTTTGGTCATTCCATGGATGGTTGACAAAGTAAGAGGAAAGGTTGGTTAGGTGATGATAGTTAAATTTGAGTTGGATTTTATGCTTAATAGTGATTTTTTATGGTTTAGGTTTTGTTTTAGGTTAGGTTGGGTTATTGATGAAAGGTTAGTCAATTTCAAGGGTTTTTTAAGTTTAAGGTTGGTTTGGTGTTAGGGTAGGTATGGTTTGAGGCATAAGTGCCAAGGGTTGGTTTTGTCATTGGTTAAAGTTAGGTAGGAAAAATTTTAAGGTTTGGTTTGGTTATTGGTTAAAGTTGGTAGGCAAGAGGTTAAGGTTTAGTTTGGTTATTGGTTAAAGTTTGGGTTATTGCTTGGTCAAAGATTTTGGAGGTAGAATTTCCCCAGATGCTCTTCCCATGAATGTTGAGGTAGGAAAATTATTCCTAGGTAAAGATGTTGGTTAGTAAAGAGGGTTTAAGAAGGATGAAGATGACTTCACTATTCCTCCCAAGGGTGGTTAGTTAGTTTTTAGTTATTGGTTTTTAGTTGTTAATTTTTAGTTTGGAGTTCAATTTGTAGGTGGTGGTATCTCCCTTATGGTGCTATGGTGAGATAAACATTGTTGGGTTAGATTGGGTAGGTTTGTGGTCTAAAAATGATGCTGGAAACATCATCTTGAAATAAAGACTAGTTGGATAAGAGTGTCTGATTATTCCAATGAAGGACTGAGGTGAGGTGTGGGTGTCTTGTATAAAAGGGTAGCTGAGATTTAAGAAATCTCAAATGAAGGGTTGATGTTTGTTTGGGTTGATAGATAAGTTGGTTGTGGTTTGATTAAAAGGTGGGTTGATTTTGGTTAATTGATTTGGTTTAGAGGTTGGTTTGGTTAGTTGAGAGAGGTTGAATGGGTGATTGATCTAGTTTTTTGGTTGGGTTTGCTTATTTGTTTAGTTTTTTCATTAAGGTAAGGTGAAAAAGACTTGACCCTATTTAAAATGGAACCAAAACAAAGACAATGTCATTAGAGAGATGAAAATGAGCAAGTTATAGATCAATTGAATGGGTTTAGTTTTAGTGGAGGTTGGGATTGGGTTGGTTTGAGGTGAGGTTGGATTAGTTATAGGTGAAGTGTTTTTAGTTTGGGTTAGCTCTACTAAAAAGATAGGTAAAATAGATATGTTGGGTTGGGTTGAGGTTTACTCCACTAAAATAAGAGGTATAAAAGGTAAGGTAGCCTTGATTTATTCCACTAAAGGGGTAGGTGCAATAGGTATGGTTGTTGGCAGTGATTCCATATTTTGAGGAAGTAGAGGAGGTAGGTTGATTTGAGGTTATCCACTAAAAGGGGAAGTGTAAGAGGAAGGTTGGTTTTCTCAATTGTGTTTTTAAAGCAAAGTTGAGAAGGTTCTGCTTAGTTAACAAGTGGATTGGTTAGGGTTGATTCTTCCTTATTGATGATTTTAAAAGGAATTTGAAAAGGTTGTACTTGGTTAACAAGTGGATTGATTAGGGTTTCAATTATGGTTTCCCTAGTTATGGGTTCACTAAATACCAAATCTAATGAAGGGGTCTCATTATGTTGAGGACTTTGTTCATGGGTTTGCATAACAATGGGTATAGAAATATGTTCAATGATGGATTATTTGAAAACATTCAAGGCTAGGTTGGGGGAAACATAGAGAATATCCTTTGAAACCCCCTTTTGATCAATAAGGTTTTGGAAAATCATCTTAAAATACCCACATCTATCTACCACATGTTCATTTGTGTGATGATAAGCACAAAAATCATTCTCTATAAGCTAAATGGGATTTAGAAGAGAATAATTAATGGGTTTGACTAGAAGAAATCTAAAGACAAAAGCCTCCAAGAGTTTGTCAAGGATCGAGGCATATGATTCCCCTAGTGGGGTATATTACCTAGGAAGAGGGTGCATAAATGGCTCTTGAGGCCATGAGATAATTAGTTTATTTGAAAGAATTGGTTGGTTTCACATGGTTGATGAATTGATGTGTTGGGTAGATTTGATAAAATTGGTGGGCTTGAAAGTTTTGGTTGGTAGTTGTTGGTTTGATTTAGGGAAGTTGATAAGGTTGATAAGGTGGGTAAGGTTGATAAGGTAGGTTGGTTTTATAGGTTGCGTAAGGTTGATAATGTAGGTAAGGTTGATAAGGTGGATAAGGTGGGTAACATTGATAAGATGGATTGATAGTTGTTGGTTGGAATTTATAAGGTTGGCAAGGTAGGTTCGTTTAAAATTTTTGGTTGATGGTTAAGGAGATAGACCAAGCTTTGGTTTTGAGATAAATAAGGTTACCACAAAGAGGGTTTATACAATTGATATGATGGTTGGGGTAGATAATCAAAATTTTGAAAAGGTTGAGGTGGTTGATATCGTGGTTGAGATAGGTAGCCCAAATATTGATGAGGTTGAGATAGTTGAGGTCGAGGTGGGTTATGACAATGGTCAAATAAGTGTTGAAAGTTTGTTGGTTGGTTATGATGATGATCAAATGGTTGTTTAGAGGTTATTGGTTGGTGGTAATTGAGATTTTATTGGTTATAGTTGATATTGGTTGGTTATATGTGAGGCTAGGTTGGTTGTAGGTATGGTTGGGTTGATTATAGGTATGGTTGGGTTGATTATAGGTAAAGTTGAATTGGTTATAGGTGAGGCTGGGTTGATTGTAAGTGAGGTTGGGAGCACAAGTGGATCTTGATAGAAGGTAATGCCCTAAGGTAAGAGGGTTGTCTTCTAGGATTTTAACAAAGTTGGGGTCTCCTGGAGAAAATATCAGAGTTCTTCCCATTGGACAAGGCAATGGAGATGAGGTGGATGAAGGCAAGATGGTGGGAAAACTTTTCCAAGCAAGGTAGATTCCTTAAAACTTAAACAAAAACAAAAAAAGCCAAAGATAATAAAATGCATAGTAAATCACATTAAATCCTAATGTTATTTTTGTCTCTCTTATGGCTTATGGCTTAAGTTATAATTATGTGACTCAACATGGCTTGAAGAGTGAGTACTAGAAAAGAAGTATATGGATGGTTTCCATTATTTTAGGTGCTCAAAGGGGTTTATATTAGAAATTAGTATGTGGATTGATATGAGGCCTATCCCCTCACTTCACACACTATAATGAGAAGGGTGTTAGGTGCTTAGCCAAGATATACTGATTACTAGAGATTATACTCAACTAGAGAGCTGAGTTTTAGTTTATCCCCTTGGTAATGATGTCATAGTGGGATAGCCAATGGGTGAAGGTTGTCACTAGGAGATGAAACCTTAGTTGGGCCTTATGTCAATTGCTATGATGTTTTATTTGGTGTAAGTGGTTTTTTATATATGTGCAAAGAATTGAGGCTATAATTGATTTATGTGATTAATTAAGCTATGTGAGAAAATTATGCAAGAAAACAATATATTAAAGGTTAATTTTAATCCCAACAAAAGTTTTCATTTTATTTAAATGAGCATAAAACAAGAATAAAAGCACCTAGATGAAACTAGGTCCCATCGAGCATGCCAAAAAAAATTCACTAAAATTTTGCTTATTTCTCGAGAAGAAAGAGTAAAAATTGAAAGAAGGTTAAGGTTAGTAAATCTTGGATTTGGTTTATGCTCTATGATCCAGATGTTTTTTGATACTCCACTTTGGCTTGGAGGAATGACTTGCATATAAGAAATCACTAAATAAATGGTTCATTAGCTGGGTAGAAGGGTGGATTGCCGAGAAAGCTAGATCAAGAAGTACATGACTTCTTTAGAGGTTGTCAATCCACCTTTTAAGACAAATTAATGTTGATAAAATTGATGATAAGAGAGGTTACATAACATAAATGAAAGTGCTTAAGTAAAAGGAAATAAATAATTTTCAAAATAAAAGCTTATTTTAACAAAATAACATTAAAGATAAATGCTAAACTATCAAAAGTAGGTTCAAGTGTGGTCAGGTTATTATTTCTAGTCTGTGTAGTGATATATGTCAATAAAATAGGTTTTAGGTTGAGGTTTAGTGGTGGTATAAGCTTATTTTTTGGTTAAAATGATTTATACAATGACCATTAGTGATCACTAGTAACCATCTATGGTCAATAGGTGACCATTAGCGATCGAGGGTAACATTGACAATCTCTATGGGTTTAGACAGGTTATTAGTTCCAGATAGAATAGGTTATGGGTTAGTTATAGAAAGGTTTTTTAGGTTGTTCAAGGATTTTTAATGATCATGAAGGAAAGAGAGATTATCATATGTATCAAAGGTAGTGGTTTGGTACTTGTGTGGTTGAGAATGGTCTGAGGGTGTTCTAGTGGAAGAGGTAACATATAGAGTTGCATAATTTTTAAAACTAAATAATTGAAAGTTAAAATAAGAAAAATATACTTATCTTGTGGTTTATAGTTGATGGCTTGAATAAGCCCTAGAAATCAAAAGATAGAAGCTATAAAAATACCTACACAAGAAGCTGTAATCTCTTGCCCAAGAAGTTTGATGATGATTGCTCTCCTGATTCTAGATGATGGATTGCTCTTCTCCCCTAATTCTTTGACCTCCTCCTCTATTTTTATAGGAAGAAAAAGGGAGGTGAAATAATTAGTTCAACATAAAGGTTTAAGGGGTAATTTATTTTTAGCTTCAACATGCATTGATCCATATGTGGAATAGACAACTAAAAATTAAAAAAACAAGTTATAGTGGAGTTGGAGTTCAAGTGTTCAGGTAGCGAAAACCTGACCATCAAAATTCAAGCCTAACCACTGATGGTTAGGGTGACTATCAGTGGTTGAGGGTGAAGATTAAGTTTGGTCAAGGTGGGTTAGGGTGAGCTAGTTATCTAGTAAATTAACTTGACTTAAGTTTGTGGTTGAAGGGGGATGGGATCGTCCTTAGGGGTGTTTTGACATCTAAAACTGTTATATGTAGTTTTCTAGTGTTTATAGTCCTACCCTTATAGGGTCACCCTGAGACTTACATGAGTGATATAATGCCTCATATACATGCTCAATCAACCTCATACATCCACTCATGCCTATGTGTACTCATCTTACTAATCCATCATACACATACCTTCTCACAAGGTCTCTTCATACTATGACTAGTGCCATGACTAAGATTCTTAATCACTTGAGACTTGACAAATGACCTTAAAACACTTCTTGATTCTATTATAACTTTCTAAAATGCCTCACATGCTCATAAAAAATTCCATACCTCTTAATGATTCTATCAAATAATAACATTCTCTAATGACCTCATGAACACCTTTCTTAAGAACCTTTGACATCAATAACAATATTAATGCCAAACCTCAACAACATGAACAATGTTCAACAATATCCCCTTTTATCATTTATGGTAAACCATAATGTAAATTGGTCATTCTTATCTCCCCATTCTGGTCTTTCTCCTCCTTTGACATAAATGACAAAGTGATGTCCACAAATCTTTGGATCACACTTATTACAACAAAAATGCTCAACACATAGGACTATAAGTTTATGAGACATAATAAAAATGTGTTCCCCTATCTCCATGAATACCTTCTTGGAAAAACTCACCTATTCTTGGAGCTAATGAACCTAACTAACTCCTCCTAAGTATTTTGGATTATTCAATGATTACTAGGGGTAGGAATTACACCCAATTCTTATTTTAGGTGTTTAAATGTTACCTTTAGAAGTGGCTTGGTCAAGAGGTCTGTAATCTAATGTTGTGTAGAAACATCCTTAAGTCTGACACTTTGTTCACATACCTACTCTCTTAGAAAATGATACCTAATGGGAATGTACTTGGTCCTTGATTACATGATAGGGTTATTTGAGATGCTTATAGTATTTGTATTATCATAATAGATAGGGTTAGGACCATCATACTCCACCTTTTAGTCTTCCACCTTTTAGTATTTTAAGGTCTACCTCATCCATAAGACCTAAGTGCAACATGAAGCTACTTCAATGTACTGAGCCTAAAAAGTGGATAATGCTATTGATGGTTGCTTCTTGATTATCCATGAAACTAGGCACCCACCTAAGAAGAAGGCTCCTCCACTGGTACTCTTCTTATCATCTATACTTCATGCCCAATCCACATCTATGTAGGCTATCAAATTGAACTACTTGCTTCTTAGATACCATAATATATACTCCATAGTCCCTTTGAGATACCTGAGTATCTTTTTAACTACTTGTAGATGATTCTCTTATGGATTTTCTTGAAACCTTCCCACATGACCTACTGCTTGCATGATGTCAGGTCTAGAGGTTATGGTGTATAATAAACCTCCAGTCATTGACCTATATGACATCTAATTGAATTTTGAAGACTCATCTTCCTTTCTCAACTTACACCCTATGATCATGGGTGTACTAGTTGACTTGCAATCATCCATCTCAAACTTCTTTAACATCTCTCTTATGTACTTGGATTATGAGATGAATATGCATTTTTTAGAATGAGTGATTTTAAAACCAAGAAAGAATGATAGGTCTCCTATCATGGACATCTCAAACTCTTTCTTAATCACCTCTAAATATTCCTTGGTCATATTCTCATTATTTCCACTAAATATTATGTCATTCACATAGAAAATTGCTATCATCTACTATTTATTTTCAATCTTGATGTATAGATTACTATCTGCAACTCCTCTTTTGAATCTTTGATCTAATAGATACATGTCCAACCTAGCATACCAAGCTCTAGGAGATTTATTTAGACCAAAGAGAGCCTTTTTCAATCTACAAACATAGTCTTTGTCATCTGAGAGTGAGAACCCATCTATTTGATCAATATACACTTCTTCCAAATTCCCATTCAAAAAGGTAGATTTGACATCCATCTCATATACCTTAAACCCTTTGAAACCTGCATATTCTAGAAACAATATTATGGCCTCCAATATTTCTACTAGTGTAAAGGTCTCCAAAGTCTACCCTTTCAACTTGTGCATATCCCTTTCATACCAATATATTCTTGTTCCTAGTTACTTCTCCATATTCATTCAACTTACTTCTAAACTTCTATTTTATGCCAATGGCATTCTTATCTTTAGGCCTAAAAAATAGTTCCCAAGTCTCATTATTATCTATTTGGTCTAACTCCTCATTACTTCTAGAAGACTCTTAGGTTAAGTATTGGATAATAGATCAACATTCTCTTGATTTAGATTACTTACCAGTCTTCTCCTTATTTGCATATAACTACATTCTTGTTTCCAATTATTTGAGATTCAAGGTGATCTCTTTGAATCTATCTTGAGGGTCCTTTTAAGTCTTGTCTCTCTTCAACTTATTCTTCTTCCTCATCAACATCTATAGTCTCCCCTTCATTCTTGAAGTCCATATTCTCTAAAGTGTCCTTTGATTATGAGTGTGATTTCCTTGTCTAATAAATCTTCACATTGGTGATATCCACTATATTTTGTAGCCTCTTATTATAACATATATAGCTTGAGATAATTTATGAGTATACTAAGAATATACCTTCATTAAATCTAAAATAAAACTTTCCCAAGTCTTTGTCATCTCTTTTGATGAAATATTTTCTCTCAAACACTCTAATGTGTTCCATATTAGTAGGTCTACCCTTCCATAGTTCATAAAGATTCTTATTTCCATTAGTATGTATTTGTCCTCTATTCACAATTTAGATAGAAATTCTTACTTCCTCTCTCCAATATCCATTAGATAATATAGACTCATTTATCATAGTTCTAGCCATTTCTTGAACTATCCTATTCTTCTTTTCCACTACCCCATTCTACTGAGGTGTCCTAATTGTTGATAATTATCTCCTTATTCCATGAACCTCACAGAAGTCATAAAACTCATTAGATAAAAACTATCATCCTCTATCATATCTTAGACACTTGATCTTCCCATTTTTATTTTTCTCAATAAGAGCCTTAAATGCCTTAAACTTGTCAATATATTTTGACTTTTGTTTCACTAAGGCAACCCAAGTCATTCTTGTGTAATCATGTATGAGTAACATAAGGTATCTATTTCCTTAAATGATTTGAATTATTTTAGGCCCATAGAGATCAGTGTGTATTAACTCCAAGGGTCTTGTAGTAGAGTACTCCTTAAACTTGAGCCTTCTTATGGTCTACTTACCATGTTGACATGCCTTGGAAATTATGTTTATAGGTTTAGTGATCTTAGGTGTATTCTTCACATACTTATTAGTTCTAATATTGACTATATTATCAAAATTTAGGTGAAATAACCTTATATTCCATATATAAATTTTATCTATATTTATCATGAAGCATCTCTCCTTCCTGATCTCATTCAAGCCATATAGATTGTTCTTAGTCATATTATCATTAACAATTAGTCTTCCTAATTTGGGTCTCTTTATCTAACACCCTATGTCATGAAAGGTTAGTGTATGTCATTTATTGCATATTTGAATTACACTAAGTAGGTTATGTTTCAATCCTTCTACATACAACAAATTTTATGACTTGGTCTTCCCATTTTCCAAACTCAAGATACCCTTGCCAACTATATTGGAAGGTATGTTATCTCCAAACCTCACTATTCCTATAATATTATTCTTTAATGAGATGAAGTTATTTATGTCTCCTATCATATGACTTGAGAAACCACTATCTATATATCATTTAATGCCTTCATTTTGAATGTGAAAGGCAGTCTGAGCTAGCATATAATAATATTTGGTCTTCTATTCCTCTTTGGCAAATAGGCCATCTTGACTCTTGAGTTCAATATGTTTTATCCTAATTTGCTTTACCTTCTATACCAATGTTTGATTATTATAATTAATTATAGGATATTCATATGTCTTGTTGAATCTTGAGGTCCTTTAAAATCTATTAGAGAAGAATATTTTAGTATTCTTTATATTATGATAGATGTATCAAAAAACATTTTGGTACTTAACTCTTAACTGATTATTCCTTTTCCCATTGTCCTATGATGACTTATCCTTTATTGCATTGGGATACCTGGTTGGTATTTTCATTTTTTTACTCTTTAATTTGTATAACTTATCATTCTCTCTCTCAAACTTGCTCATTTTGTCTATGAGCTGCTCATGCTCAACCTTCAAAGAATCTAGCTATATCTTCAACTGGTCATACTCAACTTCCTTTGACCTAAACCTTATGTTGACACCTTATAACTAACTCTTGAGATCCTTGATAGTATTTTTGTGATGCTTAAAATCATAAAGGGCACTTATGAGATCAGTTTCAAGGTCTAATTCAGCGTTTCCTTCACTATCATAGTAGACTTCTACATCATATGTGTTGTCTTCTTCTGTTTATCACAAGACATCTTTTGCTTCTTAAGATCACCTTAAAGTTATTAGAATTTTATTAAAGGACCAATATATTATACTAATTATTGGAATCACAATTATTGAGATGGGTGGGGTGAATCAATATTCAAAAACTTTTACAATTTTACTTTATCATTCATGAACTATCAAAGTCATG
The DNA here is from genome assembly GCA_037957365.1 of Torreya grandis. NCBI lineage: Eukaryota > Viridiplantae > Streptophyta > Pinopsida > Cupressales > Taxaceae > Torreya > Torreya grandis. The sequence continues at coordinate 744,575 of JARHVA010003914.1, forward strand.
TAGTGTACTAGTAATACATCTAGAACCATTTATATGAGCATGAGATAAGAGCATAACACATAAAAAAATTATATAAGTGGGAAAAAATTAAGGGTAATAAAACTTAATGATATATTCAAATGGAATATATTCTTATAATTCAAACATCAAATTTGGTGAAGCACCCACTTCACATGGAGCACCAACCCCAACTAGTTAAGCACTGACTTAGCTAGGATTTAGCAAGCACCAAATCAACCACTTGATCTAATTGATAAAATTTAGGACACATTTTTTCTCAACCAATTTATGATGACCACATCTTTATTTCTTCACACTCTTATCCCTCTCAAACTTCCTTCTAGGATCCTTCACTCAACTAGGTCTCTCCAAGACATATTGGTCATTTGACCTTGATATTCATCTATGTTACCCATATTATAACTTCATGATTGTTTATTTTCACCATTTTTATGGTCTATAATACCTCATTTATCTATTAAAAGTATTATATCATCTCATTCAACTCACTCATTCTCTAACTAGATAATTAGGCCTATTAGGCCTTGTTCTTATATTAGGATCTTGATCATACACCTATTGGTTAGACATACAAACTTCAACACTTATAATTTAAATAAAATAGGAATTATAAAATTATAAAAAAATTAATAAAACATTAAAATAGGTTGGTCATATCATATAGGACCAAAACCCATTTTTGGCCTTAAGGAGACCTAATTCAATTAGGCCTACATTAGCACACATTACATTTAAATATTATTTCATCACTTTAAAACTTAATAAATAGATGTAACACTTCATATAACACTAAAATATACCCCTAATAATATAATATGTTTTCCATGACACCTTTTATCTCCAATCACCACTTGAAGCATGCCATTAGTACTGTTCACAATTAGGCTTGTGTATACCTAGAAAGTCTATCTTAAAATAATATCAATAAAAAAAAAATTTGATAAACAACCATGGAAAAAATATTATATAAATAATTTATATGACCTAAATTTCATCACCATATGACTTATACTTCACAAATCATGGTAAAATCACTCAAACCTTTTCTACAAGTAGCCCACTCTAAACTTCTAACTAGTCTCAAAACACAATCATGGAAACTTGAACTTTTGACACTTGAAGGAACACACTCAAGGAATTTAAATGCATTAAAATTATCATAAAACATTATTATAATAAACTCAATCAAAATTATCATAATATCTAATGTCAATATTGGTCTTGCAAACTAATCGCGTGACACTCTGCTAGACAAGTAAACTTGTGATCAACTTTTTTCTATATACAATAATCTCTAAAACTTATATATAACATTAAAATTTATTAAAATTATTTAAATTTTTATAAATGTACTTTATTCATCCCTATTCCATGATAACACATCCTTAATCATATTCTCACTTGTACCTGTGTTTATCATTGTTTGTATTATTAGGCCTGTTAGTGATAGGTTATCTTGGATGATTGGTTTATCACACATGAAGGATAGAATATATCAAAAAAAACATGGAAACTAAATACAAGTCTCAAATTTTTTCCTCCATCCATTTATCAAATTTAAATTGGTCAACTCTAACTTCTATAGAAAATCTCTGAGAAACTAACACTTTTCTATAGGGTCTACTCACACACCTGACATAGCAATCACATATGGAGATGAATTAGAGAGTATATTTCATTATAAAATAGTTTTTATATTCATTTGAGACCATTATAGTCTTTTTTTATAAATATCTTTCACATTGGGTTAGTGTTAGGGTTTTAGTGATGGTTGACACTATTTTTTGTGTTAACGATTGTTCATAAAAGACTGCCACTCATTTCCAAAAATAATGCTTATAAATTTTATATATAACCCTTACCCACCTAAAATTAATATATTATTCTCTCATGTGTAGGATACACATTCCAATGAACACTTGAAAGTCATGCTCAGGTTGAGAACCCTTCATTATGTGCACACGAGAGACCTTAAAACACTTTTTCAAACCTAAACCTTCAAACTTTGACCTTAGACTTTGTAAAAACACCTAGGATAATATATCACACCATTAAAAATACTCACATGTTCATTATTATCTTGAAATCTGAATCTCATACCTTATTTGATGACCATCCCTCTCTTTACAAGATTAGACCTTGACCTACAAACCAAATTAGGCCTTAAATTTGAACTTCATGCCTCTTTACATGTGCTATCCACCTCATGTACATGCCATAAAAAGTATTTAAAATTTTCTAAATGTAATTTATTCATCTCTATTCCATAATAACACATCCTTAATCATATTCTCACTTGTACCTGTGTTTCTCATTATTTATACTATTAGGCCTATTAGCGATAGGTTATCTTGGATGATTGGTTGATCACACATGAAAGATAGAACATATCCAAAAAAACATGGAAACTAAATACAAGTCTCAATTTTTTTCCTCCATTCATTTATCAAAATTAGCTTGGTCAAATCTAACTTCTATAGAAAATCTCTGAGAAACTAACACTTTTCTATAGGGTCTACTCACACGCCTGACATACCAATCACATATGGAGATGAATTGGAGAGTATATTTAATTATAAAATAGTTTTTATATTCATTTGAGACCATTATAGTCTTTTTTTATAAATATCTTTCACATTGGGTTAGTGTTAGTGTTTTAGTGAGGGTTGACACTATTTTTTGTGTTAACGATTGTTCATAAAAGACTGCCACTCATTTCCAAAAATAATGCTTATAAATTTTAGATATAACCCTTACCCACCTAAAATTAATATATTATTCTCTCATGTGTAGGATACACATTCCAATGAACACTTGAAATTCATTTGCAGGTTGAGAACCCTTCATTATGTGCACACCAAAGACCTTAAAACACTTTTTCAAACCTAAACCTTCAAACTTTGACCTTAGACTTCATAAAAACACCTAGGATAATATATCACACCATTAAAAATACTCACATGTTCATTATTATCTTGAAATCTGAATCTCATACCTTATTTGATGACCATCTCTCTCTTTACTAGATTAGACCTTGACCTACAAACCAAATTAGGCCTTAAAACTGAAGTTCATGCCTCTTTACATGTACTATCCACCTCATATACATGCCATAAAGCCTATTATAATGATAACATACTACAATACATCCTTCATATGACTTGAAAACACTTCATGACACCTCTATAGGTTAGGCAAGGTCTAAAAGCATTCTAATTGCATATTATGTCTGTTAGTCCTACCCTTGTAGGCTTACTCTAAGACTTACATGAGTGATATAATGCCTCATATACATGGTAAATAAACCTCATACATCTACTTATTCTTTTGTCCACTCATATTACCAATCCGACATACACATACCTTCTCACAATGTCTCTTCATGTTATGACTAGTGTCATGACTAGGCTTCTCAAGCACTTGAGACTTGATAGCTGACCTTGAAACACTTCTTAATTATATTATACCTTTATCACATGTCTCACATGATCCTAAAACCATGTCATACCTCTTAATTATGCTATAAATAATAACATTATTCAATGACCTCATGAACACCTTTCTTAATAACATTTGACATCAATGACAACATTTATGCCAAACCTCAACAACAAGAACAATGCTCAATATACTAATAATTAGATAAATGTAGAATGGGGGTAGTTTGTTTCTTATGCATACTTCTTCCTCATTCATTTTACATAGGCTCATAGAAGTAACAAGTATGGCTCAGTATGGCTCATGTGATTGGAAGCTCTTTAGGGCATCCTACAGTAAATTCCTCTGAAAAGGGATAGTAAGAGCATCGCACATTATCACATTTAGGCTAGTTTTATTCATTTGATCAAATATTTTAAATGGGATATGAGATCCTTTTGCCTATAATTTTTTAGTGACCAACTCCTCTCACACTTGCAAACTAATTTAAGGTTGACTTATTTTTTGCACAACTATTTCCATGCATGTTTGGAATTTCCTTGTATGTGCTCTATCTTTACTATATGCATGTAGAACTTGGGGCACAAAATTTGAGGGTGTAAAAAGAGATAATTCTTCCCCCCCATTACCCTCCTTTTGAATCTTATGTTAAAATCAACTAGGTTACTCCCTACACTTAGCATTTCATTTTTATCCACACAATTTAAGCCATCATCTTATCAACTTATAAGAGTAGACTCACCTTGATCTTATGATTGTATCTACAATTCTTCCATTTAGAGAATTAGAATGTTTGATTATCCTTTAGTAAATGATTTAGTTTGCATTGTAAGTTCTTTGTTCATAACTCCATTCACATATATTTCTTGATTATGTGACTGATCATATGGAAAGAACCATTCATAGTAGTGCACCATGTTTTTTTGTATGGTCATGAGGGCTCTATAAGTTTTAAAAATGTTAGAAGTTTTCACATAAGGTGGTTTATTATATGGGAACTAGTTTTGAGCTTGTACACCACCTTGATAGGGAGGCCTATTTGGATGATATGGTTAGTTCAGGGGTTGATAAGGCTTAGATTTATGCACTTACTACCTTTTAATTATTACTAGATAATTTCCATAACTTTGGAACAATGATTTAATTCATGTGGCATAGGGGTTCTGGGTAGGTTGACTTATAGATGGGGGCTCAAGAAACAAATGCATAAGGGGTCTGGGCATAATTTTTTGTAATTAACTCAAAAAATTCTCCATCCACACAATAGCCTCATATAAATTAGGAAATATTATGCCTCCCATGGATTAAATCAACATGGCCACATCACTTTTAGTGATAGTAAAAAATATAAGAACGTAGTATTAGGAAAAGGTTTTACCAAGGGTGGAATTTGATACCAAGTTTTTTAGAAACTGAAGTTGAATTCAACCATTTTCTCATGTAGATACCTTTTAATGGTAGTGAGTTGCTCTATTAATGACATGTAGTCACTCTTCTCCTCAAACTATTTACATAATTTCTATATACACAAAATATTTTCACACTTTCATCAATTATTGATGGTTTTTATCTATCAAGAACCCACTATGTCTCAATCTCTCTAAGTTCCCACCCTAAAGGGTACACTGATAAATGGGTGGGTAGACCATTGGTGATTCGTAAGATTTTTTTCCCTTATTACCACTTATTACCAATCTAACCAACTCCTAAAAACATTACCCTAAGCTATTACTCATTTTTTGCACACTCCTCCAGTCTTTTAACACCTTTCATTATCATTTTCCTAATATAAAACCCATTTTAAAAGTCTAATGGACTAAATCTATTGGGTCAAAATTATAATATTATTTGTGAAAGTCATTTAAGGTCTAGGTCAACTTTTGACTGACCTATTTCATGACTTAGTGAGTTTTTATCAATAACAATTATAGGTCAACTGGGTTGACCCTATCGGTTGAAACTTTTAGGACATAAGGTTAAATCCACCTATATTTACAATATCATTTTGAAATTATTAAATATACATCAATATTTATTATTCTCTTGTACTTATTTACAATATGATCTTCCACCATTCTACTTTAGTAGTCTTATATTAGGGTTTCTACTTGGAGAATCTAGTCTTGTGGAGAAGTCTAGGATGCTTTGGCCTTTCTTCATGATCCTTAAAAACCACAACAACTCTTTCAAAGTTCCTTTATCCAAGGGATATTTTGAGTCTCGATGCATTCATATTTTAGGTAAGTATTCTCTAACTTTTCCTCTCTTTAGTAGATAGAATTAGCATAAGTAATGGCCTTCGAATAATATTACTCTTGTTCACCATGTATTATGGTCTTACTTATACATATCTTAATTAATATTCTCTTATGCAAGTATAATTTTGTTGTTTATTACCCCCACTTTGTGCCATAAGATTTGGTGAGCACTATATTAGACTTTGATTTACTTGTTATTAGTTTAATGAATATGAAAACATAGGGCTTAGTTTGGATTATTACTTGATTGTGCTTGACTAAAGACTTTGGAACCCTCCCTATTATTATTGTTGTGATAAGAGATCCCATAAATGGGTCTAGTAGATCCACATATTGGTCATGTTCCCAATTATCTAATGTACACCCAATCGGTATTGTAAGTATAATCTATCCTCTTTGAGTTAGGATTGATTTATAGGCATTATACATTTCTGATTGCATACATTCTAATGAACCTCATGTGAATTTAATCTTTGCATGTTTTCTTTTATGTTTTTTATTTTATGTCATTTTATTTATTATTTTTATATATTTTTGATACTAGGTTGATAGGGTTGGTAAAGTTTGTAACTTCTATGCATAGGTTTAAGAAAGAGCCACATAAAAAATAACTCTATTCTATTTGTGCAGTCTTCATCTGATATAGGCTACTAGGTTGAACATGTCAACATAGTACTCTTATAGGTTTCCAAAAAATGTACTAGGTTGGCTAGGATGGTGTAGTATTCTAGATAGACTTATAGAAAGCATACTATATTGACCATGCTAGTATAGTCATCTTCACATGTTTCAACAAATAAGGAATTGAAGAACTAGGTCAACCTAATCAACATAGTTGGCATAATTTACAAGTAACATTCAAGACACTTCAATAGCAATATCACATTACTCTACATCTTTCAACCCTCCAAGTTTCCTTTCTCTCTTTATCTTTCATTTCAGTTTTTCCTTACAGTACTATTTGTCACAATTTGTAGTCTTTAAAACCAACCTCATATAGAAAATTAGGTCAACTTGGTCAACCTCATTTTGTATTATGTGTTTTATCTAAAAGACTAGGTTGACACTGTCAACATAGTTCTTAAGGACTTTTGCTTCGATAGTATAGTAACAACACTATCAACTTTGTATTGTATTATTTGCATACATTATCATCTAAACTGACACTATACTATGTTTCAAATTGGAATTAAGATCTATATGTTGGTAATTACTTTACACTTTTATTTTTAATTGTTTTCATGCTTAGAATAGATCACATAACCTAATTAGGTAGTTTTTCAATATACCATTTATATGCACTATTTTTCTCTTTCTTGCACATGCTATCAAATCACATAATTTTAAAATGCATTTAAACATTTGTCTACCCAAAGCCTATCTTCTTGTATTTCATCACCAAGGGGAAGCCAACTTTGTTTTATGGCCAAGTATAAACATGTGGTTAATGGTATATATTGGAAAATCACCCAACACCCTTATCATTGAGGGATTGTGAAGTGAGGTGGAAGGCAACAATACCAAGCTAGTACCAATGACAACATAAATCCTTTTTAGCCTAAACATCTTGAAACCATCCATAGATAAATTTTTAGTTCCCTCCTTTCAGCCAACTTCCCTATCACACTTAAAAAAAAATATAGTCTAACAAAATTTAGGATGGCCACTTAATTAGCATTTATTTTTAAATTTGAATATTTTATCTTTGCTCATTAAATGTTATATTACAAAAACTTGCATTGGCCAACATTGCTGAAAGGTTTTATGTTGTGTGCCTGAATTGGATCATTCCCATTGACCCAATTTCTTGTGTGTTTACTTTCATTTCTTGCTTCTAAGTACATTTCAATATGTTTTCCTATTTTAAATACTTTGTCATTATTTTTGACACAATATCTTATAGATTATTTTTCTCCCTACCTATAGTATTAGGTCAACCCAGTCAACCTTGTATCTCTTTTACTAGTTAGATAATAGTATTAGGTCAACCTAGTTGAATTTTTACTTTTATCAGGTTCTATTTCACCTATTATATAGTACTAGGTTGACCCAATTAGCTTTTTACTCTTACTTCCTACCGTATCTATTTGACTTAGTTCTCTATTTTTCTTCCTTGGCATTTTATTCATTTCTCTGAAGTCATCATGAAGTCCCCTATCAAAATATTTTTGGACAACCTTAATCCATTTATATACTATATTTTATGTTCATTTCTCCCTCTATTTTCCTCTAAATATAACCCTCACTCTTGGATAACCTCTTCCCCTCCTTCATCTATGGCTTGTAGCATGGTACAAATCACACTGCAAGATGACGTAGGTGGATTTAATCCCTTTTACACTTATCAAGACAATTCTAAAATTTTCAAACTAATATGGGATAAATTGACATAATTTTATCCAATAATCCCACTAATTATCCATATTCCAATAACCCTCCGTTTAATGCCACTTTGGGGAATGCTCCTCTAAACACCAACCCACCAATTGATATGACTCAACTTATTACACATGTCATAAGAAATTGAACATAATTCAAAATTATAACACCTCTCAAATGATGAAAATACAATGTTATTTGATCAAAATGGATAATCAACCTCCAACTATCCATCCTCGAGCCAATCCAAATTTAATTCCTCTACCTCTTAGATTTGCCTCAAGAAATTTTATTCCTCAACCTATAATGAATATCAAAATGCTTCAAAATATCCAAAATGATCCTTTAGATCCTTTCATAATGTCCATTTATATTGGTAATATATATCCAACTATCAAGTATGATGGGACTCAAGACCCTGCATCCTTTGTTAAAGACTTTCGCAATATTTACAAAGAATGGATCCAAACTAATACTTTCACCACAACTAAACTCTTAGTTAAAACATTCACTAGCAATGTATTAGAATGGTACAACCAACTTACCCAACATTCCATTTGGAAACTTGAGGATTTATTCAATGATTTAGTCAAAGAGTTTCAACATAATGACCTTCCCAAAAATTATCTTAGTCATTTCATCAATGCTAAGCAATCTCCCACCGAATCAGCTCATGAGTTTATCAAATGATGGAAATATATAGCCCATAAAGTTGACCATAACATGACTAATGATAACTTGTTTAAACTCTTTATCACTACTTTAACTCTTTATATTCAATATAAGGTTTGAAATTTTTCTCCCCAAACACTATATGAAGCTCTTGACCAAGCTAAATTTCAAGACTTTATCATGAAGCAATTCGAACCTAATCCTAAATTCCTTAAAGGATATTTTCAAAATTTTACTAATGTTATCATTATAAATCCTCTTCAATCCAAACCAAGAGTTTTTAAATCCAACATTCCTTAATCTTCTCATACACCACTCACTGTGTAGCAAATGAAATAATTTTTATTACCCTTAAACCCCTTATTATCCTAATAATCCTCCTAAGTGGTATGATCTTAATCAATCTTTTTGGTTCCAAGCTAGCATTGGTTATTCCCATAAAATATTGTATAGGGCTTACTAAATTTGGTGTTTCCTACATTCTTGTTGATTCCTTTAATCATGAAGCCATGATCAACCTTCATTGTCAAGAGTATAATACCACTTCTTAAAAATGATTGAATTCTAAATCTTCTTCTTCCTATAACCAAAACTCTTTTTCCATGGCTAATAATCAACAAAATACCAAGGATGTTTATGGTATTATGTTGAATATGACCAATTTTACAACAATTATCAATATGTTAACACTGCTAAGGTCAATTATCATTATAAGCTAGCTCACAAAGATCTTATCGCTAAACTTAAGAAACCATCTTAAGAAGAACAACTTCTCAAAGATACTACAAACATTAATCTATATGTGGAATCCCATGAGGAACAACCTCCTCCTTTTGAAACCCCAACAACTTCTATTCCTTCAAAATCTACCTTACCTTCCAAAACTCACACTGCTTATTCTACAAAATCTCATTGGAACTTTCTTGAAGAACTTAACTTCATGTCTTGCAAGATTCCACTTATGGCATTAGTTATTACTTATCCTTATCATCATAAGTTTGTTATGAAACAATTACAAGAAATTGAAGATCCCTCTTCTATAGATGAAGAACCACCCTCTATTGAACCTCAACCTACCAACATGCATACCATTGAAATCATTTGTCATCATTCCAAACCATCTATTAAATTTTTTAATAGGACATGATTAATGATGAAATCCTTTTTCATGTAGATGATCTACCAATATTCATTAAAATGGCCATTAATACTACCCTTATCCTTAAAATTTTAGTTGATGAAGGCTTTGGTATTAATGTGACATCTTTGTGGCTTATCCAACAACTTAGTTATATTAAGGATTGGGTAGATGCATGAAGTTGGGGGGGGAAAAACATGATAGTCCCCCAACTTTGCCTTTTTTTATAAAGGGAATACACCCTTTTTAAAAGGGCGTACGCCCTTTGTTTAAAATTTTTTAGGCTTAAGCTATTTCCTAAGCCTCAAGGGCATATGCCCTTTTTATAGGGTATATGCCCTTTGTAAAGAGCTTTCACCCTTTAAATATGGCGTAAGCCCTTTCCAAAGGGCATAAACTCTTTGTAAAGGGCTATGCCCTTTATAACCAAAAATGCATACACCCATTTCATTTGGTAATGCAAAAATTGTTGTAAATAGAAAATCATGATGGAGAAATTTTTTTTGTTGAAATTACAAATTGACACCTGTGTATTGGATCATTATTCCATCAATAGGATTTGTATCACATTGCTTCACATCAGGTATGTTATTTTTCCATTTTTTTAATTTTTTTGTGTAATTGATTGAACTAGGGGTTTGAATTCAATTTTGTATTTAATTTTTTAAATTGGCTAAAAAAACTGCTTTAAAAAAAAAATTAAACATAAATTTGATGGAATTATTTCCTAAAGAGAATGTTAGATAAAACCCACTAGAGTTTGATTTTGCATGAGAAGAAGATAAATTATATAATCAATACAATGCCAAACATCAATAATTACATATAATTATCAATGGTTTGTATCATTCTTCAGCTGATAGTGCACAAATTTTACTTTCTAATACATTAAAATCTATTTTTAATGAAGTGGAAAATGTGACTTCACAATTGGATGCAATGTTGCATTGAAGACAGTGTTTGAAACAATTTTGTTCTGATAAATTGTCATATGAAGATGTGCAAAAAAAAATAACAAAATAAGATTTGTGAGCTTTATTTATTAAACATGGAACCAACCCACCTCCACTAACAAATTTCAAACACATTAGTATTGATTGGTGTATTCATGCGGAGATTAAAAACAACTTTTGGGATAGGTGGTGGATGGTGTTTGATGATCCTCCATGTAACAATAATGAGGTTCCATTATATTTTTTGAGGAAATTATACTGTGAGTTTCTATTGCAAGCAATTCTAAACTATTTTTACATGAAGCCATCCCAAGGTAGGGGAGGTGGGTCTTCATTTGATAGAACTAGTGCTAGGTAGGACCAAAACTATCATAACCTACCTATAAGAAATATAAGAACAATAAAACATGCCACTGTTCCTAAAAGTTTGCATATTAACACATAGATGGACACCCTTGAGGTGGTTACTAGTTTGACATAAATTATTATTGATCATGGTATACATACTTTAAAGACTTCTACTCAGCCTACAAGTTGTACTAGTGGAAGTAGTGGTGTTGGTGGTAGTGGCATTGGTGGTAGTGGTAGTGGTGGTATTAGTGTTGGTATAGGTGTTAGTGTCCCTCCTTCTACTCATGTTACAATTCATATACATCATTGCACGTCATGCAGGAATAAGTATATGAGACATTCTATTAAGGTGTGGCATACATAGAGTACATTTATGGAGACTAATATACTAGAGTGTATGCCCTATATATATATATATATATATATATATATATATGCTTTAGTAGTGCTAGACAATAACATACTAGACATTAGTTTGTCAGAGCATATGCCACATGTATATGCTTTAATAGTGCATGACACTAGAATTTTAGACACTGTGAAAGATGAAATAGATTCAGTGACTCCTATCAGGATATGTAAAGCTCCTATTGTAGAGGATTCTTCACCATCTTTATTTGATGCATATGTTTAATTTTAATTATCTAGTTTGTTTTTATTTGTAAAAGAATATTAAATTTATTTTCTAGTACATGTGTTTATACTTAATTGACTAATTTATTTAACTTCAACTTGTTATTTGTTGTTTGTATCTAGTTAATTGGTGATATTATGGGTACCTCAATAGGCCTTGACTCTATTGTAGAGGCTACAATTAGAATGGGTGTACCTTACACACAGGTTTGTAAAATTTTAAATTACATATTTATTCATTTAAATTTTTATTATCCTTTAAACATAAAACTCTATTTTAATATATATTATTGTCATAGTTTTTTATCATGTTCATTGAATTCACATATTATTTATTTATTAGTTTTATAGATGATGAAGGATGCTATGGGCATCCTTCATGGATGAGAAAAAGGTGTAGGTGATGTTGCTACTACATTGGAGAATCCACTATCTTCGTAGCGGGTTATGATTCAAGGTAAGAGATTGGTGAGAACACATAGTTTAATTGTTTTTATCTTTAAATAATGATATTTTATGTCATACTTACATAATTATATGAAATTATAGATCTAACAATATATGTATGCTCTATAGGATTCCCCATCATAGGTTTATATGTGGTCTCGTAGCCCTATACAACCATTTAGATGGAATATGGTGAGTGTAGAATCATTTTACAAAATTTTACAATCTTGAAAACTTTATCAAAATTTCAATATACATTTTTAATGCATTAATTTTTATATTTTATATGTTATGCAAAGACAAACATTTTCATCGGTTGTCAATGAATTAATGGATGACTCACATGTTGAGAGGAGAGTATCTCCTTGTATTGAGGCATCCAACACCCCTGGCTCTACCTCTATGGCAACAAAACACAATTTATTTGGAGGTAATGAGGATCAAGATAGTTAGTTGTTGTGTTAGGTATCTAATTTTAGGCATAATCTATTTTGTATGTAGATATGGCTCACATTATATGTCTATATGGTGCATTTTTTCTATGTACATATTTGTAGGCACAATTGATTTTGTATGCCGATATGGCCAACATTGTATGCCTGTATGGCACATTTTGTCTATGTACATGTTATGGTCTACATTTTTTTTTTATATATGTTATATTATTTATGTTAAATTATAACATATAACTTTGCATGTATCACATATATACTATTATATAATTTGATTCCTTTAACTATGTGTATTTTGTATTTTTATCATTTAATGTTTGCACATATTATTAGTTAATGATTAAATTATTATTTTATATGGGGTTAAAAAAAATCATATTATTCTCTAAGTTAGGTGCTTTGAATCATTATATATATATATCTTACATTTACATGTGATATTTTCTATTTACTTGTTTCATTTACATTTGCTTTTTATTTGCCAATTCACACATAATTCTCCATCTAGGCCTTTGGCATAGAAGTAAAATGATTTTCATAAAGGATATAAACCTAAAAAATCCATACAAAACTTGACTCTTCATATGTCTTCTAGCTCAGATAAAGGCAAGAATAATTATAGTGAAAAGTGGTGCCATCAACAATTATCAAAGAGCCATGAACACTCTCAATGTTGGGCATAACAATCCTTTATTTGGGAACCTACATCATATCATGCACATATAGATGATACTGAACCAACTAAGACTTTTCATTTATAATCTAAGTTAGAATAACATCATCACACTATCTACAACCAAATGACTTGGCCTTCCCACTATTATGAATTGCAAGCTATAATCCCTAGGGTGGATTCAATAACTTGGTACAAATAAATAAGTTTGGAATAAATTCACATTATAGTATAAATTTGAGCATATGGATAATATTACACATTCAATAACCTCTTATAGTCAACTCTACTAACCAAAGTCATGTTGGTCTCTTCTAAAAAATGTCATAAACTAATCATGCACATACATAGTTTCATGTTGATCATGGTTTGTCTTAAGACACTTATGTTGGAAATAAAGTAAGAGTTTATAGTGTGATTGGTGAAATCAATGTCCCAATAACAAAAACTTGACAAGTTATTGAAGCCACTAATGGATTCTTCCTAGAGCTTGAATTTATTGCAATGCACCATGTAGTAAAACATGACATATATTTGGTCCATTTACAAAAAAACCATTTCTATCATAAATAAATTTGGGATAATGATGATCATAAATGTTAGGAGGTTTAGTGATGCACTTGTGTATGTCTTCAGCTCCTACTTGTCCATACAACAAATAAAGACAATTATATGTGTTCATATAGTCACCATGGCCTATATATACATGGGTTAATATTGAAATTGATAGATAAATATAAAATAATTTATCAAAATATTTTGTATGTGATTCAAGTTTTTACAACACCTCAGAAGGTCTGCTACAAAGAATTTTATCAAAAACCTCTCATAGACTTACTAGTCTTAATGTTACTATAACATGCCAAAACCCATTTTGTATTGAATTAACACTTTAAAACACATAAGACATATGTATTTATATATTTTATGAATTATCAATGCTAAGATAAAAGTTGTCTTTCCACTTTTAATATTTTACCCAAAAATTCAAAAAATCTTGTTTTGTCTATTATGCCTAATTACCCTCTAGTAGGTCAAAACTCAAGATATAATTTTATTATAACAAATGATCATTTTATGTGGTCTATACAAATCCATTATAGGTGTTTCAACCTTAATTTTATAGACTAAATTTTGAAGTTTCTATACCAATATCTTTCCTCACTATCAAAGAAACATAGAAAATATGGTATCTCTTACACATAATCGATTGGTTGGAGGAGTCCAATCGATAAACCATTTATGCAAACACATTTAGATGGGCATTTTTAGGCTAGAACAACATTTTTTTGGTCTTGATAAACCCTCAAGAGTTAAATTTATAGCTAGTCAGAGGTATTTCTTAAGATAATTCACTTGTCCCCAAATGTGCAAAAAAACTAAACTTCCATCATGAGTTGCACGAGAACCAGGAGGGATAGATATAAATCATTAGGTCCTACACATGGAGAGAAAAGTCCTTTAAGAAAGCCTAGGAAGATTTTATCTAACATATCATGAATGAGATTTGTTAATGAGGTCTCTCTCACGACCAAATCTCTCAGAATAGGGTAAAAGTTGGTCAGTGGGTGCCATTTTTTATGAGTCATCAACCCAATAGATGAATTATCTATGTGGACACATTTGAACGGGCATTTTTAGGCTAGAACAATCTCTATCTAGTCTTGGTCAACCCTCGAGAGAAAAAGTTGTAGTTGGTTGAAGGCATTCTTTAAGAGAATTCATTTGGCCCCAAATGTGCAAAATGTTTGAACTTCCATCGTGAGTTGCATGAGAACTGGGAGGGATAGAGATGAGCCATTAGGTCCTACATGTGGAGGGATGAGCCCTTTAAGAAATAATAGGATAATTTATTTAAATCATCATAAAAAAGATGTAGAAATGAGGTTTATCTCATGGATAAATCTCTCAGAATGGGGTAAAATTTGGTCAGTAGGTACCGTTGTTTATGAGTCATCAACCCAATCGATGAACCATCTATGCAAAAATGTTTAGATGGGAATTTTTAGGCTATGAAAAGATTTTTCAAGTGTCGGTCAACCCTTAAGATTGAAATTTGCAATTGGTTATAGGCATTCTATAAGATAGTTCACTCGTCCTCAAATGCGCAAAATGATCGAACTTCCATCATGAGTTGCACGAGAACTAGAAGGGATAGAGATGAACCATTAGGTCCTACACATAGAAGGATGAGTCCTTTAAGAAAGCCTAGGAGGATTTTATCAAAATCATCATGGATGAGATGTGGAAATGAGGTTTTTAATGTGGTCAAATATTTTAAAATGAGGTAAAAGTTAGTCAGTGGGTGCCATCATTTGTGAGTTGTTAGCCCATTCAATGAACCATCTACATGAACACATCTAGATGGGTATTTTTCAGCTAGAATGAACTTTGTTAGGTCTTGGTCAACCCCAATGAGTGAAATTTATAGTTGGTTAGAGGCATTCTTTAAGAGAATTCACTCATCCTTGAATGTGTAAATGAATAAACTTTTATCATGAGTTGCATGAGAACCAAGAGGGATAGATAAAAACCATCAGGTCTTACACATGGAGGGATGAGTCACCTAAAAATACAAAGAGGATTTTTTCCAAATTATCATAGATGAGATGTGGTAATGAGGTTTTTCTCATGTCTAAATCTCTCAAAATGAGGTAAAAGTTAGTTAGTGCTTGCTATCATTGTGACTCATCAGCCCAATCATTGAACCATCTATGTGGACACATTGGGATGGGAATTTTTTAGCTAGAACAACATTTTTTTGGTCTTGATCAACCCTCAAGAGAAAAATTTGTAGTTGGTCAGAGGCATTCCTTAAGATAATTCACTCTGCCTCAAATATACAAAATGAGTGAACTTCTATCACGAGTTGCATGAGAACTGAGAGTGATAGAGACAAACCGATAGGTCTTACACATGCATAGATGAGTGCTATAGGAAATCCCAAGAGGATTTTTTCAAAATAATCATGGAGAAGATATGGCAAGGAGGTTTATCTCATGTCCAAATCTCTCAAAAGGGGGTAAAAGTTGGTTAGTGGGTGCCATAGTTTCTGACTTATTAGCCCAATCGATGAACCATCTATGTAGACACATCTAGATGGGCATTTTTAGGCTAGAAAAACCTTTTTATAGTATTGATCAACCCATAAGAGTAGAAGTTGTAGTTGATCAGAGGTAATCCTGAAGAGAATTCACTTGTCCCTAAATGTGCAAAATGAGTGAACTTTCATCATGAGTTACATGAGAATCGAGAGGGATAGAGATGAACTGTCAGGTCCTACACATGATTGTATGAGTCGTATAAGAAATATTGATAGTATTTTATCCAACTCATCTAGATGAGACATGGCAAGGAGGTTTCTCTCATTACTAAATCTCTCAAAATGGGGTAAAAGTTGGTCAGTGGGTATCACAATTTCTGACTCATCATCCCAATTGATGAACCATCTATGTGGACACATCTAGATGGGTTTTTTAAGGAAATAATGACCTTTTTTAGGTCTTGGTCAACCCTTGAGATTATAATTTATATTTGATCAGAGGCATTCCTTAAGAGAATTCACTCATCATCAAATGTGTAAAATGAGTAAACTTCCATCACAAGTTACACGAGAACCAAGACGGATAGAGATGAGCCATTAGGTCCTACACATGCATGGACAAGTCTTATAATATAAAATAGGAGGATTTTTTCCAACTCATCATGGATGAGATTCATCAAGGAGGTTTCTCTCATGGCTAAATCTCTTAGAACAAGGTAAAAGTTGGTCAGTGGGTAACATAGTTTCTGACTCATCAGCCCAGTCAATGAACCATCTACATGGACACATCTAGATGGGCATTTTTAGGCTAAAATAATATTTATCAGGTCTTGGTCAACCCCCAGGAGTGGAATTTGTAGTTGATCAAAGGTATTCCTTAAGAGAATTCACTCATCTTAGAATGTTCAAAATGAGCAAACTTAAGTCGTGAGTTGCACTAGAATTAGAAGGGATAGAGATGAACCGTTAGGTCTTACACATGCATAGATGAGTCCCATAAGAAAGATTAGGAATATTTTTTTAAAATAATCAAAAATGATATGTAGCAAGGAGGTTTCTCTCATGGCTAAATATCTTAAAACAAGGTAAAATTTACTTAGTGGGTGTCGTAGTTTTTGACTCATCAACCCAATCGATGAACCGTCTATGCAGACACATCTAGATGGGAATTTTTAAGCGAGAATGGAATTTTTAGGTATTTTTCAATCCTTGAAAGTGGATGTTATAGTTGATCAAAGGCATTCCTTAAGAGAATTCACTCATCTTTGAATGTGCAAATTAAGAGAACTTTTGTCATGATTTGCATAAGAATCGAGAGGGCTAGAGATGAATCATTAGGTCTTACACATACATAGATGAGTCTTATAAAAAATCCTAGGAGGATTTTGTCCAAATCATCATAGACAAGACCTGGTAAGGAGGTTTTTCTTGCAGCTAAATCTCTCATAATGAGGTAAAAGTTACTCAGTAGATGTCATAGTTTTTGACTCATCAACCCAATCAAAAAACTATCTATGTAGACACATCCAAATACACATTTTTAGGATAGAAAAACTTTGTCATGTCTTTATAAACCCATAGGAGTGGAAGTTGTAGTTGATCAAAGGCATTCTTTAAGATTATTCACTCATCCTCAAATAGGCAAAATGAGTGAATTTATGTCATGAGTTGCACAAAAACCAAGAGGGATAGAGATGAACCGTTAGGTCCCATACATGCATGGATGAGTCTTATAAGAAATCCTAGGAGGATTTTTTCTAACTCGTCATGGATGAGATGTAGCAAGGAGGTTTTTCTCATGGCTAAATCTCTCATAATGGGGTAAAAGTTAATGGGTGCTATAGTTTTGACTCATCAGCCCAATCAATGAACCATCTATGTAAACACAGCTAGATGGGTATTTTTAGGCTATAAAAAACTTTATTAGGTCTTCTTTAACCCCTGAGAGTGGAAGTTATAATTGTTCAGAGGCATTCTTTAAGAGAATTCACTTGTCCTTAAATGTGCAAAATAACCAAACTTTCATCATGAGTTGCATGAGAACTAAGAGTGCTAGAGATAAACTGTCAGGTCCTACACATGTATAGATTAGTCCTCTAATAAATTCCAAGAGTATTTTGTCTAAATAATTATGGATGAGATGTAGTATGGAGGTTTCTCTCATGACCAAATCTCTTATAATAGGGTAAAATTTATTCAATGGGTGCCATAGTTTCTGACTCATCAGCCTAATCAATGAACTATCTATGAAAACACATCTAGATGGGATTTTTTAGGCTAGAATGACCTTTTTTAGGTCTCATTTAACCCCCATAAGTATAAGTTACAATTGGTTAGAGGTGTTCCTTAAGAGAATTCACTCATCTTTGAATGTGCAAAATGATTGAACTTCCTCATGAGCTACATGAGAATCGAGAGCACTAGAGATGAGCTATCAGGTCCTAAACATACATAGATGAGTCCTTTAATAAAACTAGGATTATTTTTTTAACTCATCATGGATAAGTTATGACAAGGAGGTTTCTCTCATGGCCAAATCTCTCAAAATAGGGTAAATGTTACTCAGTGGGTGTCATAGTTTCTTACTCATCATGCTAATTGATGAACCATCTATGTGGACACATCTATATGGGTGTTTTTAGGTTAGAAAGACATTTTTTGGGTCTCAGTCAACCCCTGGGAGTGGAATTTACATTTGATCGAAGGCATTCCTTAAGATAATTCACTCATCCTCAAATGTACAAAATGAGTAAACTTCTGTCATGAGTTGCATGAGTATTAAGATGGATAGAGACAAAATGTTAGGTCATATACATGCATGGATGAATCCTCTAATAAATCCTAGGAGGATTTTGTCTAATTCATCATGTATGAGATATAATAAGGAGGTTTCTCTCATGGCCAAATCTCATAGAATCAGGTAAAAGTTACTCAATAGGAGTCATAGTTTTTAAATTGTTTCCCAATCAAAGAACCATCTATGTAGACACATTTGGATGGGTATTTTTAGGCTATAATAACCTTTATCAAGTCTTAGTAAATCACCAAGAGTGGAAGTTATAGTTGATCAAAGGCATTCCTTAAGATAATTTACTCATCCTTGAATGTGTAAAATGAGCAAACTTCCATCATGAGTTGCATGAGAATCAAGAGGGCTAGAGATGACTTGTTAGGTCTTACATGTGCATGGATGAGTCCTATAACAAATCCTTGGAGTATTTTTTCCAACTCATCATGGATGAGATGTGGTAAGGAGGTTTCTCTCATGGCTAAATCTCTCAGAATGGGGTAAAATTTGGTTAGTGGGTGTTGTAATTCTGACTTATCTGAATAACCGATGAACCATCTTTGTGGATATGTCTAGATTGGAATTTTTAGGCTATAATGACCTTTGTCATGTCTTGGTCAACCCTTGAGAGTGGAATTTTTAGTTGATCAAAAGTACTCCTTAAGATAATTCACTCATCCTCGAATGTACAAAATGAGTGAACTTCCATCGTAAGTTACATGAGAACCAAGAGGGATAGAGATGAACCATTAGGTCCTACACATGAATAAACAAGTCCTATAATAAATCCCAAGAGGATTTTATCTAACTCCTCATGGATGAGATGTGACAATGAGGTTTTTGTCTCAACCAAATCTCTCAGAACATGCCAAAAGTTGCTCAGTGAAGACCGTAATTTTGACTCATCAACCTAATCAATGAACCATCTATGTGTACACATTAGGATATGCACTTTTAGGTTAGAATCACATTTTTAAAGTCTCAATAAATCATAGGGATTGGAAGTTGTAGTTGATCAGAGGCATTCCTTAAGAGAATTCACTTATCCTCAAATTTACAAAATGAGTGAACTTCCATCATGAGTTGCATCAGAATCGGGAGGGCTAGAGACAAACCATTAGGTCCTACACAATGAATTTGTAGACCTTAAAAACTTAGAGAAATGGGTTCATCCAAATCTTGGTTAACCTATAATACAAATAACTTAGGGTTTCAAAAGACCTTTATAGATTCACAATGAGTTTGTAAGCCTTCTTCACAATTCACACACTGATATTTATGCATTACACAAGGAATAGCTATCAAAGTATCCAAATTAATAAATTGAAATGTATGGATATTTTTTAGGATTTGAGATTAGTTTAGAGACAATGAAAATAATCTATACCCTTATCATAGCATATAAATTCAAGAAAACATAAAATATAAGATACACACATAATAGTATGAGTAGAGACAGTTTTGTCGACAATTTCCTTTTATTCACTACTATCCTTTTTATTCTACTTCAATAATATCTATCTAAAACTATCAAAACAAACCTTATATCTCCCTCACCAACCAATAACTAATTTTTTAATCATTTTCCATGTGGAAGTGTTGGACACAACCTTGGTTACAACTTAACTTAATATGCAAACCCATGTCATATGAGGGTTACGACATTATAAAACCTTTACCTTTTCATAATAATCTTAATTAAATGATAATATATCTCACATCATCAAATATATGCTATGATCCCTCAAAAGGGCTTATAATAATTCAAATTTTTGAATAGTTCTTTTATGAATTTTATGAATCCTAGATAGCTAGTAAAGACTCCTAAGAACCAAAAACTACTTTAGAACACCTCCTATCTTATTTCAAGGAAAAATGACATCATGATGACATAACTAAAGGATGCCTCTACATCAGTGTTTCATTGAAAGGATAAATAGAGAGAATGTGAAAAAGGATTTGATTAAAGTAGATGAAATTAATATAAATTATTTTGGCTTCCCTTCATTTTAAGAAGATAATCTTCTCTACTCATGACACCAACCGCATGAAGGTGGAAGCTCGTACGATACCACTGACCTACATTTAAATTATTAGTAAAACATTTAAATAGAAATAAACACATAATCATAAAATAGTTGAAAAATAAAATACATTAAATTAAATAACTTTCTTATATTAATTTGAAATAAGTTAGATAGACTTACTAATTTAATCTAACGTACGTTTAGGATTATCTCTATTTATAAATGTTTCAAGAATCACTTCATGGTCATATTCACGTACTTTCCACAAAGTTCTATTGTGAAGCTTTCCATGATATTTGATCAATTGAATATTTGTAGCAATAACAAGGTTCAAATAATGAAACACCATCTTGTGTGTTTCAAAATCCTCAAATAACAATAGTTTTATTTTTTTATGATAGTACCTACAAAGCCAAGTTCTAGTAACCACTATGGATCTAATGGGATGATATTAGATCTTCTCCATCCATAAAATTTGTGGTTAATTTATTTTTGCCTCTACACAACAACACAAGTAGTAGTTTGTTCCCTCATCATTGTTCTTAAGTGCAATTACTATAAGAACATGCCCTGCATTTAAATTATAATCAAATTTTAAGTACATCTAAAAAAATAAAAATATCACTAATATCTAAAGTTGTATATTTAATTAAAGAATAAATTATACTTTGTTGCACAAGATCTAAGATGTGGTCAAAGTCAACTGATGATGTCATCTCATGATTTGTTAGTTTTTTGAGTGAATAATACTCCCTAAAAGTAATATAGATCTATAATACCATTCATTAACCCATTCTTTTGACTCACATTCATTATAATTAAATTCCATATATGAGGAATAAAAACATGTCATATCCCTAGTATAAATAGTCCATGAACTTAAATTTGAGCTTTCAATGGAGTGGAAAACACTCGATCCAAGTATTGTAATGTAATATTCATACTTTGTCTTACATTGTTCCTCTATTAACCAAAAGAATATTCATACATGAGAATGTTTATCCAATCCATGACAAATATTTTCATTACACCAACTCACAATACTTGTTGCATTGATTAAATTATCACCATCCTTGTGATTTTCTTACTCTCATTTAAGGGCTCTTTTTCCACATGTATCAACACCACCATGTTCCTCTTTTCCATGCCTAGCCTCAAAGAAGCTCCAAAAATGTTAAATGCCATTATTTCTATTCATTCTGCTTAACTAGTAAAATATTCAAGAATTTTTAAATTGTCTTGCATAATTTTTTGACCAAATATAATGTGTATCAAACATGATTTGTCTTGAATTCATATTCATATAAAATATCTCAAAAAAACCTTGGACAAACTATAGAGAATGTGATCTATCATTGCTCATATAAAAATGGTACTCTTTCAAAATCTTTTTGTTATCATCTGTGCTATCAGGTGCATGTTTGAATGTAATATGAACAAAAATTCCAACTTGAATTGAATTATAATATTGGGATTGAATCTCATTATGTGGTTGTAGTGTGTAGTTTTCAGCAAAATCCACAATCAAAATAATGGTGCCAACTAGGAAGTTATCCTTGCATGCTTTGAATTGATTATCTAACCATTTTGATTTGTGTGTGTCTTACATATTGGTAGATAATATTATTTTTTAATTAAAACATGAAATCACATGAAAAAAACTTTTGTCGTAACCAATTCAAATCTTGATGACTCTTTTCCATCTTTTAACACATACTTAAGAGATTTGTACTTCTTATAATCAATTAGTTACTTTCAAAATTCATGTGAAATATCTTCATGTAAACAAATCATCAAATTTGAAAAACCACCACAATTGTTACATGTTCTATCTAAATGTTGTTTGGAAAAAAAACTATCCCTTAGGTCTTTGAAAGAAAAGACCTTGGATTAATTCTCTTGATGTTTTAGGTGGGGAATAAACCATACATTCCTACAAAATTTTGTCAGTATGTAAATTACAACATATATGATAAAAAACATCAAAATACATGGAAAATTAAACATGTACCTTACAACAAAATGTGGTGCATGATTGGTTAATTTTAACATAAAAGGCTTGCACATCTCAAATGACCTTTGGCTAATTATTAATTGGCCATTAAATTTTTCAATAAGCTTTTTATAAAATTATGTTTATGTCATGTATAAAAAATGTTTTGCATATAAATCATGATTTTTTGAGCTTTTTATTCTTTTAAAAAAATATTTTACATTAGATGATACCCTTGTGTTATCTTGCCAAAAAAAATCAATCAATTGTTTTGTTCCTTCAACCAATACTTTATCTTTTCATGGGAATCTACCACTAAATACCCAACAATCTGTGAGTGAAGGGTCATCAAGCCTTGTTCTTCTTTTTATGGAATTTATTAGAGAGTTTATATTTAAATTCAAAGATTTACTTATTTCACTAATAATTCAAGCTTTAGATGTTGACTTACTCATTATAGATTCCATTATTACTTGGCTTGCCACATTACTATCTTTATTTCAACTTTTATTGCCTATTGCCTTAAATGCATTAAATAGATTCTTTAATATTGAAATATTTTTTCCTTCCATGTTTAATTTTCTTAACCCCAAATTATGCATCATAGGGTGCATTTTTTGCATTTTTATTAATTGAACAAATAATTGACATTATTATGTATGGCTTTTATTCTTAAATGCATAATTCCATACATGTTGAGCATAACATTGAACTATTATTTTTAAAATTTTACCTTCCATAGGTTCTATTATTTTTTCATCTATTTCAACCAAATACTTTGGTGTTCATCTTATTATCCTTGGAGGTGTGGATGCAGTAGCTATATTTTGTATTAAATTGTGTGGTGTTAACACTTCAACTATATTAGGGACATTAGAGAGTTGACTATCTAAATTAGGGGTTATAGTCAAATTAATTTCCTCTTCATTAGAAGACACATGATTGGGGGTCATTATATTATGTTGATTATCATCATACTTAAAAATTTCATTATGAATGGATGTTTCATTATATTGTGTTTATCAATATGTTTCATCATTCATTACAAATTCATTATTTACATTCTCTACATTTTGAATTTTATCTTGCAAAAAATATTGACTCAATTCTCTTATCTCATTTGAAGACATATGTAAATTAAATTTTATAGAATTGGATATGTTATTCTCATTACAAGTATTACCTGGTGTAAAAGAAGAACCTTCACCTTGTCTAGAAGCTCTTATGGATGCCCTCTTATTTGCTTGTCTTTTGCTTGTCTTTTTCTCTTTTCTACTCAATTTCCTCATTTGTTATATTTTTTATTGGTATTTTTCAATGACTTCCCAACCCCATTATTTATCTTTGCCAAAATAAGAGAATTGTATATTTAAATTTGAAAAATTCTAACTGATTCAAACAAAATAGATGAATAATTTATAAAATTCGCATAGTTGTAGCAAGAAAATAAGTTTGTATTTGCAAAAAACAAAACAAAAATCTCATTTTCATGGCAAATGCAACAATAATTCATGAATCATAAAGGCATGCATGATTTATAAAGAACGCGCGCCATTTAGGATCCATGAATTAATGGGAAAGTACATTTATTTGCCACATAGTAGTTGTGAAAAGGGCATACACCCTTTTTTTATTTAAAATTTTTTTTCCTACTTTTGCTCCAATTTTGCCTTGGTTTTAGGCCTGGGGGTCCCAAACCTGGCCAAATTATATCATGGACTAGCCAAAGAAATTTAGGGTTTTTTTTTCCTTTTTATTGACACATCTGATTAGGTAGCTTTTATTATTTAATGTGTGTGTGTGTGCGCGCGCATGCGCGTGTGTTTATAAAGTAGAAAGCATAGTTTTCAAATATATAATTTTTTTTAATGTTATAATATCATTTATAATTATTATTTAATTTTGACATAACATAGCTCCTAATAGTCTATATACATATCTCACAAATTCCCTTATAAAATTTTTAATATTAATAAGACACTTATAAAACTTATATCTCAAAAATCTACACATTATCAACTATATTTTAGAAAACAAAATTGATTTTCATGAAGTTAAGGTCAAAAAGTTATGTTTGTACACTTCTAGTTTCAATTTTCTATCTATCTTGACTTATAAAATTATTTAAAAATTATATATATAATAAAAAATATTCTCAACAATATTTGACATTTCACCTATCTATATATGAAATTTCATACAAAAATTCAGTCGTTTACTCAAAAAAAGTGTGTTCGTACACATGTGTTTTCCTTTTATTTTTACAAAAAATGAACAACCTATTGTTATAAATGTAGCTATTTTGCACACTTTTATCATCTAAGTATTGGAAAAAATTATATATTTAAAAACTACATTTAAAATTCCATAATTCATATTTTTATATCATTATCAATTTTTTTTGAACTATCTCTAACATTCTCTCCAAGTTCAACTATTGTTATTTTTAGAAAAAAGGTGTTTCTTTATACACCATGCCCCCCCCCCCCCCAACCGCTACCTTTTGTCCCCCATTATCCTACACCTACCTTATTATCTTAAGTAAACCCATCTTACTTGTTGTGGATTTGATAAAACTAATCAAAATCCACTTGGTTATATTTGTCTTCCCCTAATAATTGGACCTAAGACCATTCAAACTAAACTTATGGTCCTGATTTGCCCTTATCTTATAACATACTCCTTAGTCACCCTTGGACTCATAGAATGAGGGTCATCACTTCTTTTGGTATGCAATTCATTAAATTCTTACATAATGGCAAATGATATAAACACGAGGCTTATCCCAACCATTGGAAGATTCAACTTCCTAATCCAAAATCTCAATACCACATTCCTACCATCCCTACCATAAATAGTGCTCCCTTACCTGAGTTCATCAACATCAATCTATATTTACAAGTCACTCTTATTGATTTAGATGATGATGAACCTAATGACTTGCAACATATTTGTAACACTACCAAGCTAATTCCCTATATATCAGAGTGGTTTCCTCCTTCTTTGTTACCTCATGATTATACTATACCTCTCATTGATTAAATCATTGATTTTCCCCTCCATGTAATGCTCAGGAGCCTTCTCTACTAGAAGATGCCTTCACTTGCGATGACTATGGAGTGGCCAAATTATTTCAATATCCCTCTCATCATGTTATCATGTAAGTTCAGTAATACCAAGATTTCACCTTCTAAAAATCCCCTTGAATCTCAAGCATGTACCATTTTTCCAACCTATGATGATAACTACATAATGGCACAAGATCAATATCAAGACTTGGATGTTCAATATTATCAAAAAACTTTAGCTCAAATACATGCTTTTAACTAGGATATTCATACCATTTCCATGGATTGTGAATTAGATCGCAAAGGTCATGTGCCTCCTATTAATTATTTACTTCTCAATACTCTTTGGGTGGTAAAACAAATCATACCTTTTAAGCTTTTGGATATTATTACATATTCTCTATTACCTATAGATTCCATTACTACATCTGATTCTTTCCCCATAAAAATAAACTAATGACATACTAATCCATTTTGATTCATCTACTTCTCCTAATCCCAAGATTACATTAGATGCCAAGGCCATAAATGTCCATCAGATACATTCTAAATATGATCACCATGGTAATCAAATTCTTGATCTTGAAGTAGATGTTGAGTATTATGTTATTCTTCCCACTTTTCCTAGCGATGAATCTATTCTTGAATTACTTCATGCCCGAGAACCTCAACTTCCTCAATAAAATCACAAGCTTAATAATTTCAAAAACAAAGCCCCTTGTTTCAACAACTTCATCACTAAAATTGATCCTAAAGTTAATCCAATTTCTTATTTACCTATTGCACCTTACCATTTCTAAGATGGAAATGTTATGCTTATCAAAGAAAATACTCATATTGAATATCATATTCCATCATGCCCTCAACCTATTATAGTTTATCATAAACTCTCACCTACCGAACATGATAAATTTAGTTTATTTTTTTATAAATATCATGAGATATTTGCCTAGTCATATGATGGCATGCCTAGTATTGGCCCTAGCATTGTGGTGCATAACATTAGCACTTATCCTAGTGCCAAACCTATGCATCAAAATCTATGAAAATTTCCACCCAAAGTTTCCACCTAATGTCATAAATAAATCATCAAACTTTCGATGCTAAGTTTATCAAACCAGTGGATTATTTTGAATGGGTTTATAACATAGTTCCTATTTGAAAAAAGGTCAATATGGTCATTCACATCTGCATTGATTTTTATAATCTTAATCTTATTCTTCCCATAGATAATTTCCCTTTACCTTCACTAGATACCATTATCGATTCCATAGTTGGTTATGAAATGTTATATCTTATGGATGATTTCATGGAATACAATCAAATTCACATTACTCCTTATGACCAACATAAGACCAGTTTCACCATAGAATGGGGCACCTATTACTATGTTAAAATACCCTTCGGCCTCAGAAATTTTGTAGCCACTGATCAATGAGAAATAACTCATATCTTTCATGATCTTATCCATAAAATTATAGAAACCTAATGCAGTATGACCTCATTTTTAAATCTAAAAGTTACAAGCCTCATCTTTCTAATCTTGCCATCATCTTTGACCATCTCCTTAAATATCAAAGTTAGACTAAATCCTTACAAGTGTGTCTTTGGTGTCACATCTAGAAAACTATTTAGGATTCTTATTCTCATCTATATATCATCGAACATTGACCTTACAAAAATTAATGTGCTATCATTAATATGGCCATCCCTTAATCTATTCTGAACATGTTCACACTTATCTTGGTAAACTTGGGGCAATTAGATGATTCATCATTGAAATGGCTTACCATATCCACTTTGTTAATTCTCTTATTAAGAAAGGTAATTTTTCATAATAGATAGATCACTTGTCAAAAAACATTTGATAACATGAAATAATCATTGCTTCATCTACCTACGCTTCATCCTCCTTCAAATGATCGACCTTTAGATCTTATATACTTTTTCCACACCTAGATTAGTTGGGTCAATGTTTGCCCTAATAATGATGATACTAAAAGAGAGTACATCCATTTAATATATTCATCCAAGGCTTCATCGATTATGAAAAACATTACATAAAATTTGAATGTGATTGCCATGCTATATATTTTGTAGCTAAAAAAATTTGACATTACATGATTTATCAGACCACTTATGTCATCATTCATTTTGATCCCCTTTATCACTTCTTTTCTAAATCCTTTATTCTTGGATATAGAATTGGCAAGTGGATGGTTCTTCTCATAGAAATTTTATCTCCAAATGATTACTCAAAAATCTATAAGAGCACAAATCATAGCCAATCAACTTACTATAGCTCCTATGCCTTATTACTAATCACCTTTAAGATAGTCTTCTTGATGATAATATTATCTATATTGAAGGTCTCAACCAAGCCATATCTCATAAATATTACTTTCATAACTTCATTATTGATATTGAAATAATTAATCTTGATGAATCTGTTATCCTTCCTAATACTACTAAACCAAAATTAGTTATCAAATAACTTCCTAAAATTAATATTGACTTACATGAGGATGCTTGGACCCTTCACTTCAATGGTGTTAAATTACTTCAAGGAGTTGGGGTAGGTTGTCTTCTTACAAGTCATCTCAAAAAAATCATCCCTTTAGCTTTTCACTTAACATTTGACATCACTAAAAATATGGCAAATTATGAAGCTCTAATCTTAGGCATGTGAGCTGATCTTGATTTAGATATCCAATATCTATATGCTTTAAGGTCATTATTAGCTCATATACCACCAAGTGATGATTACCAATGCAAAATTTAAAATATAATTTCTTATCATCAAATTGCAACCACTCTTACCAAATATTTCATTTATTTCACTATTGAGCCTATACCTCAAGATCAAAATTCCATTGTTGATTCCTTTGCTTCTTCAACATATCTTTTTCATCTACACCAAGTTATTTAAGATCCCACTTTTCTTATCTAAATAAGAAAATATTCATCTTCTATTCAACCAATTGATTTTATTATCTACCACATTGAGGCTATCACCATTCGACAAAGCCCATGGTACAAAAACATCAATCAATTTTTAGAACATCAAACTAATCCTTCCAACTTAGAATCTCATGAAAAAGACTCATATTATCAAACAATATTTTAAGTATTTATTTAGATATAACATCCTTCAAAATTCTAAAATTAACTTGCACTATTGTGTTATTAAATATGAGGTCCCTCCTCTTCTTGAACAAGCACATGGGGGAATTTATAGTGGTCACTGTAGCACACATATTATAGCCCAAAAATGCCTACATATGGGATTATTTTAGCCCACTCTTGAAAAAGATGCTATTTAATTTTATAAAAAGTATACTCCTTGATAACTTGATGATGATATAATTCATTCACCTCTAGTCAAGCTTCAAACTATTGAATCTCCTTGGACATTCTCCATGTGGGGATTAGATCTCATAGACAAACTACCTTGATCTTAAGATGGTAATGTATTTATAATCATGTCTGCTAAATATTTTACCATGTGAGATGAGGATATGCCCATTATTGATTTCACTATTATTACCATCTCTAAATCCATCCTTAATCAAATCATTTTCCGCTTTTGCATCCCTCATACTATCATTTTAGACAATGGTGGTAATTTCAAAAACAAAGATGTCAAATAGCTCTATACCAAATTTAAAATCATTCACAAATTATCCACACCCTATCATCCATAATGTAATTTCCAATCCAAGGCCACCAATAAAATTATCAAAATATAATTCATAAAATGTACACAGATTGACACCTTCATCTCTAGCTTGCTATTTGGGCCTATTGTACTAGCATATGTACTACCACTAGGGCAACACTATTATCTCTAGTCTATGGTTATGATCCAATCCTTCCCTTAAAAGTTGAGTTTCCCTCTCTCTATATATCTCTTCATGGTATCATACCTAATGAATAATTATGTGAATCTCACCTTCATGCCCTTGGTCTCCTTGATGAAAGTCATATTTTTTCTTTACAACATAACTACCAATACAAGGCCTTTATTGCCAAAAAACATAAAAAATGTGTTAAAGTTCACACATTTAATGTTGGTGATCTTGTCCTTAAACTATACTACACTCATGATAAATAAGGAAAATATGGCCAAAATGGTGGGGGCCTTAGTTAGTCAAAGATATTCTTGGTCCAATTCAAACCAATCAAGGTCATGTTTTCAAAGAGCCCACAAATGCACATTTCCTCAAGAGGTATTTTTCCTAATCCCTCCCATATTTCCATGCAAAGTAAATGGGATAATAAAGATATGGTATATGTGAGGTATGTCAGATCCTATCCATGGTTTTACAAAGAAACTCATGATAAAAGGGGAAAACCAAAATACAAAAGGAAGGACTAAGGTTTTTGAAAAATAGAGAGCTTATGTAGAGGGTGAGACCCATGTAAGTATCCTAAAAAAAGTGTATGTAGACTAGTTGAGAAAAACTAGCAGTTCTAAGTGAGCAAGTTATAGGAGTGTTTTTTCAGTCATTTTTCCCTATGTAATGAATTATAATGCTCTTGATGAAGTTTTTAGGTCTTGGAAGTTCTATGTATATGTTTTATTGTCATGGTTGTGTGGATAAATAACATGTGATATTTAGTTTTTTAAGACAAACCTTTCTATATGTATGAATGTCTAATGTGAATAGTATTAATAGTGTGATTCAAGTAGTGGTTGTGATCATAGGAATACAATAAGGGGGGTTAGTAATATGTTAGTTAAAGTAATAAAAACTTTAATAAACACAATAACACTAACACTTTATAGCTTAGACATTATGGGTCAGCTTAAGGAACAAAACCAAATGAAAATCACAACTAAAATCTAAAAGACATCAAATCTCTTACCTTCTTTGAGAGGTCCATATGCATTTTTAAGTGACATGATCGATTTGTGCTCAAAGAGTATTTGATAATGGATTTTGTGTGGCCCCCTCTTTCCTTGGAACCATTGTGGCTTGTGTTGGCTTTATGAGGCTTAGATCAATATTTTGGCATTATAACATTATCGATATGAGTCTCATGTAATAAAACTTGCATTAAAACTCTATAATTTCCAAGACCTCTATTCAATAGACAAGGGATTATATTTATAAGATTAGTAACTAACCCTAATATAAGGTGAGTCAATGTGTAGTTTAAAAATGGAATGGGTTCAAATCTAACTTAAGTGAGTCAATATAACCCCAGTAGAACTAACAGGTGTCAATTACTCATTATTTGTAACAAATACACATAGGTCTCCAAAATAATATATTTTCCAAATGCTTGATAATTTGAAAAGGTAATCATGAAAAGCTAGGATATTTTATTTTTTTAATTTTATTTTAAGTAATTCATTAATTACACATAGATAATTCAACTAGGCATTTAATTTATTTTAGCTTATTAATTAATTTTGAATAGTCATTTAGCTCTTTCAAGATTTGATTTAAGTTCATGTACCTTACTTAATAGGTACATAGGCCAAATTGATTGTTGTGATGTCATAGGATGATTAGGGATTAATCTATGAGAAGTTATGATTGTATATGATAGGATACCACAATTAAGGATGCCTCAATGTGATTCTGAGCTTTGATGAATGATGTGCAAGAAAATTTTGGATGTTTAGTGATTCATATGCTTAATTTATAATGGTTTGTAGGAATTGATCTAAATTCTGATCAAAAACCAATGACACCCAATTTTAGGTGACTATAGTTATCCCCTATTTGGGAAGGCATTAAAAGATATAGGCATAGTAATGTCTTCTCAAATAATGAAAATATTCTATATGAATATGATTATAATGACAATAGATGAACTTTAGGCACCCCCTCAAGGGAAAGGTTGGAAAAGGGGTCAACAATCAATCCCTCAAAAGGAAGAAATAATGGGACCAAAAATATGAAATGATGGGGTGGAAGAGACTAATTTTCCTATAGGTGCTTGTAATCAATGGCATATGGAGCTACCCCAATTAGGGTAGATAAATAGAATGATTTTCCCACAGATGGTTATAATCATTAGCATAAGTGGGATAAAAAAAGGTAATGATTTGCCCAAAGTCAGTTATAATCATTTAAAAAGGCTTAAGGTAACAAGAGAATGACTTTTCCAAAGGTAATTATAATCATGAAAAGGGAAAACAAAGATTTACCCATAGGTGGCTAGAATCATTGGTAGGACAAAAACATGCCTCAATTGGGTAGATAGAGATAATAGTTTTCCCAAATGTCATTATAATAATTATCATGACTAAAATGTGCCCTAGAAGGTTAGAATAAAGAAAATTATTTACCCATAGATGGTTATAATCATCAACCTTCAAATGTATGAAAACATAATGATTTTCCTAAAGGTAGTTATAATAATTGGTAATGTAAATGGGATGATATAAAATGATTTGCCTAGAGGTAGTTAGAATCATCATACCCTAATAGTGGAAAAAAATGATATGGAAAGTGATATAAAATGGGTACATAGGAGAAAGATGAATTTGGGCCACCTACAACTAGGGAGATGCTCATCTGAACTAGTAAGTAAGAAAATTATTTCATTGTATAATTACTTTATGAAGGATGTGATTTGAATTAGATCAAGAATGTTGCTAGAGCCAAGGGGATTTATCACTACCTCATTATTGTGTAGATTCCTAGAGCTAATTTTTATTGTATCACATGATGGTAGGCATCATGATAGAACACCACGATAACTTGGTCAAAATATGCAAATAGACTGACATGTGATCCAATACTCATTGGAAAATAATACATCAATGATAAAAACATGATAACAATGTTGACATATGAATATGGATGGATTCAATAATAATGGGTAAGGAATCACCCAATGAACACACATAGACTAAATCAAGGCACAACAAGAAAGCAAAAAAATAAGCAAAAAAATAAAAATACAAAATAATAAGCAATTGATAAATAACCAAAAGAAAATAAAACACAAACAATAATTAATCTTAATGTAGTACAAACAACATGACACAAAGAAGATGATGGTCATTACACCTAGATGATAAGGGAGAACCAAATGAATAAACAAGATGGGGAAATAGAATAAAATGAAGGGGGTGATTGAGATGTCTCTAGATGCACTAGGAAAGTGGATGTTGCCTACATAGTTCCATGGGTAAAATATCTAATAAAACTTTAAGAAAAATGTAGTTCTCTCAAAAAATGGGGTAGAGGCAAATGATGAGAAAGAAAAAGTGATGAATCTTATAGAAGAATATGGGAATGGGATTGAAAAATGGTGATAGCATGGGATGATAGGCTAATAAGGATGGGGAAACTAAATGACAAGTTGTTGATTTTATGTTAGTTGGGGATCCAAGAACCTTTAAGGCAAAGAAGTGGCCAATATTTAGGATTTTTTAAATAAATTTTCAAAGTTTTTAAGAATTTTTAGAGTATCTCAACTCAATCATGAATGATGAGACACTAAATGGTCCAATATCATAAAATGGTGAGAGCATTCAAACTTAGAATGCTCAAAAAATGAAAAGAGCATGGATTAATTTCATCTCAAAATGGTGAGAGTATTAAAAATTAGAATGCTCACAAAATAGTGAGAATGTTGATAAGTCATC
This sequence comes from Torreya grandis, assembly GCA_037957365.1. Lineage (NCBI taxonomy): Eukaryota > Viridiplantae > Streptophyta > Pinopsida > Cupressales > Taxaceae > Torreya > Torreya grandis. Next base: position 778,521 of record JARHVA010003914.1, read on the forward strand.
AATTCATCATTTAATAATGTCAATCTAGGGTTGGTGTCCAAGGTTTTATGCAATAGGAGAAAGAGATCTCTAGTAACTAGTCTCTTCTACCACACTCCACACTTGCACGAACTGAAAAGCACACTTACCAAAAAGTAAATCACACCACACTTTGTAGAAAAGTAAATCACACTTGTAGAAAATAAATCAAAATTTCAAGAAAGTAAATCTCACCACACTTTGCAAAAAATTAAATCACACTTACATGAAAGTAAATTACTAAATTGAAAATAAAGGAAAGTAAGTTGTTGAATTGAAAATAAATGATAAACACAAAAAACACCTAAAATTTCACAAAAAAATTTACAAAAAATAAATGTTTACATGAAAAATAAATAATAAAAATAAAAAAAAATAATTACATAATAAAGAAATAAATAAAAATATATTTATCCATCTTCCTTGCAACGAGTGGCCAACTCATTCCTCAAAAGATAATTTTAATTAAATCACTATATTTATGTCACAAAGATTCAGAATGTATTATTGATAAATATTTATTACAACGATGTGAGAGGTTGTATTTATAATTTCATGCTTCTAACCAACTCCTTGTTTAAGAATAAAAATCTTAGATGCTCTCCATCTAATATGGAGAAAAAGATAACTTAGATATTCTAACTTATCTCAATCTTCCATAAAATATAGAGAGAGACATTATTATCTATTTACAACATAATCTCAATCTTCGTAAAATGTGAAGAGAATTATATATGGAATAAAATTATACAAATATAAATTTAGATATTATCTTGAGTTAATCTATAGATAGACTTGCACAATCTATATATAGGTTTGTACAGTCCTTAGATTTTAAAACCTGTAGAGTCTATAGATTTTAGACCTACATAGTCTATAGATTTTAGAACCTATAGAATCCATAGATTTCAAACTTTAAGAGTCCATAATTTTAAAAACCTAGAGTCCATAGATTTTAGACCTATAGAGTTTGTAAATTTTAGACCTATAGAGTCTGTAGATTTTAGACTTGTAAAGTCCATAGATTTTAGAACCTATAGGGTCCATAAATTTAAAATCTATAGAATTCATAGATTTTAGAACCTATAGAGTCCATAAATTTTAGACCTATAGAGTCTATATATTTCAAAGTTTATAGAGTTAATAGATTTTAGAACCTGTAGAGTTTGTAAATAGACTAGGTGAGTTGTAGCTATGTCTAGAGTACCTATAATTCACCTCAAAGTTGATATTTGGTTGGTACCTCATAATTATGTCTAATATAGCTTATTATGCATTGTATATATACACATTAATAACATTTTTTAGATATTTAGTAACAAAAATCAACAAACAAGATGATAATTATTTATAAAGAAATAATCAAGATATAGTTCTCTATTTCATTCTAAATAAATCATAAGTTCAGAAACTACATTTAGATCCACTTCTTATGCAAGAAAACAATATGTTATTTCATGGATATAATGAACAATTTTATGGTCTCATCATCTCTTCCACATCTAACCTCATGCATGTCTTTATGCATGCCATACTTTTATCAAAAAATTCTTTAGGATACAAATGCATGAGTTAGATGTTCTCATTTTCTCATAGGCTTTCAAGATTTGACTTTGAATGAGTAAAATAATTTTTATATTATAGAATCCTCTTAGATTTTATAGGCAAAGTTTTCAATGAAAGTGGTCAATAAAATACATGTATCAAGGATATGTTCTTATGTGGATATTTTTCTTCAATCCTTGATTTCTCTTTGACACAAGTTCTTGTGTGGAATTCTCATGTTGCCCACTTTTTTTTTTAATGAGGTGAGAGTAGGTTCTTGTGTTGATAATTTTGAATTGTACCTACATAACTCTATTTTGACCATAAATAATTCTTGGCATAAAATAAATTCTGATACTTGAAATCTTTTAAATTTTTTGAAAACTATATACCATTATCAAAATCATTAACTTGATTTTACTAAGCTCCATTATTTATTTATTGTTGAGACTATTTTCTTTCTCCTTCTCTCCTACACCTAATCCCATGCATGGACTCATGCATGCCAATGTAAATATGTATGAAGTGTGGAGATATTTTATTCTTTTCCCTTCTCAAAAAAAGTGGATCTTTATGTAATAACAAAACTTACAAATAAATTTAAAAGTGAAATAAAAGAAACTATATACCTTGGCACAACTTCAGTTCACCTTGTCTTTCTTGATGTCAACCCCATGAACCATATTGGAAAAGATGTTTGAAGAATGGAAGCTCAAGAAATGTTGAAAATGAGAGCATAAAAAGTCAGTAATCGAGTATTTATTGCAAGTGGAAAAAATAGACATTGCTGGTTTTTAACTTTTCCCAAAAAAAATTTTGCCCTTGACTAGTCAGTAAAATTGATTTTCTAGTCAAGGTTCATTTTTCTATTACTTGGCCTGTTAGAAAGCTGGTTTTCAAACCAAGACTGTCAACAATGCCTGAGGATTTTTTTAATGTAAATGTAGAAATGATGACAAATAAAATATTAGCAATAGACTGTATACATCTTCATACTATTTTTAAATGTATCAGTAAATTTTCTACATGTTTGGCATTCTTCATCATTGGTCTATAGAGTGATTACCAATCATTAGTGAAATATTCTTGTTGATTTTCTATTCTCTTAGGTTAAAGTGTCAAGTACTTGATGAAGCTATGGATATAAATTGAGCTATTTCAATCTTCTTAAATGGCTCTATAATGTCCAAACTTTGTATCCATATACACAAAGATGCCGACCTATAGGTGATTATTTTCTATTTAAACTCCTACTTATTGATTTGTCTACTCTAATCTCTTTCATTGAAGAGTAGCTCTATTAGATAATTCATTTATATGATAAAGCAAGTTTGTGTTCCTCTATTCTACCTTGAAAGCTTCTTGTTGATCTATCTTCATGAAATTATCCTACAAGAACTTAAAACCATAAAAAATTTATGTACTAGCATAGTATCATCCACATCAAATAATTATAAATGTTAATAACATGAAGAATGCAAAGAACATTTAAAAACACATGAATGTATTTTAGCATATTTAGTAATGATTGGTGGTTCAAATATTTTAATGGATTTTTATTATGGAAACAAGAAATCCCTCAGATAAGTTTTATTATTATGATTCGTGAATATGGGTTTGACTAATGGATGGAATGGATTGAAGATAAATGTCATCAAATATTTTTATTTACAGATTGAGTAGGAAAGTCTAATTGTGATATGCACATGGAGAATGATAAAACTTTTAAAAATCTTTAGCTAAAACTAACTATTAATTTTATAAAAATCTATCATAACTTAAATGATAAGGCATGGATGGAAGAAATATATAATGACCTATGATTTGTATGCATCGTATCTGATGGAAAAATGATATGAGAATACTAAATTGAAAATAAAATAGAGTATAAGAAAACATACCTAAATATTCTTCATATATAAGATTGTACTAAAGGTTGTTGCTACTACTGTATTAGATCAAGGTCTTTGTTAACCTCAATAATCCAGGATTGAATCAAGGTCTCTATTATAATGCTAATGTCAATACCTCATCCTTAGCCTTGTTATTGATATTAAAATTTCTATTCAAATCAACATTAATCTGTCCAATATTTACAATACATTCCTATTCGTTGACCATTATTTTCTTGGGCTTCAAATAAAAGATTCAAACTTCTCCTTGCAGACACAAATTTTCTATGTTTGTCTTCATTTGGCATTCTTAAAATCTAGCCAAGGAATTAGAAGCATAAAATATCAATAATTCACTTTTATTATTCTTTTCAAATCCATTGACCCTCATAGAATCTGTTCTAGCTTCATGCATAAAAATTTATTTACATGTAATGTTTTATTTGTGCATTGACCCACACATATGGATATTTATTTAGATGAAATGCTACATGCATGGAGATTTATTTGCATGTAATGCTTTATTTGTGAATTGACCCACATGCAGAGAGATTTATTTGTATGCAATGCTTAATTTATGTATTGACCCACATGTATGGATATTTATTTGCATGTCACACACATGGAGATTTATTTGCATGCAATGCTTAATTTATGAAACTAACTTCATGTATGATATCTTTCCACCTAAATTTATGCATGTAATGTAAATTTATGCAAATAACTTCAAGCATACTATCTTTTCACCTAGATTTATGTATGCAATATAAATTTATGCAACTAACTTCATGCATGTTATCTTTCCACCTAGATTTATGCATGCAATGTAATTTTATACAACTAATTTCATGCATGCATGATTTATCATATCCTTCTTAGAATAGAATGAGATCAACTTGATTGAGTATTTTCCCTTATTATATTATAAAAATAAAATCACATGCAATATTTTTAAATTCAATTGACCTAAAAATTGCATGATCATTTATTGATGGTTTTGAAAAAAGGGAAATTTTATTTTATCCTTCATATAGTCAATCTCAATTTTTTTCCTCAAACAGACATATTAATGCTTCAATAGGCATGTTAGGCATAGAGGTATAAATTATAGATTCCTCTTTGTGAATAGCTATAAAAATTTAGCCTATTTTTCTCCATCTTATACACTATTTAGATCACCATTTTCTTCTTCCATCCTACATCAACATTTAAATCCTTTCATATGGTGTTAGCAGTTGTTATTTTCTACATAGTAGTGTTAGTATGGCATGGGGTGTTTTTTCATGAAATTAAAATTTCTAAAGCTAACTGTAGAAAAATAAACTTTAATCTATGTTTTATGAAAATAAATTCTAATCTATTTTATAGGAAAATAAATTATAAATAAACCATTAACTAAGTATCTTCTATCAAAAAATTTGCAAAGAGACATTCCCTCCTACTAGGAACTTGTTTATCTACTACCACTAGACAATTCTCTTAGTAAATTCTAAATTTCCTAATAGCATCATGTCCCTGACAATAGTGTTAAAAATGATGAATCATCAATTCATCATTTAATAATATCAATCCAGGGCTGGTGTCTAAGGCTGTATGTAATAAGAGAAAGAGATCTCTAGCAGCCAGTCTCTTCTACCACACTTCACACTTGTAGGAATTTAAAAGCACACCACACTTTGCAAAAAAGTAAATCACACTTACATGAAAGTAAATTTCTGAATTTAAAATAAATAAAAGTAAATTGTTGAATTAAAAATAAATGATAAACACAGAAAACACTTGCAGGTTCACAACAAAATTTACAAAAAATAAATATTTACATGAAAAATAAATAATAAAAATTCAAAAACGTAATTACATAATAAATAAATAAATATATATTTATTTATCTATCTTCTTTGAAATGAATGGTCAGCTCATTCCTCGAAAGAGAATTTTAATCAGAACACTATATTTGTGTCACAAAAATTTAGAATATACTATTAATAAATATTGATTACAATGGTGTGGGAGGTTTCATTTATAATCTCATGCTTCCAACCAACTCCTTATTTAGGAATAACAATCCTATATGCTCTCCACCTAATATGGAGAAAAATATAACAACTTAGATATTCTAACTTATCTTGATCTTCCATAAAATATATATATAGAGAGAGAGAGACATTATTATCTATTTACAACATAAGCTGAACCTTCATAAAATATAAAAAGAATTATTTATGAAATAAAATTATACAAATCTAAATTTAGATACAATCCTGAACAAGTCTGTAGATATGCTTGTACAATCCATAGATTTAAAAACTTGTAGAGTCCATAGATTTCAGACCTTCAGAGTCTTTAGATTTTAGAATTGGTAGAGTATGTAGATTTCAGACCTACAGAGTTTATAGATTTTAAAACTTGTAGAGTCCATAAATTTTAGACCTATAGAGTTCATATATTTTATCACCTATAGATTCTATAGATTTCAGACCTATAAAGTCTGTAGATTTTAGAACCTATAGAGTCCAAATATTTTAGAACTTATAGAATCCGTAGATAGACTAGATGAGTCTTAGATATGTCTAGAGTACCTGTAGCTCACCTCAAAGCTGATATTTGGTTGATACCTCACGCTCATGTCTAATATAGCTTATTATGGGTTGCATATATAAACATTAATAACTTTTTTTAGATATTTATTAATAATAATCAATAAACAAGAAGACAATGATTTATTAAAAAATAACTAAGATATGATTCTTTATTTCATTCTAAATAAATCATAATCTCAAAAACTACACTTAGATCCACTTATTATGCAAGGAAAAAAGATGTTATTTCATGGATATAATGAGCCATTTTATGGTCTCATCAAATGTGGCTTAAGTTGCTCATAAAATAGTGAGAGAGTTCAAACTTAGAATGATCATTAAATGGTGAGAACATGGGAAAGGGTGTCTAAGATGACATCAACAGGTATCAAGTGTTGCCTACATAGTTATAAGATGGGACCTCAAGTCACGGTAGTTCTATCTTTTAGTGGATTAACTTAAATAAGTAGTAGCTAATTCAAACAAAATAGGCAAAGTTGGAAAATGATATAGTATGGCATAGGCATGACAAGATAGTACTTCAAGGCATGATAAATAAGTGTTTCCCTTAATTTTATCATAGGTCATTATAATTAGAAAAAAAATGGCATAGGTTAATGATACTAAGTTGCCCATAGGTATTTATAATTAGTAGCATGATGGTGAAACACTAATTTTCCTAAAGGCAGTTATAATCAAGCCCACATGGTATAAAACAAAACAAGAAATGAAGGATGAAAATGCCAAACCACTATCATACTACTCTAAAATATGGCCTTTGTTTGGAATACTAAAACTTGATCTAACTATTTGTGTTAAAAGTGGTTGTGGAACCAATAGAATAGAACCAAGGTCAAAGGGCTGAGTAGGGAGGGTGAAAACAACTAGGTTGATAAAAAAGGTATGGTAAAATGGTATAGTGAAAGAATGTTATGGTACAAGGAAGACTGATGATATTATGGTACAACTAAAATGGGACCCATAAACAATACACTATGTCTCTCAAGTGAAGTAAGGCTTAAGGTGTATAATATTCATTAGCTCATGAAGTTTGTCCCCATCTGGTGTAGTAAGCTTGTATGCTCTAGCACCATAGTTTTCAACAATCATGAAAGGGCTTATCCACTTGGGTTTGAACTTGTCTTCATGTTTCATCTTAGTCATGGATTTTTTTTGGTTTTCTTTAAGGACAAGATCACCAAGCTCAAATTCTATATGTTTGACACATTGATTATAATGTCCATTGAGTCAATTTTAGTATGTTTGAATATTTTTAACTACGAACATGCATTTTTCATTAAGAAACTCCAACTCTTTTAGGGGAGTTACTCGATAGTATTCATATTCTAGGACATGCTTCAAAGAGATCCATAAAAAAGGTAACTCAACCTCAATGGGAAGAATAATCTCAATACCATAAACAAGTGAGTATGGAGTGGCTCTTATTGGAGTATGGTGATTGGTGTGGTATGCCCATAAGGAATGGAATATTTAGAGGTGTTAATCATGATCAACATCATTGAAAATGTTTTTAATGATGTTGACAATGGTTTTGTTAGATTCTTTATATTCTTTATTACTTTAAAAGTAATATGCAATTGAAAAAAGTTGAGTAATTTTTTACTCAACACGCAACAATTTGACATCCTTATTTTTGAATGATCCACCATTATCAGATATAATATTAAAGGGGATACCATAGTGGTAAATAAGATGGTTAAAGGTTTATAAATTGCTTTCCAATCATGTAAGTAAGGGGTATATCTTCAACCCACTTAGTGATGTATTCAGTGGTGATAAAGATATGTTTATAGACATCAAATGAGGTGGGGTTTATCTTCCCAATGAGATCAAGGTCCCATGTAGAAAATGGGCATGGTGTAAGCATTGATTTCACAGTCTTAGCCAAGGCATGAGTCAAATTGGCATGCCATTGACATTTGTTACACTTTTTCACATATGCAATTGCATTTACATCCATTATTGACCAATAGTACCCAGTACACAAGAGTTTTTAGATAGGATAGCTATGCTTGTGTGGGATCCACATACTCCTTCATGAAATTCCCATAATGCTAATGTATATTCTTCCAAATTTAAAAAATGAAGTAGAGTTTCATCAAAATTATGGTGGTGAAGGGTTGGTCCAAGTAAGATATAACATGTGACATAATGGATAAAGGTCTTAGATTATTTGAAAGATAGATTTGGTGGCATTATTTAGTCATAAAGATAGTTGTAAAGGTGAAAATACCATATAGAGATGAGACCAATAATATCATAGATCATAATGATGGTTAGAGGCTCATGAGTCAACATGAGAAGATTTTAAATGAGGAATTGGTATTCTTTTGTTGTATTTATATGTCAAATCAAAGAGACAATGGTGGCAATAATATCTTCTATTTTATTAATGGCCATTGGTATATGTTCAAATTGGACATCAATAATCTATTGTTTGAGAGTGTCGACCATGGCCTTATATGGGACCAATATGTCATTCTTGGTTTGAAAACATTTGTAACCTGATTGATGATCAATTAAGAATCACCATAAACCTTTAGATGGTGTATGGTCCACTGTAATACCTATTGAATCCCTCCAATGAGTGTTTCATATTCAACCATGTTATTGATACAAGGAAAGTTGATCTTGAATGACTTAGAGATTATATGACCCTATCACATAATAAACAAAAGGCTTGGCCTCGATCCATGTGTTGTGAATGATCCATAAAAATATAACTTCTAGTGCTACTCCTCAAGTGGTGTTTCAATCATGGTCATAATGGATTTATATCTGTAAGGGGTACTTTTACAAGCTGATCTACAAGAACTTGGCCCTTGATTTATTTTTGGTTGATGTATTCTATCTCAAACTCACTATGTATCATGATCCATTTTACCATGTGGCCTTATAAATATATTTTAGATAGTAGATACTTGATCAGATATACTTTGGAAATAACCATGGTTTTTTTGTTCAACATGTAATGGTGTAGTTTTTAAGTTGTGAAGACCATAGATAAATAGGCTTTTTAAATGGGTGTATAATTGTCTTCATAAACAACCATTATATGGCTTAAATAGTACACAACATGATCCTTTCCATTATTATAATGTTGATCTAGAAGTGCCCTCATGGATTTGTCTATAGTTGATAGGTATAATAAGAACGGATTTCCTAGAATTGGTGGCAATGAAATAGGTAGATTTACTAGATAGTCCTTCAATTGTTGGAAAGAATTATGAAACTCATCATCCCAATGGAATGTCATACCCTTATTTAATAAATGTGTAAAAGGATGGCATTTATCATCCAAATGAGATATTAAGCATCTGATAAACTAGATCTTGCCCTACAGACTATAGAGCTTCCTCAAATTGGTCAATGGTGGGATCTAAATTATGGCTTGTACTTTTACTGGATCAACTTCAATGCCTCTATGAGATACAATGAAGCCAATCAATTTAAATAAATTAACTCTAAAAATAAACTTCTTAAGATTAATCTTAAATTTTTATTAATGCAATCACTCAAATATCCATCATAGTGTTACTAGATGATTGGCCCTCATATTTGATTTACCTAGGATTTCATTGATGTAGTCTTCAGAAATGTGATGCATCATATCATGAAATATGACATTCATGGCCCTTTGGTATGTGTCCCTAACATTTTTGAGACTAAATGTCATAATGTGATAATAGAATGTCCCCCATAAAGTGGTGAATAGTATTTTATGTTAGTCTTCAGGTATAATATGGATCTGGTTATACTCTAAAAATCTATCTATAAATGAAAGAATTTCATAACTTATTGTGAAATTGACTATCATGTCAATTTTTGGTACAAGAAATTCATCCTTTGCATAGGCCTTATTTATGTCTCTAAAATTAGTGGATATTATGAGCCCTTCTGAATTCTTACTAATTGGCACAATATATGAGATCCACTATGAGTGGTCAATTGGTCAAATGCATCCTACTTCCAAGAGTTTTTCCAAATTTTTCTTCACTAATAAAATAATGTGAGGATGCATCTTATATAATTTTTGTTTTACAGGTTTGGCATCAGGATGTACCATAAGGTGGTACACAACTAAGGTGGGGTCCAAACTTGGCATGTTGGAGTAGGCCCAAGCAAATATATCAACATATTCCCTTAAAAGGGATGTCAAGACTTCATGTTCCTCCTTAGTGAGTGACATGCCTAATTTTATCCATTTCAGGTCATCTAGAGTCTCGATGTTAACTTCTATAATATCCTCCACAAGAATTATTGAACCATCTTCTAAAATAGTTAACAAATATTTAAATTGGTCTATAATGGTAGAGTCTTATGTTAGGACTAGTTCATCAAGTTCTTCAAGGCATGAGGAATTAGAATCTCCCAATGGTAGGGATGGACATGTGACAAACAATATTGGGAAATCTTGGATGATTCAATCAAAGGTTTTTTGTTCTTCAAAACTAAACTCAGACCCATAGGTAAGTTTATTATTAGTAGTCTCTTGAGCTGTATTTTAAGAAGGTTGAACACCCCCATCTAATATCACCTGAAATAAGTTTTCATCACTAGACTAGACTTTCTCTTTAATATTTCCTTGGTCCAAAAGTATCTTAAAGAGGTTTTCAATTTTGGACCTCAATGTTTTATTTAATTATTTTTGGCTAAGGGTATTCACCCATTCTCCAAAATAGGATTCAAGATACAACTTGATTGAGAACCCTTATTTATGGTCTCCTAATGGAACATTGTCCCTCAAGCCTAAAAAATCATAGAAGGCCTCATTAGTTTGAAACTCATTGGCTAGTACAATTGATTATTGTTGGTCCCAATATATTAGTTAAGGATAATATAGAGGAAGTGGATTATGGTGAATAATTAGTTGAAGGGTACCAATGGCATTGACATCAAACAAATTGTTATTGTCTAGGTCATAGAAAGGGCTATGATCAAAATCCACTTCACTGTTAGCATCCTTATCATTATTTATTGGTGTTGGAACATGAATAAGGTACATGGGGTCACCCCCAAGTATTTTAACTCCAAGACCGTATGTTCCTTTGTACCAAGTAGTAAAAATTGGATCAAGCAAACCCTATTTATATATCCTAAGGCCACCTCCTTCATAAGCATACTTCTCCATGATTTTGTTTGAAATGGGATACTTGGAATTTAAGTAACAATCATCTAGGTTGTCATTATACAACTAAGATTTATCATCTACAAGTAATTCATATTCTTGGCTAGTAGTTGGTATGAAAATGATGGGTGCTAGACTATGTAGTTTGTCTTTTCCCCTTATTTGCCTTTCCATATAAGCAGGTTTGGATTATGGTCTTCCTAAGGACTTAGGGTTTTGTGGAAGCTTAGTAAAATAGAATGTATCATGGGTCAAGTATTCTCTTGGGCCATTAGTCAAGATAGTATAATGATTAGACATTTCAGGAGGTGGAATGTGGGAAAGTGAATCAAGGGTATTTGGGTTAATGCAATTGGCCTCTAGTGAGTCAACAAGTTTTTCTTTCCCCTTGTCCTTCTTAAGAATTGAACTCAATACAAAATGATAGATATAGCTTTAATACTTATCCTCTAAATGATTATAATGTTTGTATGGTTGCAAATCTCTATGGACATTAAAATCCATACTTGAATGGGAGAATTTGATACACTAGTGCAATGTTGAAGGGATTGCATGAATTTCATGTATTCAAGGTCTACATAAAAGCACATTATATGATAAATTGAGGTTTAACACATGACATAGTGTATCATGGTTCAAGGTCCCAATAATAACTAGAAGGATGATGGTGCCTTGTGATTCCTGCTCTTCATTACCATAGGCCTTGATGGTGATCATTTTTGGCTAGAGATCAGCTATCATATACCCAAGAAACTTGATGAGTTTTAGAGACATAATATTTAGACTTGATCCATTGTTTATGAGGACACATTTCACTTTGTGCTACATTATGACAACTTTGATGTATAATAGATTATTATGCCAAGGGATAAGGGATGGCATATCTCTTTGATCGAAGGTTGATTATTGGCTTGGGGCTAGATGTCTAACCAAAGTTTGAAATTTATCTAGAGATATGTCATTAATACCTTGGGATTAGATAAGGAACTCTATCAAGATATTATTATGGATGGTGAATGTACACAATAAATCTAATATAGAGATTTGAGTGGGTGTCTTTTATGATTTTTTGATAATATTAAATATCTTTTATTATACAGTGATAAATGGCTTGTTTTTAGGCAAAATGGTTTGTTGGATGGGTAAAGTGATAGATGGTTGTGTTGACCCATTTTGCCTGCAAGCAAAATCTTGGTCACCTTCTTCACCTGTTGTTCAAATGCCAGTCATTTTCAGGTTTAGCAAGTTCAGAGAGTTCATTTCATGCCCAGGTTCAATGGTTCAATGTCCTTAGTTCATTGGGGCACATGACTTAACAGTAAGGCAGGTGCTTCGAGGAGGAAAATGGGTGAGGTTCAAGTTAATCAAAGCCGAGCACATTTCAAGGCTAAAAGCTTGCAGCTTGATACAAAAAATCCTGTGGCTTAATACAAAGGCAAAGACATAAGGCAGTCCACGAAGGACATGAGAAGGCCCGTTAGTAGTCAAACACCCAGCATGGACCCGACTAGTAGGCAGAGGAGCAGGCCACGTAAAAGTTTAGGAAAAGAAGCTAGCAAGCCCGATGACGTCTCTGAGGCCATCAAATTTAATGAAATAGAATAGCTGTTGGGTTTTCAAACATTGAAAAAGGGAAAAGGGCCTAAATGTAGCGACCCACCAAGGAGTTTGCCTAAAGGGCCAAGCAGCCAGAAAAGACAAGGATGCAAAAGAAGACAAAACAAAGTGACAGACAAGGAGAATGACATGGTGCGGAAGTGACAAGGCAGCCCAAGTGGTAAAGTGTAAGCGATTTATTACCTGATAGTCCCCAAATGGTGCAAATAGCAAGCAACATGACCCGTGCTTTGAAAAGGGAACAAATTTTAGTTTGTTGGTAGAAAAGAGGTGTGATCCACGCTTCCACATTAAAGCTCGAACACCAAAGTCAAACTTGGCAATTATACAACATGGTGCTAGCAGGCTTCTTCTAGGACGATGACAACACAACAGTGTTTCCTCTTTCAAATGGGACGTGACAGGCCAACTTGTCAAAAAAAAGTGCCAAGTTTATTTCTCTTTTCTTCTATATATTGTAACTTCTCATTTTTGAGAAGAATCGGATCTTCCACTTTTGTAAAGGTGCAGCCCTGGCAAAATTTCACTTCAATCAAATAAAATGCAATTTTTTACCTCCATTTGGATAGATGTTTTAGAGTATGCATTGAATGTTTGTCTATGTCTAGTCATCATTTCTTGATGCTCTCACAAGTTTAACACCAACAGACCTACCATCTATAAGGCGCCATCTCTGCAGCTGAAAGGAGAAGAGCAGTATTTGAGAAGTGCAAAACAAAGGAAGTTGCTACATAAGTGTGTATCTCATAGCACCTTTAGTGATCCCTTTCTTTATATCTTCCATTAAGGCCTCCCTGCCAGTTTCCAGTAGCCTGGTCCTTCTGCCAAATGTGTAGTGTATGTCTGTATTTGTCTAGTTCTGAGAGCGGATGTGTGAAGGTTAACCCTTGTTTTTTTTGGTGCATCACCTCTTTTAGAGTAGGCTTGTTTTTTCTTGCATTCTCTTTCTCCCTTTTCATCCCCCCCTTTTTATATCTATATATATGTGTGTGTGTGTGTGTGTTTTACTTTTGCTGGAAACAACACGATGCATCAAAGGGAGCTAGCCCTTATCTAGAGACTCTCTCCTCCAGCTTCACCAGTCCCTCAGGTGAGGGAAGAGTTTCCATGTTGTGAGGAGAAGGTAGGAGCTAGGCCTCCTTGCCTCGGGTGCAATCTCCAGTGTCAACAGGTTGTGGGCTTGGTATGGTAATATTCAACTATCGATTTATGATTTCACAATCAAGATTAGATATAGGATCATTCTTTCTAATAAATGATGGTCATGGGGGAGTAGATAGGATAAGTCTTGATTGCCAGTGTACTTGTGCATGGTCATTGGGCAAGGACAAGTTATTGGTATGTGGTCTAAACGTAGTAATCCCTATTTGTTGATAGCCTATATGTGGTCCTAGGTCATAGAAGGATCACTAGTATGGGTTGGTTGGTTATAATTTATTATCAATGGTCTTGTTTGATTGGTATTTGGTCTCACTAGATTGATGGAAATGGTAGAAATGTGACCTCTTGCAATATGGCCTACAACCTTGTTATATTCATGTGAAGCTGCATGATAGGTCTATTGATTGTTGACATCATTCTATCTTTGGTTCCATACATTTAGATGATATTATTGGTTTTGTTGTTAGTTTTATTTATTCCATCTTGATTGTTGATACTATTGTTGTTATTGTGTTGCATGTTATTGCTATTCTTGTTGGTTTTTATGTTGCATAAAGGGGTTTTGATAAATTTCAAGGTTTTAATTAGATGTGAAAACTCCATTATCCAAAGTAATCTCCCCATTTTATAACATATTATCAACCAAATTTTTAATTTTCACATAATGATGCAAATTATATCTATTAACCCAAAAATACTCATAAAATTCATTTTGTCATTACCAATCAGGATTAAAAAATGCCCTCAAGATAGTGTTTCAAAATGGTCCAACTAATTAGATTAGAAGTAGTGAGCTTATGAAACATATATTCAATGGGTTCTATAAGGTCACTAAAGATGTGATAAGTAGGCACAATTATATTTAGAGGAAGGGTCTACAAAGGCAATGGTTGTTGCGTTTATTGCACTAGTCTAAGCTACTATGCTTGTTGTGTTTACTAAAGAGGTCATTGGTTAGGAGTAATTTTCATATGTAGCATAGTCTGAGTAGATTGAATTTGTACCATTTGGACATGTTGAGACTTGATTACTCTATTTATAACAACATTCATATTGTGATTGAATGGTTTGGGTTTGTCATAATTATTAGCCTATGTTGGTTGTAAATCTTGTGCTTTGACTTGGTTCCAATTTTAGTTTTGGTCATTTCCTTGGTTCATGGTTTGGTTATGATTTGATGAGGTAAGCTTGATGATCCATTTTTTAATAAGGGATCTTTTGATCAATAAAAAAATTTCAATGATTTCCTTAAAAGTGTGTGTACATTGCACTTCTAGATGGTAAGATATCTTGCTATGTAGATTCTTGGAAAACATAACAACTAGTTACTTGTCTAGTAATGTTGGAGAGTTATAAATGATGTCATTATGATTTCATTAAATGCTTTGATAACCTAAGTGATAATGATAAAGTGTGCAATGTGCTTGTCTTAGTGTGCTTGAAGTTGGCTTAGTTGATCTTTAGTTTTGGTTTGGTTAGAAATGTTTAGGGATGAATATGGTGATTTGAGCATGAGAAAAGGGTCCTATTAGTGGTAAATAATGCTTTGAGTACTTTTTTTAATGAGTGTAATTCATTTTTTAGTCCATAATTTTCATCTAGACCTTTTGGGTCTAGTAGAAAAAAATATGAGTAGGTAGTTTGTTGACATCACCATTTCCACATATGGATGAGTGAGGGGGAGTTGGTCATATGGTTGTGATCACATTTATGCATAGTTAATATGTGATATATCTCAAACCATGAAACTAAGAATGAAAAAATATATGCAAGTACAAAGTTAGGCTTCGAAGTAGTTTGACATTGTTTTCCCATACTTAGCCAAATTTCCATGAGGCAAGAAAGAGCCAAGTAACTAGTTTAGTGATGGCATATATCACACGTGTAGATGTTTTATGATAAGATGATAATATGGGTTTTTTAATTTTTATTCCTAGTTTCCATTCACCAAATTTTAGATCATGTGATGAATCACATCAAAATATTTGCATGTACAAAGTTGGGCTCTTAGGCAGTTTGACTATGTTTTTCCATACTTAGCCAAATTTGCATGTAATAAGAAAAGTTGAGTAGGCATTTTAATGGTGGAATATATCAAAAATGTGGAAATTTAAATATAAGGTTACCATATGTGTTTTTTTAATTTTGTGTCTATTTTATTTTCACTAACTTTCAGATCAAGCACTGAAGCGCATCAAAAGATATGCATTTTCAAAGTTGGTCTCCTAAACAAGTTCTTAACATTATTGGCTCTATGGAAAAAAAATTGAGTGAGTATATTAATGGTGTTATATCTTGCACATGTAAACTTTCTAAGATAAGGCTGATACATGGTTAGATTATCTTATGTGAGGATATTATATGGCCCAAATTTTATATCATGCATCTAAGTGTAACAAAAGTTATTGAGGTCTAAAGTTGGCTTTTTAGGCATATTAAAATGATCCCCATAGTCAATTTTTCACAAGGTAAAGTTTGAGAAAATTTAAAGGAGATAAATGGAGTGAATTTATTCCAAGATGTTAGGAAGCAATGATATGGAAAGAATTTATTGATGTTTAACGACTAAGCAAAGGTAAATGATAAGGATCTAATGACGAGAAGGGGTTCATATAGTTTGATCAAATGATGAGTTCTATAATATAAAGATCTAACTAATCCATAGAGATTGATGGTACATGATGGTTTAATATTTAAATATTTCATGAGATGAGGTCAACATGTTTGAAGTTTAACTATGACTGTTGGTGTTTTAATATTTGAATTTTATAAAGGAAAGACCAATGTCTAGTTTTTGAGCCATATCTTTCGATCCATGGTGAATTTGATCATGGTGTAAAAAGAAAAAAATGTAAAGGACTCCAAGTCACATATAGAAATATATATTTAAATGTCTAAATATATGAACAAATAAAAATATTTATCTCTAAATTTGACTGTGTTTGACTATGTTCTACAACTAACCTGAGAAAGATGTTCGATCTTGTGTTGATGTTGTTTTGATGTTTTAAGATGAAATATTGATTGAAGAATGTTATATACTACATGAGGATAATTTATTTGTATTTTAAATGTTTTACTAATCCTATGTAGTATAAACAAAGGTTTATAAGTTGACTATGTATTCATTCATGGTGACTATGTGCACAAATTATTGTTTGAGCAAATTGTGTTTAAGCAAAATGGGTACTATGATGGATGTTGGCACTTAAAGAGGACATATAGATCATGTTTAATGGGTTAATTCATTTTTAAAGTGTTCTTATATTTCTTATTTTTCTTGGTGAACTATAAAATAGATGAATGGGTCTCCATAGGACCTAAAAGTGACTTAGGCCTATTTAAAAAGGGATTGTGCTTATGTGTGACCCATGTGAGATACCTTAAGGATGAATAAATGTATTTTGGATGATAAGGAAATATTATGGACTTGATAATTCATGAATTATATATAAAATGTGAAACTAAATGTGATTGTTTCTAGGCTTTTAAAAGTAAAGTGTGTGAGACTTGAGAGATACTTGTGCAAGGCTTGTGTGTGAAGTATGTGTTAAAGAAAAGAAGAGAGGATAGGTTGTATGATTATTGATGTGTTAATGATAATATTGGATTGATGAATATGTTTATGACTTTTATTTCATATTATTTATGTCATAAAAGTGCTCTTATAGTTTGAGGATATGTGAAGAGGTCTGAGTGTGCATATGAAGACAGTTTGAGTGAAGAAGGAGAGAGATTGTGGCATGCCTATGTGAGAGGCCCATATGAGATTAAGATAGAGTTTATTAAAGGTTTAAATAAATAAATATCCATAATCAGGTGTTGTATACATAAATTCTAAGGTGGATGTGTTCAAAGGAGGGTCTAAAGGAGTTGATCTTCTTTAGGGGCAGTTGCTCCTTGTGAAACATTTGTTTCACTAAATACCTTTGATCAAGAGGATATGATCAAGGTTTGCTGGTATAAATTAGTTGATAATTCTCTTATTTTTAATTTATTATAGGATATTATTCCATGTTTTATAGGATTGAGAGTTGGTTTTATTCCCCATGAGGGTTTCCCAGAGGAACTATGTGTTATGTTTTTGATCTTGTGTTTGCATTGAATAAATGAGTACTCTTATTAATGTTGTTTAATCAAATTGATCTATGATAATTATTTAATACTTTTAAATTACTACAATTATAATTTAAATATCTAGGCTCACTAATTTACCCCATAATTATTTTACCTCTAACAATTGGTATCATAGTAGGTCCTTTGATAAAGTCTTGAAAAATTGAAGGTGATCTAAGGTACAATATGGGTAGTCATCAAATAGGTTTCTCTACTAAGAAAGCATTGATGTTAAATGGATCCAATTATGCATTTTTGAGTGAAATGATGAGGACATACATTATGTCCCTAAGGTTTGATGTATGGCAATCTATTGTGGATGCTTATGTTGCTCCTACTACTCCTCCATCGAGTGCTATAAAAAATAAGTTGTTTGAAAACAATTCTAAGGCAATGAATGCCATCACCTGCGGTCTTATAGAGATTGATTTCACAAAGGTAGTCCATTTTAAATATAATAAAGAGGTATGGGACAAAATGTAGATCATTTATGAAGGATATTCAAAGGTCAAGCTTGCTAAGTTGTAGACTCATAGAAAGCAATATAAACATCTCAAGATGAATGAAGATGATTATGTGGTATCCTTTTTGTAGAGAGTTGATGAGATTATGAACATCATCAGAGGTCTTAGAGAGAACTTTAAAGAGGTTATTATTGTTTAAAAGGTATTAAGGTACTATCCATCAAGTTTGATCCAAAGGTATCTGATATAGAATAAAGTCATGATCTTACTCAGTTGAATATGGATCAGTTGCATGTCACCCTTACTGCCTATGAGATGAGGAAGAATGATGATATACCATCTAATATAGAAGCAACATTCAAGACAAATATGAAGCCAAAGAGGAAGTTCTAAGGTAATAAACCTAAATAGGATGACATTTTTGATATAAATGAGGATGAACTAATTTCTTTGATTTCAATAAAATTAAAAATAGTTTTAGGCAAGTATAAAGGTAAACTACACCTCAAATGCTTCAATTTTGGTGAAATGGAACATTTTACTAACAAGTTCCCTCATAAATATAATAAAGATGATGATGAAGAGCATGATAAAGTTCATGATGATAGAAAGAGATATTTTAGGTCTGATAAAATCAAAAAGGTATTCAGAATGTTTGCCAATAAGAAGAAGTACTTCAAGGACAAGAAGAGTCTTTACACTAAAGAAGATGGTAGCTCATCAGATGAGAATAAAGTCAGTGACTCAGAGTATGATTTTGAAGATGATGTTCATGTTGAAGATAAATATATGTTAATGGTTGAGGAAGGTAGTTGCTAACATTAAAAGGAGTTTACTTAGAGTGATTCAACTGATGATGAAGATGAAGTAGACTATGAGACTACATTGACAAATGCTAATAAAGAACTAAATATTGAGAAGAAGATAAATAAGAATATAAAATATAAACTGAAGGACTTTGAGGATAAATTTAGTGTGTTTGAGGAAAGAAAGGATGAAGATGCCAAGGAACATGAAGATATGGTTAATCATCTCAGTTGTTAATTGAAAATCCTATCTATAAGCCTAAAAGCTAAAGAAGATGAATGTGTAAGGTATGTAATTGCAAATGAGTCATTGATATTTGAGTTAGAGAAGACATCTAATAAGGTGAAGTCATTTATGATATTTGAAAAGAGCTCAAGTGATCTAGAAAATATTTTGAGTGGTCAAAATCATGCAAGTGATAAGACTAGTCCTAGATACAAAGAACAACTAGAGATTGCAACTCAAGACAAGATGAAGACTAAAGTGAGTAAGGAAAATATATATTTGAATAAAATTCATTAGACAAGGAATGAAGGTATAAGAAAAATTAATATAGATTAGATTAGATAGCCAAATGTTATGAGGTATGCAAATTTCAATGGTTAGTATTACACTTGTAATCTTTTTAGGCATAGAGCTAGAGAATGTAGGAGACCTATTAAAAATGAATTTGCATGGAAATATGATGGGGGTAATCAATAAAAAGGTATGAGAAATGTCGAGTGTTTTAACTATGATGATGTGGGAAAATTTACAAAACATTATCCAAATAAGGTAAGACAAGTTAATTTTCCATCAAGGAGTATTGTTTACTATAACTTTGAAAAGATTGGTCACATTACTAGATTATGTAGGCAAAGGTCTAAAAATTTGAATAGGTTTAATTAGGCTCCCATAGTACAAGGAAGAATAAAAATTAGCTCATGGAAACCAAAAGTGGTATGAGTCATGATGAGACTACAGGTCCAAGTAATAAGTTTTCTATGGTGGAGAATGCTACAAAAGGAGAAGAGTGAAAAGGGCTCTCATTATTTTTTCATGTTGATAATGAAGAGACCAAGCTCAAGGAGAGGACTAAGGTGTTGGTTGAAGCTGGTTTTGAAGTGAGTATGGATCCAAGTGAACGTCCTGCTATTACTCAGAAAGTTTACTTTAAAGAACATCAATTTCCGGTGCCTAGTGATGAGGTTACTGATTGTAAGGTGGATTATTTAGATAAAAAGGTATTTCATGAATATATGTTATCTCCATGTATTATCAATCCAATCTTAGAAAATAAGAGTGATTTAAAAAAGAAACCAAATTTCATGGTTCAGATTAAGAAGAAGAACAAGAGAAAGAAGTCTTATAACTATAAGAGGATTATAATGGTTACTGAGGAGATGTGGGCCAATCCTGGCTTCACTTTGTTTTAGAGGGTTTTGGTATAAAGGATGCCTCTATCTATGCTTCTTAATAGACTCCTTTTAGTGGAGAAGCAAGTGTTGTTGTGGTGTTCTTTAGATGGTCCTAAAAGGCTAGAGATAAGTGTTTTCAATTGTATCAGGTATCTCCAAGTGGAAGAGATGCTATGGTGATGTTAGAGTGATGTCATATCTATATATGGTCAATCTGTAGGGTCAAATTCAAGGTTTTCATGTGAAAAAAAAAGTTTTTTGATTTGTCAAGATGATCTTTTGAATACAAAGGTTTGTTGACCTTATTCTAGCATGCTCAAGATATGAAGTTTTAGGTCTTGATGGTATGCCTACTAAAATTTGTGGGCTCTACAAGTTTTAGGTAGGGCTACAAGGAGACTAGACAAGCCTAGTGTGAAGAAGAGAACTTTGTTGCTTAGTATCTCTAAAATATCAAGGCATGAATATTTCAAGGTGAGTTCTTAGGTTATTTTAGATCATGTTTCCTATTTGATGTGTGTTATGAAGTATTGTTGGTGGTCCTTGAGGTGGTTTGATATAGAAGGCTAGTAAGCCTATATGATGGTTATTCATGGTGTATGGAGATACGAATATGCCCAAGTGATGAAATTGATGAGAGATCTTAGTAAGAGTCCCTCTCTGATGTTTCTTGAATATTTCCATTAGATTATAATTCATGGTTGAGAAGTAAAAAGTGGTATGCACAAAGTTAGGGGGAGATAACTTAGGTAGCTTTCATGGATTGAAGAATTTTGCATGATGAAAGGGGAAGCATATGTGAGATGCTTTAGTCATATTTAAAATGTGGTGATATCTACTATAGATGATATTTCAAGAAGGTTGGTATGATGACTTGATCAAACCTAGTCATAATTGTGTGGTCTTTCTTCATTGGTTATAGTGCTTGGTTGAATAAGAATGTTGGAATCTAGAAAGAAGGATGTTATCAAGGCAAAGAAGAGGTAGGATTGAGGTAAGGGAGAGTGTTTAATATATTTAAAATATGTTTTACTCATGTTGGTATTATTTTTAATTCCTTAGGACCAGTTGGTGCCCACTTTGTCATTATGTCAAAGGGAGAGAAAGTTCATGTTGTGACAGTGCTTAAAGAGAGATAAGGTGAGTTTATGATGTGTGTTTACATAAATGAAAAAAGGGGATATTGTTGAATATTTTTAAAGTATGTCATGATGATTTCATGTAGGTGTTCTGGTGAGTGGATGAAATGATTTAATAACCTAAGTGACAATGACAAAGTGTATAATGTATTTATCCTAGTGTGCTTGAAGTTGGCTTAGTTGATCTTCAGTTTTAGCTTGGTTAGAGATGTTCAAAAATGAGTATGGTGATTTGAACATGAGAAAAGGGTCCTATTAATTTTAAATAATTCTTTGATTACTTGTGTGCATGATTGGAATTCATTTGGTAGTTCATAGTTTTCATCTAGACCTTTTGGGTCTGGTAGCATAAAATATAAGTAGGTAGTTTACTAATGTCACCATTACCATGTGTGGATGAGTCAGGGGGAGTTAGTCATATGTTTTTGATAAAATTTGTGCCAAGTTGATAAATGATAAATATTAGGTCATACAACTAAGCATGACAAAAGATATTCAAGTGCAAAGTTGGGCTCTGAGGCAGTTTGAAATTATTTTCCCATACTTAGCCAAATCTACATGAGGTAAGAAAGAGCTAAGTAGTTTAGTAATGGCATATATTACATTTTTGGATATTTGAAAATAATATGATCATATGGTTTTATTAATTTTTGTGCCTAGTTTCTATGTGCTAAATTTTAGGTCATGCAACGAAGCACATCAAAATATTTGCATGTGCAAATTTAGGCTCTCAAGTAGTTTGACTATGTTTTTCCATACTTAGACAAATTTACATGTAATAATAAAATTTGAGTAGACATTTTGATGTTGGAATATATTTCATGTGTGTAAGTTTTAGTATAAGGTGATCATATGGGTTTGTTCAATTTTATGTCTAGTTGATTTGTGATAACTTTTATGTCAAGCACTGAAGCGTGACTAAAGATATGCATGTTCAAAATTGGCCTCCCAAATAAGTTCTTGATTTGGTTGGCTCTGTGGTGGAAAAATATAGGTTAGAATATTAATGGTGTTATACCTTACACATGTGAATATTCTAGGATTAGGTTGATACATGGTTAGATTCTCCTATGTGAGGATATCATATGGTCCAAATTTTAGATCATGTATCTAAGTGCAACAAAAGTTATTAAGGTCTAAAGTTGGCTTTCCAAGCATATTGAAAGGGTCCCCATAATTAGTCAATTTTTCAGAAGGTAAATTTCAAGGAGATAAATAGATCACATTTGATCCAAGATGTCAAGGAGTAGTGATATGTCAATAAGTGCTTGATGTCTAATAATTGACCAAAGGTAAAGGATAAGGATCTAGTAGTGAGCAGGGGTTCGTATAGATTGATCGAATGATGAATTCTATAAGATAAAGACTTAAATGATCCATAGAGATTGATGGTGGAAAATGGGTCAATATTTCAATATTTCATGAGATTAGGTCAACATGTTTGAATTTTAACTGTGACCATTGGTGTTTGAATATTTGAATTTTGCAAAGGAAATACCAATTTCTAGTTTTTGAGCCATACCTTTCGATCCAAGAAGAATTTGCTCATGATGTAAAAATAAAAATGTAGAGGACTCTAAGGCACATATATAAATATATATTTTTATTTTTAAATGTATGTATAGATAAATATAATGATCTCCAAATTTAATTATGTTTGACTATGTTCTACAAGTAACCTGATAAGGATGTTTGAGCTTGTGTTGATATTATTTTGATGTTTTAAGATGAACTATTAATCAGAGAGTGTTATAGACTCCATGAGGACAATATGTGTGAATTTTTAAGGTTTGATTAATCGTATGTAGTATGAAGAAAGGTTTAGAATTTGACTATGTATTTGTTCATGGTGACTATGTGCACAAATTATTGTTTAAGCAAATTGTTCCTAAGAAAAAAGGGTACTGTGATGGATGTTGGCACTTAAGGAGGACCTATAGATCATTTTAAATGATTAAATGCATTTATAAAGTGTCTTATGTTTCTTATTTTTCTCATATATGTGTCAAATAGATGAATGGGTCTCCATAGGACCTAAAAATGACTTAGGCCTATTTGCAAGGGGATTGTGCTTAACTATAACACATATGAGATGCTTAAGGTGAAGGCATGTATTTTGGTTGATAAGGAAATATTTTAGAATTGATAATTCATAAATTATCTATAAAATGTGAAACCAAATGTGATGGTTTCTAGGCTTCTGGAAGTAAAGTTTGTGAGACTTGAAAGAGACTTGTGTAAGGCTTGTGTGTAGAGTATGATTTGAAGCAAAGAAGAGAAGATAGGTTGTGTGACTGTTAATGTGTTAATGGGTAGATAGAATTGATGAATATGTGTATAAACTATAGGTCATATTTATGATGTCAAAAAGTGCTCTTGAAATTTGAGGATATGTGAAGAGGTTTGAGTGTGCATATGAAGGCAATATGAGTGAAGAAGGAGAGAGATTATGGCATGCCTATGTGAGATACCTATATGAGATTGAGAGAGAGTTTATGCATGGGTTAAATAAATATGTATCTATCATTAGGTGTTATAAACATAAATTCTAAGGTATAGGTGTTTAAAGGAGGGTCTAAATGAGTTTATCTTCCTTAGGGGTAGATATTCCTTGTGAAACAAGTGTTTCACTAAATACCTTTGGTTAGGAAGATATGATCAAGGTTTTTTGGTCTAAATGAGTTGATCAGTCTCTTGTTTTTAATTTATTATAGGATAATATTCCATGTGTTTCAGACTTGAGAGTGGGTTTTATTCTTCATGAGGGGTTCCAACAGGAACTATGTGTTATGTGTTTGATCTTGTGTATGCATTGAATGAGTGATCACTCTTGTTAATATTGCTTGATCAATTTGATATATGATAATTGTTTAATAGTTTGAAAGGAATAAAATTGTAATTAAAATATCTAGGCTCAATGATTATACCTCTAACAAGTAAAATATTTGTGAATCATATTGCAAGTGCTCTCCATTGTTGTAAATAACTTGTGAATCTTTCACTAGCCTTCTATTTGGCTTGTGTCAAATCTACCAACAAAATCTCATGTTCAAGATTGTAGGAGAAGTGTTGAAAAAAATTGTTTGAAATATCATCAAAATTAGAAACTAAATTCTTAGTTAATTTTAAAAACCACTCTAAATATTTTCCTGCTACACTCCTTAGAAATAATAATATGATGTATATATCAATATAGGCCACTAGTTGACAAGCAATAAATAATTAAGTTAAGTGGGTCTTCGGGTCTCCTTTCCCTTATATTTGTCAATATTTGGTGGATTGTACCCTAGAGGAAATGGTATTTGTAAAT
The DNA here is from genome assembly GCA_037957365.1 of Torreya grandis. Taxonomy (NCBI): domain Eukaryota; kingdom Viridiplantae; phylum Streptophyta; class Pinopsida; order Cupressales; family Taxaceae; genus Torreya; species Torreya grandis. Next base: position 803,715 of record JARHVA010003914.1, read on the forward strand.
ACTACATGTTGAAAGGGTAGGAACACATGTTTTCCAACTTAAATCTTTTGGTTTACTTCCCATATTGGATGGAATCAATTGCATCCTTCATTTATTGCAGTCCTTATGTGAGTAAAATAGTGGGAACATTGGTTTGAGGTAAAGGTTGTATGATCAAAAGTGGGTTACTTTGACTAGGGTATAGTGGAGGCACAATTTTTTGTGGAATGTTTGTTTGGTTAGGGAACTAACCAAGAATATGCATAAGTGAATTAGGATGTGATTGTTGGAATTGCATGCATTGTGGTGCAATATTCTGATTAGGATATGGTATATGGGCCTAGTTTTGGGGAAATTTTGGTTGAGATGGAGGGATATGGATGGTGGTGATATATTATGTCCATTGAGATTGATTAGGGAATTTTTCTCGACTATTAAAACCTTAATAATTAAGGGGAACTTGTAAATTGAGGACCTATCATTAAGTTTATGGCATATTAGGAACAAATGGTAATTATTTCCTAAAATGTAATTATAGAAAATAAAACCTCTTGGTTGCACAAATCCTTGTTGGGAAGTAAAATTATGTTGAATGTTTGACATTTATCACTAACCAATACTCATACACTATTGATTATACATCATTTGTGATTGTATTATTATGTTGGTCTGTGACTAAAGAGGTATCTTCATTATTACCTAGCGAGGTGGAACATTTGTTTCCCCCTATTGAGGTGGTAGAATGTTTTGCCTCTAGTTCATGGTAATGTTGGGTTGTGACTATGGTTATAGAATATTAGTCATCACCTATTTTGGTGGGGTAATATTTGTCACGTTTTTTTGAGGCACAATACTAGTCATTATTTGACTACTTAATCCTTGAGGTTGCATGCTTGAAGAAGCAACTAAATGAAGATTAAGGATAGTTATTTATGGTTGGGAGGTATAATTTCCTACCCCCTACATTTGTGTACCACTCGTGGTGTTAACTAAAATCATGTTTTGTTATGGACTAGTTGTTTGTGCATTTACACCACTTTGGTCTAGATTGGATGATATTTGTATTTTGTCCACTATGTTTGGCTCACTATTATGCATAAAAGCAAATGACACTTCTTCAATAGTTAGGGCATTGAAAATGTTTCCCATTGAAGTGATTTACATGAATGGGTCTATACCTTGATTTTATTAGCCTATCAATTCAATTAAAACTCCTATTAAAGGAGCTAACTCATTAAGAGGAGCATTTGACATGGTCATGTTGTTTAAGTTACATGCTAAGTTTAGATATGTCTAGTATGTTATTTACATCCAAATGAAGTGGTCCTTCATGAGGCATTTTCTTATGATGAGAATACAAGGGTCCTAAAATGACATTGACACTATAGCTAGAGGATTACAAGAAGAGTCATGTTCAATGTTTTAATTATAAGACATGTTGTAAGGCACTCTTACTAAAATTGGAAAAATTTTGTAGGGAAAGTCTGCTAGAAACTTAGCCCCTACCTTCATGGATATTATTAAGACTTTATCCTTGATCACAAGCAACTTATGATCAAATAAATAAGGGTCATAAGTTTATGGCATTATAATGTAGTATGATTGCTATCGGACTTGTTCTACAACCTAAGGTACACTAGCTAGGTATTGTGCTATTTATTCTTGGTCTTACTTTGAGTATGGGGGTATGTTAACCAAATAGTGGGTCAAAGGGTCTTGGTTTTTTTCCCCTATTTGAGTGTTGTAAGGTGGATAAGGATCTACCTCATAAATGACATCATCTCCATAGGAGTCTTGAACAAAGTCTTCTTGTGCAACCTCATTACTATACCCTAGATTGAACATGATGCCACTAAAATTATAGTGAGACATTGTCGAATCAATGGTGAATGCTTCATGATAAAATGGGTTAGAGCTATATAAACTACAAAAATAATGTCTAAAAATATAAAAGGTTCAAAATTGATCTAACTCAGTCAAAGGATGGAGATGTATATCCATGAAATGGTTTGTGACAAAACTTGATATAAAATAATTTAACATTACATGTCTAATTCTAAATGTCTCACACAAAAAGGTTGAGTGGATGAAATAAAATAAAATACCAAACTCTAGGTTCAAAGTGTTCCAAATAGGTCTAATCTAGGAAAAATAAAGGTTTATAGGTCTTTTGGCAAAACATGGTGAAAAAATCTAGGCTCAAACAAAGGCATGTGCTATGAATTTTTTAAAAACAAGCACAAAAGTTAAACTTTAAACAAAAGGATGATTTAATCTAACAAATCTGAAACACTTTGGCATAGACTAGGCATTTGAATTTAGACATGAACTTGGTCAATTTGGTATGAGGCATAAAACAAAATTTACCTAGAGATAAACTATTTTCTCACAAATAAAGTCACAAACAATAGTTTTCAAAGTTGGGTAAAGAATTAACCTAAGTTACACAACCCAAAAGAGAAAGATTTGTGTCTAATTCCAAATTAGATAAGACATAAATAGAAATCAATCAATGTTTAGATTTGAACTTGTCAATATTAATTAAAAACTCAACTTAATAAAAATATGATTCTTTAATCAATAAGCTATATAAAAGTGAACAACATAAAGGTAGTAAATAAAGACCCAAAGACACATGAAGACTGGTTTCAGATTAGAAACTTGGACACAAGAAAAAAAAATCTATGAAATTAATTGAGAAGCATAAAAATTTGATCACACTCTAAAAGGTATGATCAATGTTTTGTTTTAATACTCCAAGGCACAAAACTTTAAATGATTTGGGTAGCATAACATTACCCATTTCAATCAAGTGACACACACAATGTTTTTGACAAAAAGTTCAAGGAAAAGGCATGTGATTAAATGAATGGTATAATTCCTCCTTAAAAAATAGAGTTATGTTGATACAAAACTCATTTTTACATGGAATGAACAAACAAATAGTCTTTAGACTCAAATACCAAGTAAGTAAAAGAATAATGATAAAATATAAGTATAACGTCCAAAGCCCTAAAGCTAACAAGGTTGCATCGTATCAATAATTCCATATATATACATGATCTTCGAAGGATTTTAAGTGTTAATATAAAAATAAAAGTGTATTAAGTATTAGGGGTTTTATTCTCCCCATTTTCTCAAAATATTGTACAGTGACATGCAACTTTGGGTTACTCACCTTGCATCAACAATATGTCCATGATAAGTGGGGTTTTTCTAAAACTTAAATTTTTGACCATATATATGGTCTCAAGTTTGATTAACATTATATATGAATCATGTTAATTGAGTTCATATCAGTTAAATTAATATGTAAGGGTCTATTCCTTTACATAGTGATTTCATCCATGTATCGCTTAGTGGAATCTCCTGGTTAACTAGACCCGACTCGAGTTTTAATTATGATTGGAGAGGTTAGCCAATAAACCCCATATAAATCATATTATACATGCCATAATTTATATACCTCACCATGGATTAGGGTTGAAATAATGTCTAGAGATGGAACCTTGGGTCACTGCTTCCTTAAAGAACTCATGAGGAGGCTATGAACTCCCACTCACAAGCCAAGTTGCATAAGATAAATGACCAAGTGAAAAGACTTTAGAGGTTATGTTTAGATAACCCAAACCATATAGGTTTTGGGGAAAGCCTAGACAACATTCTTTTCACACCTTGGAAAAATGCACAAATTTTAAGGAAGAAGTGATTTTGGTCACCCAAGTTCCCTAAAAGGGATAGGGTGAGAGCATACACTCACCCTTTATTTGAAAACAACACACAAGTATAAAATAAATAATTTCCAAATAATTTACAATGTTAAGTGAATGTTTATTTTATGAACCAAATTGAGATGTTTGTGAAGTTTTCCTGAACCCTTGGCTTAATTTGAAAACTTATAAGAACTTTTAAAAAATAATCTAATCAAAAAACACTTACATTCCTTTTAATCACTAAAATGAAATGTTCAAGACTTAACCATTTCTTATAGGCATTAAAAAAAATGTTCAAGACTTAGTAATTAAAATTTTATGTCCCTTTCCTACCTTGGTCCTACAAAATTTTAGAGGGTTTCCTTCCACTTTAAAGCATAATTATGGATGAGCAAAACACTTGTCAAAATGAGCTCTCAAGTTTGTCTCTATTTATGTTACACAAAGATCAACATTGGTCATCAATAACTAATGTCAGTTATCATAGAACTGATGCTAGTTATAAAATAATCAATATGGATTGATAAATAATGATGTCAATTTCTTATGAACCCAAAAGCAAAACAAAATGGTTTGAAAAATGTTAGCTCAAATTAGTATACAAACTACACAAACCTACAAAAAGGTTATTAGATAGAGAGTATACAAGTAAATATAACCAATAAAATCAACTAAGAACTTCAAGAAAACTCAAAAACCAACTTTATCTTTGTGTTCTACCCTACACACTGATTGATGTTGATTAGTACAGGACTGATGTCAGTTAGTGAAAAAAAATATTGGTCATTATGTAAATTATGTACAACCAAAAAGTTTGAATATAGAAAACGAAGCTCAAAATCAAATTTTTAAGATTATCAAGCATTCATTTTAAAATTTATGAGTTTCAATTTGGTCTCCTTCATATGTGGGATGATTTGGGTCCCATCAGGCATGTGATTTTTGAACATAGGAATCAAAGAATGGAGGTTAGTAATATGTTAGTTCAAGCAATAAAAACTTTAATAAACACACTAACACTTACTAGCATAGATATTAGAGGTGAGATTAATGGAAAAAAACAAATAAACATAAAAATAAAATGTAAAATACATCAAATACCTTACCTTATTTAATATATCTATATGCATTGTGGGGTGGCTTTCTTGGTTTGTGCTCAAAGAGTCTTTGACAATGTAGTTTGTATGGCTCCATCTCTCCTTAGAACCATTGTGGCTTATGTTAGTTTCATGTATCTTGGATCAATTTATGGAATTGTAAAATTATTGATATTAATCTCATGTAACAAAAATTTCATTATAACTCTAAAATTTCTAATTCCTTTATTCAATAGGCAAGGGCTTGTATTTATAGGCTTAGGAGCTAACCCTAACTCAAGGTGAGTGAAGGTGTAGTTTAAACATGGAATGGGTTGAAACCTAACATAAGTGAGAAAAAATAACTCTAATAGAGTTAAAATGTTTCAATTAATCATTATTTTCAATTAATAGGCACGAGTCTCCAAAATGAGATATGTTGAGATATTTTCCAAAGGCTTGACAACTTGCAAAGGTAATCATGAAAAGCTAGGATATTTCATATTTTTAAATTTCCCTCTTAATAATTCCTTAATTGTAAATGGATAATTTAAATAAGAATTTAATTTGGTTTATATTAATAATTAATTATTATTTTCCATTTACCTCTTTCAATATTTTATTTAAGTTCATGTGTCCCACTCAATAGGTCCATATGCCAATTTGACTATTGTGATGTCGTAGGATGATTAGGGATGAATCCATGAGAGGTTATGATTGAATATGATAGGATACCCAAATTATTTATGCCTAAAATTTATTATAAGCTTTTATGAATGATGTGTGATCAAATTTTGGATGTTTAATGATTCCTAGGATTAATTTGCAATGATTGGTAGAAATCGGTCTGAAGTTCGGTCAAAGGCTAGTGGTGGCTAATTTTAGGTGTTTATAATGGTTTGAGATAAAAAAATATCATGGAACTTAGATTATATTAGTGTAGGTATATTTTATTTGTATTAATTTTGCTTGATGTATGTATAGTTTGAAATTATCCCAAGGAGAACAAAAGGGTAATAGTACTAATGAAGGCCTAATTGAATTAGGTCTCCTTAAGGTCTAAAGAAGGATTTGGTCCATTTAAGATATGTCCAACCTAATGTAATTATTTATTCATGTTTATGGCATGTAATAAGGCCTATTATGTGTAAAATATAATTATTTAAGTTTGTGTGGCCAACCTAGAGGTGTATGAGCAAGAGCCTAGTATAAGAACAAGGCCTAATAGACCTAATTGAATAGTTAGAGGTAGAGTGAGTTGAAGCAAAGGATATAAAAAATTGAATAGTTGAAGGAGGTATTTTGGACCATCATAAGGGTGTATATAAACTATCACTAATATCTAATAAGGGTACTATAGACGAATATCAAGGTCATATGACCTAATCTATCTTGAATAGACCTAGTTGAGCGAATGAGCCTTTAAAGAAGTTTTAAAGGGATATAAAAGAGAGAATATATAAAGAAGGTGATAATCATATATTGTATGAGAAATAGGGTCTACTTAATATGATCAAAGTAATCAGGTGGTTGAGTTGGTGTTGAGTCATCTAGGGGGTTGGAGCCTCCTTACAAGTTGGTGTTTGCTAAATCCTAGTTGGGTTGGTGCTTAGCTAGTTGGGGTTAATACTCCATGTGGATTTGGTGCTTCAAAAAAAAATTATATTTTGACTTATATAAATGTATTCCATTTTTACGTATCAATGTTTTTTCTTCCCCTTGAGGGTTTTCCACTCATATGTGTGTTTTTGTATTATGCTCATGTGAATGACTCTTTATGCATTACTATATATTTGTATTGCCTTGATGGTTCAAAGAGTGTTAAAGTACATGTGAAAGAAATTTTTAAGAGATTGATTAACACTCCCCTCTCAGTCATTATGTTTCTAATAATTGGTATCAGATCCTATTTCTTTAAATCAAGTCTAATAGCTTGAAGGTGATCCTAAGAAGCATAAGTTGCCTAGTGATAAAAAAAATAAGAAAACATATATGATGAAGTCTACTATGATAGTGAAGAAGGATAAGATGAATTAGACCTTGAATTTGAGTTTATAAGTTACCTTAATGATTTGAATCATCAAAATAAGACTATCAAGGATCTCAAGAGTCAGTTAGAAGGTGTCAACATAAGGTTTGGGTCAAAGGAAGTTGAGTATGACTAGTTGAAGACAAATTTAGACTATTTGAAGGTTGAACATGAGTAGCTCATAAACAAGATGAGAAATCTTGAGAAAGATCATGAGAAGTTAGAACAATTCAAGAGTACTAGCAGAAAAAATCAATTAGGTAGCCTAATGTAATAAGGTATAAGTTATCATAGAACCATGGGAAAAAGAGTAATCAGTTAAGAGGTAAGTACAAAAATGTTTGTTGTAGTTGTAATAAAATGGGACACATTACAAGATTATATTCTAATAGAGTTATAAGGACCTCAAGATTCAAAAATATATATGAACCTCCTAGAGTGTATGAAAATAGTCAAACATTGGTATGGAAGCCAAAACAAGTAAGGACTGATCATAGTGAGACCAAGAGTCAAGATTGACTATTTGATAATGAAGAAAATAATAATAAAGTGGATTTTATGCTAGCTCAAAATGAATTTCACATTCAAGATGAAGGCATGAAATGGTATATATATATATTCATTATTCCTACATCATTTTTCTTTAAAGAGATGAACTTATTTTTTCATCTATCATGTGGCTTAAGTAAGCAATATATATATATATATATATATATATATATATATATATATATATATATATATATATATATATATATATTGCTTACTTAAGCCACATGATAGATGAAAAAAATAAGTTCATCTCTTTAAATAAAAATGATGTAGGAATAATGAGGTTTGGATACAACACAACTGCTAATATAGTTGGAAAGGGTATCTTGAGTTTAGACAATGAGAAGACCAAGACATAAAATGTGTTGTATGTGGAAGGTTTCAAACATAACCTACTTAGTGTAAGTCAAATGTGAAATTAAATACATGCAATAACCTTTCATGATAGAGGATGTGAGATAAGGATAGCTAATTTAGGAAGGCTAATTTCCAATGATAAGAGGACTAAGAAAAGTCTATATGTCTTGAAAGATATCAAGAAGGAGAGATGTTTTATGAGAAATATGGATGAAATTTGGATATGGTATATAATTTTAGGTCACCTAAACCTTGACAATCTAGTTAAGATAAGCACTAAGAAGTCTATGAATAACATGCCTAAGATCACTAAACCTACAAACATACTTTGTAAAGAATGTCAACATGGTAAATAGACTATAATAAGGTTCAAGTCCAAGGAGTACTCTACTACTAGACCCTTGGATTCAATATGACTAATCTCTATGGGCCTACATGAATTAAAGTATTCAAGGAGATAGATACTTTAAGTTACTCATAAATGACTACACAAGAATGACTTGGGTAACATTCTTGAGGAAAAAATTATAAGATCTTAAAAAGTTCAAGGCATTAAAGGCTCTTGTTAATAATGAGAAGAATGGGAATATCAAGTGTCTAAGATCTGATCAAGGAGGAGAGGTTTTGTCTAATGAGTTTGATGACTTCTGTGAAGTTCATAAAATAAGGAAATAGTTCTCAACATATAAGACACCTTAGTAGAATGGGGTAGTGGAAAGAAATAATAGTATAACTTAAGAGATGGATTTAAATATGATAAATGAGTCTATATTATCTAATAGATATTAGAGAGAGGTAATAAGCACTTTGGCCTACATTTTTAATAGAAGATAGATAAGGACTAATAGAAACAAGACTTTACGAACTGTGGAAAGGCAAACTTGTTAATGTGGAACCCTTTAGAGTGTTTGGTAGTAAATGTTTCATCAAAAGAGATGATGAATACTTAGGAAATTTTGATTCTAGATATGATGAGGTATATTCTTAGGATACTCATCAATGATCTCACCCTATAGATGTTATAACAAAAGGCTACAAAAGATAGTGGAGAGCACCAATGTGAAGATTGATGAGATAAGGAAATCACACTCACAGTCAAAGGATACTTTAGATAATCTATACTTCAAAAATAAAGAGAAAACTATAGAGGTTGATGAGGAAGAATAATAAGTTGAGGAGAGATAGGAATCAAAAGGTCCCTCAAGATAGATTCAAAGAGATCATCCTAAATTTTAAATCATTAGCAACAAGAATGTAGGTACACAAATAAGGAGGAGACTAGTAATTAATATAAATCAAGATAATGTTGTTTTATTATCTAAGATTAAACCTAAGAATATTATAAAAGGAAGAAAATACAAATTTTGGATAGGTGGTATGAATGAGTTAGACCAAATAGATAAGAGTGAGACTTGGGAACTATTTCGTAGGCCTAAAGACAAGAATGTGATTCGGACAAAATGGGTGTGTAGAAATAAGTTGAATTAATATGGATAAGTCACTAGGAACAAGGATGGATTGGTATGCAAGGGATATGCACAAGTTGAAGGGGTAGACTTTGAGGATACCTTTTCACCAATAGTAATATTGGAGTCCATTAGGTTATTTTTAGAATATGTAGGATTCAAAGGGTTCATGGTATAATAGATGGATGTTAAATCTACCTTTTTTAATGGGAATTTAGAAGATGAGGTGTACATAGAGAAATTTGAGGGGTTGTCACTACCAAGTGACAAGGACTATGTTTGAAAACTGAAAAAGGCTCTTTATGGTCTACAGTAATATCTTAGAGCTTGGTATGCTAAGTTGGATAGGTATCTATTAAATCAAGGATTCAAAATAAGACTTTTAGATAGTCATGTATACATAAATTTAGAATATGACCATCAATTTATTATAGTTGTCTATGTTGATGACATCATCTTTAGTGGAAACAATGAGAACATGACCAAGGGTTTTGTAGAGGTGATTAAGAAAGAGTTTAATATGTTCATGTTAGGATAAATATAATTATTTATTGGGTTGAAAATCAATCAATATGAAAAAGGTATATTCATTTCTTAAGTAAAGTACATAAGATAGATGTTGAAGAAGTTTGAGATGGAAGATTTCAAGGTAGTTAGTATACCTATGATCATAAGGTATAAGTTGAGAAGGAATATGAGTTTCCAAAGGTCAATAAGAAATAATATAGGTAAATTATTAGAATTTTTATATACACCACTACCTCTAGACCTGATATGATGCAAGCATTAGGTCTTGTGGGAAAGTTTTAAGCAGTTCCAAAGGAAACTCATCTCGAATCAATCAGAAGGATACTCAGGTATCTCAAGGGGACCGTGGATTATGGGTTATGGTATATAAGGATAAAAGAGTTAAATTTGACATCCTATATATATGTAGACTAGGTAGGAAGTCTAGATGATATAAAAATTACTAAAGGAGGAGCCTTCTTCTAAGGTGGGTGTCTAGTTTCATGGATAAGTAAGAAGTAACTACTGACCAAATTTAACCTTGTATGTCAAATTAGGACTCCTATAGGTAAAAAATTAATTTTAAATAGTTTTATGGGTCTAATATATATGTATTAAGGTGTATTATAGGTCATTTAGTGTGATTTCATGTTATATTATCCTTAGTTATTAGTCATTTTAGTCCTTATATCATTTTGAGTCATTTTGGGGTCAAAATATGGCATTAAATGAGTTTTATGGCCTCCTAAGGAATTATGAAGGTTTAATAAGTGTGATTTCACATTAAATGTGTCTTATTATGCCTTTATCAACTATTCACAACTGAAAGTGATAGGTTCTTTAGAAGAAAGAGTAGTTTTCTTGAGAAAAGAGAAGAATTTGGAACTTATATGGCCTATGGGGAAAGGTGAAACATGGAATAATGTCATATAATGACTCTTCACCTTCCTAAAACTCATCTAAATTCTTTAAATTATTTTAAAGTGCTAAAAATTTCTCAAAACCATTCTACTCCTTTCTTGCCCTTTTAGACATGTAGAAGTGATCAACAAGTTCATGCTTGGTACGATCAGTAGAAGAGGTTCCAATTCAAACTAATCTTGGAGGTAGTATTAAAATAATATAGCTCCATTTTCATAAAAATATTTCAAATATTAATCAACCATGCTTTATGAACCATCCTTTACAAGCTGACTGTGTTTTTTTTGCTTGTCAATTTATGCACTTTATAGGTTTTGCTCCATTTTAGATCAAACCATACAAACTATTTGGTGATGTTAACTTCAGAGGATGTTGGATCTATTATTATATTATCTCCATGTTTAATTGTGTTTTAATGAGAAATTTATCTAAGGTTGCAAGAGAATGTTCCATTTTATGTTATAAGCATATTTCTACCATTTTTAAGACATTCATGCTTTCACAATGGATCCAAGGGGTTGTGATAGGTTAATTTATATTTTTAAAATTCTTTCATAATTCCTTTTACCTTTCAACTTTAGTCTTCAAATCAATCTCCATAGTTTTTAAGCTCATATGCCACAAAAATAGTCACTTGTTATCCTTGTCGTGTTTTCAAGAAGGATATCACATTGAAAATGGGATTTTGAAGCTTGATTGAATATTTTAAATATCCTAATTTTTCATTACAATATCATTTTAAGAGATCAAGTGAAAATTAGAAAAAAATAACATACCATACATGGTTCCAACTCACTATATACTTGCATAATGAAAATGCTCATCTACAGGTGCCATGGAAGGAAGATTTCAACATTAGAAAGGAAGTGTGGGAGTTTGTATCAAGATTTATAATATCATATTTCTTAATTTGAGAACCATTATAATAAATTAATGTACATTTAAGGCATATTTCTTGAGTATGTAGAAAATTCCATGCTTGTTGCCTATATGTAACTCAAAATGTTCATCTATAGGTGGTGTCTTCATGGAACTAATCATGTTGAGAAGGAGGTATCTAATCTGAGTAGGGATTTTGATCATTAAATGAGTATATTTATAATACTTGATGAAATTTAAAACACTTTTAGACCTCACAAACCACATAATCTGCCAACTCATTCTCCCCACTACCTATACAAGAAAATATGCACTTACATGTGGTTTAACAGAGGGATTAGGTGTCATTTGAAGTGTTGAGGCACATAATGGAGATAATATTTAAGTTATAACATGTTAAAATGATCCTAACATACATATTTAGAAGGCTATACTGATAAACAAAGTTGAAAATCACCTTCATAGGTAATGACTACAGGTTCAAGGATCAAATCCCTAAATTAGCAAAGTAGAGCATTTGGGCCTTTTTTAAAGGTCATATAACATGTATATAAAGGAATTTTATGCATCCTAATGGTTTTTTATTGAATAATGTATCAATTAAAATTACTCCACAAAGTTTGAGGGGTAGAGGATCAATGAAAATTAGTTGTTTAGAGGCTCAAAGTTGCCTACAAAGACACTAATTACCTTCAATATCATCTACAAGATCTAAAAATTAAAGAGATATTTTCAACCTAATTTGTAATAAAAAAACATGATTCCATGATCAAATGGTTTTATATGGTGAAATATCATTCATGACCTAGAAGAATCATTAACAAAGGTTGATATAAATGGTTTGGGATCTTGATCTACACCTACAACCAAGACCCATTTTCCATATCATTCATGAGGAGTTTGAGCATTGATATATCAATGTTGGTTGATTAAAGGAACACCAATGGTATTTAAGTTTACTAGGATAAGTTTATTAGTGATGTTTCAAGGTCTAGTGATCACCTACAAGTGTCGTCTTAAGTGAAATACCCACCTATAGCCAACCTAAGGTTGAGGTTTGAGAAGGTGTTATTTATTGTAGACCTAGAGTTTAATGTGAAATTTGTTAATAATTATGACTAAATTTATAGGTTTTAATATGTATTATTAATCCTATAAACACCCTAAAATTCCCTTCATTTTACAATATGCACCTATAGCCAACTATAGATGATTATCTTAGGTAGTGAGCATAAGTGAGTAATGCCAAGGGTTTGCAATGCATGAGATGAGACCAATGAGTAAAAAAAAAACAAAATTAACCTAAGTTATTATATATAGGTTTTATAAATTGTTTAAAAATATTAACCATGCATTTATACCTATAGGTACACTCCAAAAATAGGAACATAGTCAAGGAATAACACTCAGTTTGAGCAAGCAGAGATTATGAGGAGTATGTATAAGTTTGGAGGGATATTTTAAGGTTAAAAAACCTTAATTATAATAAAAATAGCCTCATATTATTCTCATTATGTGTAAAAAAATAAGATTTAGGACCCTAAAGATGCATCACTCAATCCACAGGGTAAAATCCTTTTGGCACATTCTATTTCACACAATCAGTCTTGGACTTTTAAAGAGTTAAGGGGTCAAATGACCAGATAAAGAGTTTAAAATTGTATATATTTTAATTTTCACTTATATATGCTCTACTAACATTAAAATTGTCTTATTAAATAGGTTAATTACCCTCTATTTTGTCTCAAATAGAGGGTACTTCCCTGGGTGCATAAACTAGCAGGTTTGAGAAAAGGTGATAGATGGATAGACCAGGAGATAAAACAATATTGATATAAGGTTTCTAAAGTTGAAAAAAATCTATGGAAACATGAAAAACAACTCATATAATTAGGGAACCCAATAGTATGGTATAGGTGGCTAAGTTTGTCAGCAGGCCTAAAAAGCAAGGTTTAGACCTAAATCCTAAATTAGAGGTCATTGACACTTGTATGAGATGAGAATTACAAAATATTCGTTCATATTTTTTAGGTAATTCAAAAAAATTTAAGGCTTTTACCTTGAATCGAGAGATATCAAAAGGTCATTTAGCTCTTTAAGACAACTCAGGCCTTTTAGGCAAGTTTTAAGCCTAAGGCCAAATGGGAAGTCACTTACATTTATAACCTTGTATATGAATTATATCCATTTGGAATTTATTTTGGGATCATAAATATGTGTTAAAGTTTTTGGAGTGCATGAAAAACCACAAGGAAACTAGTTTTGCACTTAAAACCAACTCAAACCTATGCAAAATGTGAAAACAAGCTTGATAAGATGATTTCAAATGCTCACATCTTCAATGAGACTTTGAATGGAGGACAAGGAAGTTTATATAATTTTACATGGGTCATATAATTTTATCTTGTTTAATTTTTTTGAAAATTCAACGCCCCATCTTTATGAATAATGCTTAAGAGGGTAAATAGGCCTAAATCCTTACAAAACCCTTACTAGTGACCAATTTGAGAATATTGAGGAGATAATGCATCCAAATAGACCGTTGTGATAATGAAAGTGATTTTAGGTTTTATAAGAGTCTCTTAGGATCCTTTCCATCTTATTGGATTATACAAAATTGTATGGGTAGGGTACAAAATAGGTACTTTTGATGTTTATTGTGTTTTGTAGGTTATAAAAGGTGTTTGAAGATGTCATCAAGTTTAGGAAAAAGATATATAATTTTATTAACTCAATATTTTCATTTCATTCCTTTAAAAAACTGCTAAGTGTACAAATAATAGATCTCATCTTAGCCATTCAAAATTGGCATAGTGAGCATAATGGTGAGAAGTGTGGAAACTTTAAGTGGATGGAATTTTAAGGTGTGATTTATTATCCTAAGGCCAAGGAGAGTATTTAACAGTGTCATCCACTCCATCCCATGTATTTTCATGGAAAAATGAAACCAATTTTGAGGCCAAGTGTGAGGGGTGACTGAGAAAGGAGTTTTTTAGATTACAGGTAATGATGGCTCATTTCAAAGAGATTCTAGATGAGTAGGAATGCAACCAATGCATGGAGAGGTATGTATAAAATCCTTCCCTCTCATTCCAATCATTAGACCTATCCATAGTTTTTTGACATTCAAACAAGTGTGGATGATGAAGATAGTTTTCTAAGCCAACACAAGGAGTTTCATGCCACTTTTCATGAGTTTTATGCCTTGTATGGACACTTGTACTTTCTAACCTTTCATGGTTCATTTCACATATTATTCTCATGCATATGTAACTCCTTTTATCAGATTTAAAAGTGTACTTGTGACCTTTGGACTTATCTCTTATCCACTCTCTCTAAAGTTCTATAAGAACTAGCCATTTTGACTTACGCTCCACCTAAATATGGTGAAGCCCTACTCATTTTCATACCATTTGATCAATAAGAATAATAATTTTTACCTCTTACATAACTTTTCATATTATGTTTTACTTGGATGATTGATCTTTCTTAGTGAAGACTATGGATTCATTAGCATGTTATCTCATTCTATCACCTATTTGCAACTTCTTCTTGCAAGCCATGTGAAGTGTTCTAGGAAGTGTCAAGGTTAACTGAGTTAAACTATTCAATAATTCCATTCAAGGCCTCTTGTCTATCCCTCCTAGCCTAAACATTCATCTATAACCTCATAATGAAACATTGATGCGAGAAGATTCAAATTAGAAAATTGTATGTTTGGTTAGTCCTTTATTCTCATGTGTAACATGAATATAGTTAGAAGTCATCAATTTATTTGGTGTATCACCTCCCTTGGGATAGTTTTATTTAAATTTTCTCTCTCCCTTTTCCCTCACAAATTTTAGGTGTAGTAGTGATCCAAAGTGGTACATCAAGGGATCAAGCCCTATCTAGAGATTCACCTCATTTATAGGCTACCCATAGCCTATAGGTTTTTTAATTATGTTACTTGGATGAGGAGAGTTGAGACATATCTTAAAAGGGTGTAAATCCAAGTGACAATAATTTTTGGTACACCTAGTGGGACTCTTGGGCCAAGAAATTGAAAGATTTTTGGTTTTGTCTTCTAACAATCAGTCTTTAGAGGAATCTATCCAAACATTAATGGTGAATCTAAAGATACATTAGTTTTTCAAGTAGCCCAAGTTTCCTTTTGGAGATTTTTGGTAATATATCTCTTTGTGTTCTTGCTTTCAATAAGGTTACATGGCTAATTTTGATGTTGAGTACTATTTTAAATAATTTGGTGATGTATATCAAGCTTATGGCATTCCCCATAATCCTTTGTATGATCCTTACCAGCTCAAAAACTCTTCTTACTAGCTCTAATATGACCCTTATCAATCTTTCTATGAATTTTATTAGTCTTAACCATCATTCTCAATATCTTTCTCCTCCTAATAAACCTAGTCACTTCTCAAGTCAATCCATTTCCACTTTTAAAAAAACACTTTTGGGATATGATAAGTACATGTTGGATCTTGACACATAAAAGGGATATGGTCTATATTTTCATATTCATATTATTCATAAGGTGATATATGCATTATAAATTGTCAAAAAATAGTGGACACCTATTGAGAGAGTCAATTGGCAAAGTCTCACAAGTGAGATGCTAGATATGAGTAGCCTAGTTTCATCCTTAGAAGATAGGTTAAAAATTCATGAGAGGCAGCCTCACCAAACCTATCAGCCTTTATATCCTCCTCAATATTTATATTATTCATACTTTAACCCTAATAAAGATCCCAATCAAGCTTATCAAATCCATCATTTTCCCAATCAGTTTGAAGAGAGAGTTGAAAAGAGAAACGTTGTTTTTGAAGAAAATATTGATAATTAAATTGAGTTGGATAATATGCATATGCAAAAGTCCATGTCATTATAAAAATAATAATAATATAAGCCCTCATTTCCCTCTTAAATTACATCCCTACCTAAATAAGTGACCTCTAGATATGAGATTCCAAGTTGGAAACAATGTGGAGAATCCAAGCCTAAAGAGACCCCAAGTTTCTTGAATACTTCATCCACTCCTCAAAATGAAATAATAACTCAAGAAGATAATCCTAATCCTAACATCCTAGGATGGAATAATATAGTGGATTAATGGGGAGAGAAAGAGGATAAAATCCTTGATGAAGAGTGTGAAGTTGAGAAAGAGCTTGATCCTGTGCAAGACCCTCCCACCCTTCCTCAAGAGACATCTTGTCTTCCATATCAGCCTTCTTGTACTCCTCATCCTCTTGATGATTCCTATCAAATTAAATAAATAATTTTATAATTTAACCTATCCAAGAAAAATGAAGAGTTAGAATCAAGGATGAAATTGCTAAGTCAAGGTGTGATGGAAGGTTTAGAGCCAAAAGAAGATCCTATGCATAAACACACCCCATCTAACCTTCCTCAAGAAAGTGTTCAAGCTAAATAAAATATGTATGAAGTTATTGTAAAATGGAAGGAATAATAAAAATATATTTTATCCCAAGGTCTACCTCCCTTTCCTCAAGAGCTTCTAAAAGAATCCCTTCCATTTCACTCTCAATCTGATATTGAGTTCTAAGTGCCACCTCCACCAACTAGTTCATCTTGTCCTCATACCATCACCCTTTTCCTTGATGTACCTATGGTATGGGAACCTAAATAGGAGTATTTTTTTGATAAAAAATTATAAATCTTTGTTGAAGAAACACTGGCTCCTTGGCAATCTCATTGGACTAAGTCACATGACTTCAAGATGCCTAGTCTTAGAATCACAAAGGAGATTGAAGATAATGTATCCCTTGAGAACCAAAGTACTATTTTATATGTTTATATTCAATTTTATATCCCTTAAGACATCTTAAATTTTTAATAAAAGATGATTCCTTGTGTTGAATCTTCTGATTTGGTTGATATGAAAGAATGTTTTCCTTTTGCTAAAGAAAAAGAAACAGTCATTGATTCTTCCATCACTAGGCAAGATATCACGGATGGGAAAGAACAAGTTCCTAATCATCCTTGGGATGAATTTTTTTCAATCATTGGATCAGTTTATATTCCTCTTTAAGGAGGTTATGATCTAGTCAAAGATGGAGAAGGCAACCTTGACTCTCAAGTGAGTATGCAAAGAAAAGGTAACTTTTAAAATATGTCCTTTCAATATACATATGCATCTCATGATGACATGTTTGAAATAATAAATATGGTATATCATCCTATAAAATAGTTGTGAGAAACACATTATCTCTTGAAGGATGGAACAAGCTACTATTATCCACAATCTTCTAAGGAAAAGAAACCAATCCTCTTGAAGCCATGCCTACCAATAATCGTTGATCATGAGATGAAGATTGGGAAATAGTACAAGGTATGTGTACAAGTTCAAGAGGAATATATATAAATGAGAGACCTATTTAATGATGATATACTTGAGATTAGATCAAGTGAAGTGCCAAGGAATAGGTCTAATCCACAAAGCATCCACTCCAAGGAGAAATATGCTTGGCACTATGATTCATCTCATGAAAAAAGAGATTCAAGAAGATTTATTTTTGATCCCAAAAAAAAGGTATGCTTATTTAATATTTGTGCAAAATAATGTGTTTTCTAATTCCCCTAAGTGCCTTGAGCACATGTGTGCATGTGTCTTGTTAGTTATTTTGCTTTATTTTATGTGTCCTTTACTTTGTGTGGTTGAGGTAGTCAATTGGTATTGTCTCAATCAAATATTTTTGTCAAGGTCATTTTATTTTCTGATAATTCATATGAATCCCTAAGCCCAATGGATTGATAAGGATACTAGTCCAGTTAGCATAGCAGGCATGCGACCCCTATGAGTCACCAATTTGTTGACTAAATTTGACCCTGGAGGTCAAATTGAGACCCCTATAGGTAAAAAATTGATTTTTAGGTGTTTTAAGGGTCTAATATATATTTATTAATTTGTATTATAGGCCATTTAGTGTGATTTCATGTTATAATAGCCTTGGTCATTAGTCACTTTAGTCCTTATATCATTTTGACTCATTTTGGGGTCAAAATAGGGCATTAAATGAGTTGTATGACCTCATAGGGAAGTGTGAAGGTTAAAAAAGGTGATTTAATGTGAAATGTGTCCTATTATTCCTTAATAAACTATTCATAGCTGAAATTGATAGGTTCTTCAAAAGAAATAGTAGTTTTCTTAGGAAAATAGAAGAGTTTGGCACTTGTACAGCCTATGGGGAAAGGTGACATGTGAAGTTAAGGTCATGGAATGAATATTAATATTACTCACA
Source organism: Torreya grandis (assembly GCA_037957365.1). Lineage (NCBI taxonomy): Eukaryota > Viridiplantae > Streptophyta > Pinopsida > Cupressales > Taxaceae > Torreya > Torreya grandis. The sequence goes on from JARHVA010003914.1 coordinate 822,453, forward strand.
CTAATATAATTTCTTGACACACTTTGGAAGTGATAAAATTTTGTAAACTATTCTACTCTTTTTTACCCTTCTAGACATGAAGAAGTGATCAACAGGCTCATGCTTGGTATGGTCAGTAGAAGATGTTCTAGATCAAACACCTTTAGGAGGTTGTATTAAAATTATATATATCCATTTCCATAAAAAAAAATCCAATATTTTTCAAACATGTTTTATGAACCATCCTTTACAAGATGACTATGTTTTTCTACTTGTTAATTTGTGCACCCTATAGGTTTTACTCCATTTTGGACAAGTCTGTACAAACTAGTTGGTGATATTGACTCCAGAGGATTTCGGATTTATTATCATATTAAATACATGTTTATTTTCATGTTTCATGTTATTTAAATGAGAAATTTATCTTATGTTGTAAGAGAATACTCCATTTTGTGTTGTAGGCATGTTTCTACCATTTTCAAGACCTTCATGCTTTGATAATGGATCCAGGGGTTTGTGATAGGTTCATTTATATGTTTTAAATTCTCTCATAATTAATTTTACCTTCTAAATTTAGTCTTCAAATCAATCTTCATAGTTTGCAAGCTCATATGCCACAAAAATGGTCACTTGTTATCCATGCTTACTTTATAACAGGTGTTTACAAGAAGGATATCAATTTGAAAATGGGGTTTTAAAGATTGATTTAAGATTTTAAATATACTAATGTTTCATTATAATATCATGTTAAGATATCAAGTGACCATGAGAGCAAAAAACACACCATACATGGTTCTAACTCACTATCTGCCTGTATAATGAAAATGTTCATCTACATGTGCCATGGAAGGAAGAGTTCAACATTCAAAAGGAAGTGTGAGATTTTTTTATCAAGACTTATAATATCATAATTCTTTGTTTTAGAACCATTAAAATGAATAAATGGATATGGAATTCATATTTCATGAGTATGTGGAACATTTCATGCTTGTTGCCTATATGTAACTCAGAATGCTCATCTACAGGTGGTGTCTTCATGGAATAGTTCATGTTGAGAAGGAGGTATCCAAGATTAATATGGAATTTTATCATGAAATTATTATATTTATAATACTTGAGGAAGGTTAAAAAAATTTGGACCTCACAAACCACATATTTTGCCAACTCATTCTCCCCACTACCTATACAGGAAAATATGCACTTACAAGTGGTTTAACAGAGGGATTAAGTGTCATTTGAAGTGTTTAGGCACATAATGGAGCTCATATTGAAGTTATAAAATGTTAAAAAGATCCTAAAATACATATTTATAAGTCCAGACTACTAAAAAAAAATTGAAAATCACCTTCAAAGGCAATGACTGTAGGTTTAGGGATCAAATCCCTAGATTGGCAAAATAAATCACTTTGGCCTTTCGTAAAGATCATATTACATGGATATAGAGACATTTTATGCATAATAATTATTTTTTATTTAATAATATATCATTTAAAATGATTCCAAAAAGTTTGAGGGGTAGAGGATCAATGGCAATTACTTTTTTGGAGGCTCAAAATTGCCTACAAAGACACGAACTTCCTTCAATATCATCTATAGGATTTGAGCCTTAAAGATATATTTTCAACATATTGTGCAATAATAAAACATTATTAAATAATCAAATGGTTTTATATTGTGAAATTTCATTCATGACCTAGAAGAATCATTGACAAAGGTTGATATAAATGGTTTGGGGTCCTGATCTACACTTACAGCCAAGACCCATTTTCCATATCATTCATGAGGAGGAGTTTGAGAATTGAGATATCAATGTTGGTTGATTAAAGGAATAAAAATTGGATTTTTTTACATAAGGATAAGTTTATTATTGAGGTTTCAAGGTCTAGTGATCACCTACAGGTGTCCTCTAAATTGAAATACACACCTATAACCAACCTAAGGTGCATGTTTGAGAATGTCTTTTTTCTTATAGACCTAAAGTTTAATGTGAAATTTTTTAATCATGAAGATAAAAATTAGAGGTTTTAGTATTGATTTTATATCCTATAAAAACCTTTAGATGCTCCTCATTTTACAATATACACCTACATCCAACTGTAGATGACTATCTCAAGCAGTGAGCATAAGGGAGTAATGCCAAGGGTTTACAATACATGAGATGAGACAAATGAGTCCAAGAAAACACAAAATTTACCTAAAGTGTTATACATAGGTTTTATTCATTGTTTCCAAATCTTAAACATGCATTTATACCTATAGGTACACTCCAAAAGTAGGAACTCGGTCAAGGAATAACACTCAGCTTGAGTAGATAGAGATTATGAGGAGTATGTAGAAGTTTAGAGGGATGATTGAAGGTTAAAACAACCTAATAATAATAAAAATATACTAATATTACCCTAATTATGTGTAAAATTAGTATAGCTAGGACCCTAAAAATGCATCACTCAGTCCACATGGTAAAATCTTTTTGGCATAGTCCACTTCACACAGTCAATCTTGGACTTTTGAAGATTTGAGGGGTTAAATGACTAGATCAAGAGTTTAAAACTTGTATTTAGTGTCCTTGTAACTTATATAGTCTCTAAAAACACTCACCTTTTTTTATTAAATAATAGAAGTACCCTTTATTTTGTCTCAGATAGAGGGTACTTCCTTAGGTGCATAAATTGGTAGGTTTGAGAAAAGGTGATAGATGGATAGACCAAGAGATAAAAAAATATTTATAGAAGGTTTTTTAAGTTTAAAAACATAAAAGTAAACATAAAAAACACCTCAAAAAATGAGGGAACCTAATAGGATGGTCTAGTGGCTAGGTTTGCAAGTAGGCCTAAGAAGCAAGGTCTAGACCTAAAGCCCAAATTAGAGGTCATTGACAATTTTTTCATTAAATGAAAATTAAATAATATTGGGTCATATTTTTGAGGTCATTTAAAACATTTAAAATATTTAACCTTGTAAGGAAAGATATCGAAAGGTCATTTTGGGCTTTAAGACAACTTAGACCTATTAGGCAGGGTTTAAGCCTAAGGCCAAATGGGAAGTCACTTACATTTATAGCCTTATATATGAATTATAAACAATTTTAGAATGATTTTAGGATCATAAAATATTTTTTGAATATTTTATAGTTCTTGAGAAATCACAAGGAAGCCATTTTTGGGCTCAAAACTAACTTAGACCAATGCAAACTATGAAAATAAGCTCGATAAGGTGATTTCAAATGCTCACATCTTGCATGAGAATTTGCATGGAGGCCAAGGAATTTTATATAAGTTTAAAGGGGTCATATAATGTTATATTTTGGAATTTTTTTTGCAAAATAAACATCCCATTTTTATGAACAATGCTTAAGAGGGTAAACATGACTAAACCCTTGCAAAACCCTTGGTAGTGACTAGTTTAAGAAGATTGAGGAGATAGTGCATCCAAATGGCCTAACCTAACCATGAAAGATATTTTTAGTTGTAAAATGCTCTCTCAATATCCTCTTAATCCTATGATATTATATTTAATTATATAGATATGGTATAAAATAGGGTACTTTTGACTTTTTTATGTGTTTTACAAGTAATATAAGGAGTCTAAAGATGAAATCAAGTTTGGGAGGAAGATATAGACTTTTAATAACTCAATATGGTCATTAAATTCCCTAAAAAGCCTCCTAAGTGTTAAAAAAATAACTCTCATGTCATGTAGTTTTTGATGCTTCTAAATGTACCACAGGTGCTCTTTAGTGTTGATGAACACTTCTCATTTTAGGATTTGAAAAATCCAAGGCATGAGTTGCATTTTGTGACAATTAAGTGATGTTTGTGGTGGAATAGAAGTAGAGTATGAGAACTATCCATAATATTTATTTAATTTTAGTGGTTGGGAGCCACTAGGGTCTGAATTTTTATGATAGTTTAAGAGGGAAAATTAATCTAAATGGATATTAACAAATATCTTTAAACTAGATGAACTCTGATAAAAAAGATGAAAAAGGAAAGGTAAGGAAAAAATGGGGAAAGGTATCATTGAAAATTCTCATCTCAAATATTATGACAAAATTATAATTACTTTGAGCACACATGAACCAATTTATGATATAAAGTATTATGAACTCAAATTACATCACAAATCATACAAAATGTAGAGGAAATGTATAAACCATAAGTAAGAACCAAGTTTATTTTAAATATTTACTACTGTAGTCTGAATATCCTAAGCACATTCAAATGTAGAGCAAAATAAAATGAAGTACTTGAGATATTTATAATTAATCTAGAATTATCATAAATCAATAGCCCTATGACAAAGAATGTGACTCAAAATATGGAGAATCATTCAAATTCAAGATGACAATATGCAATTGAGAGACAACATGGACATTTAACAAACTATATAGACAATCTTCTTAGAATTCCTTAGTTATATTAAATTCTCCTAATATAAAATTTCTCAAAAATTTATCTCCCTTAAAAAGTGGTAATACTTGCCTATTTACAGGAAGCATAGGTGTTTCACTAGTTAACCTTATCAAAATACCCACATGTAGGATAAGGATAGCTATCCTTAATACAAAGACATAATGTGAGAGAATTTCATGCCAATTCTGACAAGAATAAGTATATGCTAATAGACTAGCATATATTTTACAAAAATAATATTCTTTTATGCTACACTAAATAATGAGGCCATTGGGTTACTATTGAAGGATGTTCTTTTACTTAGTGTATTGTTCATTGATGAGCTCAAAATCTATGACATGCTTCATCAAACAATCCTCTTCTTGACTTGCTAATTTATCAAATTCCTTATCATTCTTTGCCTTAATTTCTTGGATGCCTTGGGATTCTACTATCTATCTTATAGATGTGATGATGATACTAAGGACCTTCTAATTATCCTTGGTATCTTGGCCTTGGTTGTCTTTTATGCTTTGGATGTGTTGACTAACCCTTTGTTTGAACTCCTCATCTTCCATTAGGCCTATGACATTGGTCTTGGATGGTTTTTTCTAATATGTCCTTCAAGAGATTCTCCATCCTTGCCATCAATCCTTTATCCTCCTCTAAAAGGCTACTAACATTATCACACCAACTACTCAGGTCAATATAATGTCTTTTATGACTCCCAAGAGGGCATGCAAGTGTTTCAACTTGATGATCTTGATGCCTTGGACTTGCTTGGTGTTATGGATATTGATTAATTCAATTTCTTGATCCCTAGAGCTTTTCCATTTATTAATTAATGTCTTTTCCTTATCAATTCTATGATCTAGGATAACTAACCTAGATTTCAAGACCTTCAACCCTTCAAATGTTTTGAAGGAATTATTTAACAATGCTACTATATCTTCAGGGATTGAAAGTAGGACATGGGCTTCCAAATATTGATTTTATTTATCTAAGTTGGTGATCCTTTATTTTATTTCTTAGATTATAGCTAAGGTAATTAATGATTATGCCACCAATAAATTGGCCATGTCCTCCTGATGGATGGGATGCTCCCCTACTACATACCCTTAGATAGGAGTTAGGCCAACAAAAGGTTCCACTTTTTGAAAATTAAATTCCTTAGTGTCAATGGTGGCTTTCCTTATTACTACTATCTCAAACCCTAATGTGTCTAGATTGAATTAGACCTTTGTGTCAGACTCTTTAAATAATGGCTACTTGAGAACTTCTACATTTGAACTCCTAAAGGCCCCCAGGGTGTCAATCCCCTAGATTTCTTTGTTATGAAGGATTTAGATCCTTCTCTCTGCTTGTCTGTTTATAATGTCCTATATCCATGGCTTGACATTATCATACATATCTATACCAACTTGTGTTAATTCCAATTATGGAGAGAGAGATGGGTATTTTTGTAACTTCTCATAAATAAACTAGTCAGGAATGGTTGGTCCATAAATAGGGTTCTCATCATTGAAGAGGTTAACTTCACTAGTAGGGTAAGTGAAGGTTAACATAGGATTCTTTTTAGGTGCTAGGGGCACCAAGGCCAATTTTTCTTGTCTATTTCCTCCATCTAGTGGAGTCAAATCCTTTCTTTTTGTATTAGTGGGATCCTCCTCCCTATCAGAACCATAGGTAGATGTAACGTCAACAAGGGCACTTTCCACTATTTCTCCTACCTCTAGGGAAATCATGCTAATGATTTCCACTAGGGAAGGAGGCCTTTGTGGGGATTTGTGGGGTTGAGGACCCTCACCAAGTCTATGTTCTATATTTATCTCTTCAACCATAACTTTACCCTTTCCTTTTATATCCTCAGGTTGCCCAACCTAGGATTATTTTGTCATTTCTACTCATTGAGGCTTGGAATATTGTCCTCCAATAGGTGGTTCCTAATGAGAAGTCCTAGATGGTCCTAGAAACAAGTTATAATGTAAGGAATGTAATTTAAATCTCTCTCCTAAGGGTTTATTGTCTCTGATTAGCCTATGCTCCAACTAGATATTGTAGCCTTTGATCCTAGATAGGACCTCTTCAAAGTTTTTTGGCCTTGTATAAATACCATCTCCCATGCTTGGTTGATGTTTTTATTCAATATTTGGGACCTTTTTATCTCATATGTGGTTGGTCACTCTGTTACCGAGGTCCCACATCTTAAGGTCATCTAGTTGGACATCAAAATAATTTTTGTGGATCGCCATAATTTATAGTTTCTTCCAATCCTTGATCACAATCCTACCAATGTTTGGTGGAAATGGGTGGACTGAGCCTTATTTTTTTTTTTTCATGTCCTATCCACACCATGGATGATTTGATAGGCAATATCTTATTTTTAAATCTTACTAGGGACATGAATGGGCAATCAGTAGGTTTGAATCATGATTCTTTCTATTCTTATCACAGTGCAATCTGAATTGAACCAAACATCCCCCATCACTTCTACTTGACTTTTGATTAGAGGGTAAAGTCTTCATATAGGGACATCAATGATTGCCTCATATATAGTTGGGAAAACACCATCATAGATAAATTAAATGTGATTCCTATATTTGAATATATGCAATTTAGAGTAGTGATGAGAAATAGTGGTTCTACCATCAGGGGAGTAATTTTGGATGCCAAGGAAGGCTACAGAGGCTAAGAGTGAATCCAAGAGATAAGACATCATATGAAATTGGTTTTAGGTCCTTCTCTTGATGGATATGAATTTTTTGGCCAAGAAAAATCTTATTAGGTCTCTAATGGGAGGGGTTAAGTTCCATTTTAACATGCAGTGAACTTAAGATACCCAAACCTTGCTTACATAGGAAGTGGATAAGGCACCAAAGGCTCAATTCAATAAGGCCATAGCTATCCTAATGCCTTGCATGAATTTTAAAACATTAATATCACCATTAAGGAGCCTAAAAATATGGGATCCTTAGATCAACCAGGGTGAAAAGACTCAATCTAGGTCTTAGGCATTTACCCACTCTATCAAGGATGGGAGATCAACATGAGATAATGGACGCTTATAATAGGTTTCAAAGGCCATAGGGGTGATTCATGAGAACTTATTAGTGCTTCCTTATTTAATTATACATTCTTTATCTATCATGAAATCAATGAAAATGGGAGTAAGGAGGTCAATATAATGCATTACCTCTAGTTTGGTTATGATATGGTGGAGGCCTGCTAGTTGAATTAAGACTAGGTTGTATATTTGATGCACAAAGGAATTATTATTTACCTATTGGGAAATTGGATATAATTCCTCCATAAAGAATAATAAATTAGACCAATTCCTAATTCCATGCACGTTTAAAGTTATCAGATCCAGGTCTATGTCTTTGAATATCCTCCCTTCACTATCTAAAGTTAGATAAAGTTCTAATTCCATGTTTGTTTATTTCTTACCCACATCCATTGATGGTATTGAAAAAAAAATTCATGGTATCTAAGGATTTTTCACAAGCACCTACCTCTTGATATTCAGTCATGTTTATCCTAGTTATGTTATGTCTAATTGAACTAACTTGGACCTCTTTTTAAACATGGTTTGAGTATTTACCCCAAGCTTTAATGATGAAAAACCTAGGCCTTAACTCTATACATGTTTTATATTTTATGTTACTCTCTCCCACATCTCTTTTATTATTTCAATCTAATGAAATCATTTTATTCAGACCTTTTAGGCTTACATGGGGTCCAAGTGACCTAGCTCTGTATATTTCATAGTAATTTTCATACTTGCCACCTTAGGCACTAGCCATTGGCTTTTAAATGCCTCTTTATTTCATTTTGAAAACCTAAATCCAAACTTTTATATTTCATTGGCCCCTTGATCCTTAATTTCATGGTTATGCCATGTGTTGAGCTCGCAAGGTCTTTGAAAAGCTTTCAGGCTCGACACACTATTGGATGGAGATCAATGAGTAAGTAATTATCATTGGATCCTTGATGGACCTAGATCATTAAATGCATAATTTTTAGGGCATACATTATCCATGTGTTGAGATTGTAAAGCCTTTGAAAATTATTCAGGTTTGATGCACTATTGGATGGACATCGATGAGAAAGTGATCATTATTGGATCTTCAATGGGTCCAAACCATTAATTGCATACTTTTATTATGTAGGTCCTATTAAATATTATCTCTCATCTATCATGTAGCCAATTGTATCCTTCATGGCACTTTATTATCCTTCCTTAGCTTTTTTAATTATCTTGAGCATGTGTCAGCCACATGTCAAGCTCATGAAGCCTTTGAAAGGTCTTTAGGCTTAATGCACTATTGGATGGAAATAGGCAAGCAAGTGATCATCATTGGATATTCAATGGGCCCAAACCATTAATTGTATGCTTTTTAGGGTGATCAACCATGTGTCAAGCTTATGAATCCTTTGAAAATTCTTTAGGCCTGATACACCATTATATGGAGATCGGTGAGCAAGCGATCACCGTCAAATGTGCAAAGAGTATGAAAGATAATCATTAGACTTACAAATATAAATACTTGGGGTAAAACATTAAGGCTAAGTCTAAGACTAAGTTTTGAGGCCTTAATATTAATATTTATCCTAATTTAGGTGACCTTTTGAAATAAATTTATCAAATGAGCCATTTAAACCCATAGCACAATATGCAAGAACAGGAAAAAAGGGATAGAAAGAGGCTTAGGCCATGTTTAAAACATGATTTAAGCTTTTCATTAGTCCTTTTATTAATCTGTTCCCATAAATTTAACTCCCACCAAATTTGAATTTGAAATCTAAGGGTTTCTTATTCAGGAGCCCTATCTTTTTCCATGAAACCTATGCTTAGTCATCCAAAAACAATTGTGAGCAAGGTTAGTTTATAAAGCATATTTAAAACTTGTAAAGACTTGTCCCTTTTTAGGGAGATGATCTTTAGATTATAGTAAGAGTAACCCTATGCAAAACCTGACTAGAATGTAGAGATTATTAAATACTTACACGGGTCACCATTTGCAAAGTGGAAAAAAGGCGACGTTGGTCCTAACAACAATGGCAACTCACATGGGAACATAGCAATATGTTAGAACCTAGAAACTCTAATTTAGACCAACACATAAATCCTTTATCTCCTTAGATCCGTATATCATTACTTAGGCTAATTCAATGTTTAAAAAGGTTTAAATGCATAAAATTCAAATCCTTAGGCTAGAGCCTAAACATTATATATGTGTGCTTTGATTCCACTTACTGTTTGTCATGAGACTTCAGGAAAAATGTCTAGGTTGATATCCTTTTGGCCATTGAATTTGACTTTGAGCATATTTAAATATTATCTTAGGAATAATTTCTCTTAATTTAGGGGAGGCTTGGGCATTGCTCTGCTGCCAGCCAGGAATTCATAGCCCCAATAGAGATACCTTTGGCTCCACTTGTTTCTACCTCAAATTTCGCTTTTCAGACTTAAGAGAAAGAAGAAACTAAAAAGGATGGACAAGGCTTGGGAAGTACCTGGACTAAAGATTGCGCACCGTAAATCCAGATGCTTGTGAGCACTCCTCTTTGGCTGTGGAGGAATGACACCTGCAAAGAAGAAAACTTGGACAAAAAGGAGTTAGACAGATAGATGGTGGGTTGCCAGGCGAAAGCCTGTTCCCAAAAGTATGAGAACTTCCTTAAGGGAGGTCAACCCACTGTTTTGATAAAGATAAGTCTGATAAAAAGATAGAATGCTAAAAAGGACTGAAATAAATAGTAAACTGAAAGAGAAAAGGAAGCAAAGGCTTACCTGGAAGAAGCTGTCAAACTGGTTGCAGTCGTCGGCGTCGGTGGTCCTACCGGCATCGGTTGTCTGGTCTACCGACGTCGGTTAGTCTGCCGACGTCGGTGGGGGTAATGACCGGCGTCGGTCGGGGCAATGGCCTCTAGACGGGTCTGGTCAGGGTCCTGGTCTGTGGATGGTCTGGGCTTGGTCTGAGGTCTGGTTTGAGGTAGTCAGGGGGTCTGTGCAGGGGAGTCAAATGGACAAAAAGGGACAGAGAGATAAAGGAGACCAATCAGGGAGATAGGAATCTGGGTCTGGGTGACAGCCAGGACTGAGGGGAAGAAGAGCTAAATCTAGTTTAGAAATGACTAGAAAGCATAAAAACAAACAGAGTACAACATACCTGTGCCCTGCTGAAGAAGGTGTTGATCTTGTTGTTGATGTTGCCGGATGTGAAACCTGTTGCTGATGAAGATTCCCTGTTGTTCACCTGCAGAAGATTGCTGTGTACCTGAGGGAGAGAGTCAGATTGATTGGGAGAAAGGTCAAGTGAAGGACTGATACAAGGGTCTGATGCTAAAGATTCAAGAGTCGGGATGCGAGAGCTAGAGACGCAGAGAAGTCAGAGGAGTCAAGCGGAACCAGCCAGAGAGAAAACGGTGAAGAAAACCGTTATGAAGGGTGCCGACGCCGGCAATATCGCCGACGTCGGCCGAAGGCTGACCGACGTCGGTGGCTGAAAGGCCAGAGAAAGGCTAAAAATAGCCTTTCATCTGTTTCCCAACGGCTGGGTCAAATGAATGCCAGGATGAAACGGTCGACGGGAGGTTAAATGGGCGAGAAGAGAGGTTGGAATGGGAGTCTAAGGCATTAAATGGCCATGTGGGGAATAAAGGGGATCCAAGGAGGGTATCCTAGGGTGGCGAGGTGGCGAGGAGAGGGAAAAAGGGATTTATTAATTAAAAATAGATGATTATTTTCAATTAATAAGACCTAGGTGGGTTAGGGATAGTCGAAGTGGCAAGGGACCAAGGGGAGAGAGGAAGACCAAGGGTTAGACACTTTTTAGGTGTCTACACCACTCATGGCCTTGCTATACTGCTAGTCAGATGTTCATAACCATGGTGGAGGTTGCCCAAATCACCTTAGGCAATTGCCTCTTTTGATTTAGCATAAATTATCCTTTTTTTGTGTTTTAACAAAGGTTGGGAGCCATGACAGCCAGGTTTAAGGATTTGGTCAAATGTCTTGACCTTAGGACTCCTTTAGTTAAAACTTTAATCCCAAAAAAGGATGTGTTTTAAGTGTAAGCATGCTTATGATTTAACTTTTGAACTCTCCTTCCACATACATGATCCTTATTACAATAGGGATTTAGCCTTAGGTAATGATTTTTGATTTCTTGGGGTGTAACTGATTTAAGTTCTTAAATTATACATAATACAATATTAAAACCTTAGGTCCTCCTGTGTAAGATTCATAGCCTCACTCAATATTCATAAACTTTTGAGAAATTATAAACAAAGACAATCCATAAGATTTAGTAAAACCAAGTAACACCACCAAGCATAAAATATGAAACACAAACAAACAAACAAACAAAAACAAATAAATATACAAGCATAAACAAATAAATATATACCAGCCCAGTAAGAAAAAATAAAGCAAGAAGGAAACTAACTAGTGTACCTACTCTAACCTAAACAATATTACAGATTTATTCCATGAAAACCCTTGGTGTAGTAGTACAAAAATAATGCTTAAGGTATCTCCCATTGGTGGGCAAAGTAAACTCTACCCCTTAAAGATCTTTCAATTTAAAAGTGTTATTACCAAAGGTCTCTACTATTTGGTATGGGCTGATCCACAATGGTGTGAACTTACCATGTTTACCTTTAGGCTTTAATGCTTTGTCCCAAAGAAGGACCAGGTCTCCTTATCTAAACACTTTTACCTTGGACCACTTGTCAAACCATCTTTTGACAATTGTTTGATGCTTACTAAAGTCTGCAAATGCCTTTTCTCTAGTATCTTCTATCTAAATGATGTCTAATAGCCTAGAATTAGCAAGGTCTTGGATTTCCTCCATATATTCTTCATGAATGTGAATGTAGGGAGATTTAAGGTTATGGGAAAGATAGGCTGCTGACCATATACCAATAAAAATGGTGAGGATTTGATAGCTTGCTTGATCCTTATTCTATCAATGCACAACACATATTTGAGGAGTTTGTGCCATGTCTTGAATTTATATATTGCTAACTTCTTAATGGACTTCATTAGATTCTTATTTGTGGATTTAGAAACTCCATTTCCTTGATAATAATGACTAGAGGCAAAATTTAAAGAGATGCCATTATCATAATCCCATTCAATCATTTCAATAGATATGAAGGCACATCCATTGTCACAAACTAAGGAAACTAGGGTTCCAAATCTAGTGCAAATATTTTCCTCTAAGAAATTAATCACCTCTTCTATTCTGCATTTATTAGTGGATACTACCTCAGTCCACCTATTGCAATAGTCCATAGTAGTTAGGACATATTTGTGACCTTCAAAATAATTGGGATTAATCACTCCTATGAAGTCCAATCCCCACTATGCAAAAGGTTTGTTTATTATCACTGGTTGTAAAGGCATGGCTGCCTTTGGTTCTTTTATGCTAAATATTTGGTAGGAATGATGCTCCCTCACATGTTCATATGCATTTTTAAAAAGGGTATGTCAATAATACCTAGCCTTGAGAATCTTGTGGGCTATGGTTATCCCTAAAGGATGTCCACTACCCAAATTTTCATGGAAATTAAACATGATTTGAGAGGCCTCTTCTTTCAACACATATCTTAAGTAGATCCCTTCAAATATTTTCCTATAAAGGACTCCATATTTGATGAGGTAATGGAATTATTTAAGCCTTAAAGCTCTCCTATATTCTTTAGAGAGTCCTGGAGGACAACTTCCTTTGATAAGATGTATTAAATAGTCATACCATTCATTGGTTTCAAAGTTCTGTTGATCCACTTGCATGAAATGGAGCATGGGATCAATATTGGCAATCATCTGAACCAGGCCTTGATATTTCAATAATCTAGAAATTTTCATCTCTATATCATATTATTTTAGGATTTCCATCCACTTGCCTCTTCTTTCACCAAGCTCATTCTGATTCAACATAAGCTTTGTAGCTAGGTCAAGTAAAATAGCATGTACCTTGTTTCTAAGGAGGTAATGTTTGAAATGTTTTACTGCCTTTACCAAGGCATAAGCTTGCTTATCAATGATGGAATAGTTTACCTCTACATTTTTGAAGTTGGTGCTCATTAAGGCTATAGGGTGGTCATTCCCATCAACCTTTTGAGTTAAGATAGTATCCATGGTGTGGTTAGAAGCAAATGAATATAATAAAAAATCATTTAAAAAGTCAAGACTTATCAAGACTGGGGCTTGACTGATTGGTCTTTTAATGTCAGAAAATGCTTTCTTAGATTCTTCATTCCAAGAAATTTTAGCATCTTTCTTAAGCATATCATTCAAAGGTTTGACAATCTTAGCAAAACCTAAAATGAACTTCCTCACAAAGTTAATCTTGCCAAAGAATGATTTCAGTTCTTTCCAACTATTGAGCAGCCCAATTTTAGAAATAGCCTCTACTCTACCAAGATCTAAGGAAATCTAATCTTTATTAATGACATGCCTTAACAATTTTCCTTCAATGACATAGAGCAAGCTTTTCTTGGGGTTAAGAGATATATCATATTTCTTACATCTATCAAATACTTGCCTCAAATGCATGAAATTATCTTATCTATTCTTATAGAATATTAAGAGATCATCCATATATATGATGATGCATATTCCCACTAGACCTTGGAAAGCATGGTCCATGGCCCTTTGAAAAATTTCCCTTGTATTATTTAATCCAAAAGGCATTCTCTTGTAAGCATATATTCCCCATTTAGTAATAAAAGCTATTTTCATCTTATCTTCTAGAGAAACAAGCACCTAGTTATATCTATAAAATCCATCCAAAAAGGACATCATGACAGATCTTGAAATAATTTAGATAACTTTATCAAGAGAAGGTAAGGGGTAATTGTCTTTTTTAGATGTTCTATTTAGATTTATAAAGTCTATGCATAATATTATTTCCCCATTTTTTTTACTGGGACTAGGTTTTCAACCCAATTGGAATGCCTAATGGAAAACATGATCCTTGCATCTAGCAATTTTTTGACCTCCTTAAAGATCATGGGTTCTAAAATAGGGTTAACTAGTCTTTGCTTTTGTTTAAAGGGTTTGAAACCCTCTTTGATAGGTATAATATGAGTAATAACCATTGGGTTAAATACTTTTAGATCTTCATAGGACCAAGAAATTATATCTTTATAATTTTTAAGAAGCTCTCTCTCTTTTCTATTTTCCATTTTAGTGTAAGCCTTCCCCATATTCACTATTTGGCACTGATCATGTGGACCAAAGGTCATTGCATGATATTCTTTACTGCTTACCTTAGGTTGCTTTGGTTCTTCAAAAATCTTGTCATGATCAAATAGCCTTTCCAATGATATCATCCCTTTAGGTATCTTATTGTCATTTTACTTGATGATTTTACCCTCAATCTCCCCTTCAAGATATCTTTCACCAGCTTCATCGATAATGTGAGCTTCAAATGACATAGAATTAGTCAAGAATTCTATAATTTGTTGATCATCATTGAGAACTTGGAAGTGATTTATGTTTTTAGGGACTAAGGGACATGATATTAGCTCAATACTGAGGTTTTTAGAATCATGATTGGGTATGAGGTTAGCTGAAGTAGAGGCAAGCTCATCAACAACTTTGTTTTCTTCCCTAAGGACAAACAAGATATTGAAGGCATTGAAATATTCCACTAAGTCCCAAACTCTGAATTTGTAATTCTTAAGGTAAGATAACTTGCACGGGTACTTGATCCTTACTTGATTAACTATAAGTTAAGAATCTCCATAAACAAGTAGTTACTTGACTTTATGATTGATGGTAAGTTGTAATCATAGGATGAGAGCCTCATACTCATCTAAATTATTAGTGTAGGGGAATTGTAACCTATAAGATGCATGGTATTATTTTTCTATAGGATCTATCAATAAAATACCAACTCTTGATCCTAATTTGCATCTGGCAACATCAACATATAACTTCCATAGGCTAGGCATTGGAGAATAACTCTTGGAACTAGGTTCTTTTGTATTTTTTAAATTGAAAACTCCTAGATTAGAATCTAGGAAGTTTATCTTTTCATTGACAACATTGCATTATATTATCATGTGTTTCTTTCTAGGTTCTCTTTTTACTCTTATCTAATTTGGCATACCTTTCTAAGGTAACCACAAGTGTGAGCAATTAGTAGACATGAAATTTTTTAAGGCCTTAGTCCAATCTTTACTCAAGAGAAATCATAAGTATTAAGAATACCTGCCACTTTTATGTTAATGAATTACTAAAACTTGGGTTCACTAGCTAGTTGTGTATGCACATTTAATATTTCCCCAATGACATTGACTCTAGATTTATCTAATTGAGTAACCACCCTATCAAAATTGATTGGTGTTAACCCAAGTTATTCACATGTCTTGGTAGGAATGATATTGGTTAAGGCTCTAGAATCTAAAATATAATTATGGACATTATTCCCAAATATCCTAACTATAAGCAAAAAGGGTGGGGACTCTACTTTGGTTATTTTCATAGTTACATTTTCACTATCACTCTTAAGGGACTTCCCAAGCTTCTTAGACAAGGATTCCAAGAGTAAGTATCTTTGTTCAATGATCTGAGTTAGCTCATGTAGAGTGATATTGGATATGATCTTTTTCATAACTTCCACAATATTGTAACAAGTTTTACTTGAAGGATCAACAATATGTTTGGAAGAGCTTCCTTTGGAGGTTCATGATTATTCTTTGATATAGTGTCTGGAGGGGTCCTATAGTTGTTAGGTGGAGTAGTAGTCAATGGCTATTTTTTCTCTCTATTTCTTAGATGATATGTTTTCAAGAACTATTGGAATGCTTGAATTTCTTTAGGGATACTCTCAGACTCATTATCTTCTTGAAAAGGAAATTGAAAAGTTTCTACCATATGAACTTGGTCAAATGGTTTAGATTCAAAAAGACCTATAGTAGCATCTTTTTTTAAAACCATTTCAAATGTGTCAATTTCCTCTTAGAAAGCTTCAAAGGCTTTGCAAAATTTCATGTAATCAATCTCACCATGCTTGGAAGTAGCATGCACCCTACAATGGTCTAGTAAGGAAATATTAGTGAGGTTGATATCCATAGTCCTTTTTCTAAAGGAAGGTTAATTACCTTTATTATTATAGAAACTATCATTCTAAAATCTATCTTTAGGTCTATAAAACTTTTAGAAAGTGAATTTCCTTCTAGGGTTATCATTAATGTTACCAACTTGCTTTTGTAATTGCAAGAAGTCTGTGTTGATCTTCTCGACCATTTTTAATATAGATTCATTCACATCCTTTGGAGTCATAGAATTTTGACCTTGGATATTTTTAATGCCAGTGATAGGCACTAAATCCTTTTGGTCATTAATATGAGATCCATTGGTAGCTTGATGGCTCAAGAAACCTAGGTTTTGATTAGGGGTAGCATGGCTAGTAAGTAATATATTCAAGGTATGGAACTAGTTTAATGTTGAAGTATTTTGTTTATTATTTGGGAAAAGGTTTAATGCCAACATTTGAGGATTAAAATTTGGAATAGAATAAGCTATCTATCCTTGGAGTTGCATTTGGTCATTAATAACCACTACTTCAGAATAAGCTTGAGCCAATGTGATGATAATTGGGATAACCCTTTTAAGAAATATAGAAGTCATGGGGTCAATAACATCTTTGTGATCCTCTGGAGATAAAACTTCATTATTTTTATATGGATCCATGGTCTAACTAAACATCTTTTGGAACCTAGCATTTAAAAACTTAATAGGTTCACTTATATCTCACCTAATAGTTGTGAATTGATGATAGATGACATAGGGGCTTACGATCTTTCCAAATTTAGCAATATAGTGTAAAATTTATTCCATGACATAATAAAATTGTTAGGAAAATTAAGGAACCATTCACATGCAACATATTTGAATGTAAATGGAAACAACCTACATGCTACATCTTTGTGAATGACAATTAACAATCTTAAAGTATCTTAGTAAGATTTAACATGTTATTTAGCATTTGTAATACTAGTTGGACTAAATATTGGTAAATATTTCTCAATATTACATGGTAATTCATGAACCACACCTAGTATATTGATGGGGGAACTTCTAAGCCATGCCATATTTAGATGAAGTTCAAACACAAGAACCCCTTGTAAGGGTAAAGATGGTAGAGATTTATAATGCCTATGCCTTCCTCTATATTTCCTAGTTCTTCTATGGATTTTTAGCTCAAGCAAGGGTTCTCTAGTCTCTAAATGTGATCTGGTCCTAATACTTGGTAATTCCATATCGAAATTTAAAGATCCTATTTGAAATATGATGAGTCAAGTTAGATCTTTACATAGAATCAACAATCAACTTGTTCACTAAATTTATTTTGCAAGGATTTGCTCATAAAAAAGACAAAGGATGTTAATATTTGACCAAAAAATCTCAAAGATGTGTTGAATCACATAAAGATGACCATTCTTTGTACCTTGTATCCTAAATAATCTTAAAATTCATAAAGAATCATCTCTATTTAGCCAAAAGAAGCCATCCTAGGTTCAAATACCATGAATACTTACATGTTGAAGGTATTTTACCAAAATTAAAATTTCCTTTTGCAATGAACTAAGATATTTGCCTAAATAAACACAAAGATACATAAATCTCAAGGATCTTTACACTTAGAGAAAAGAACTACTAAACACTGAGAGCCTTTCAAACTTTTACACACTAACTACCACAATTATGAGCCCTTCTTCTAGTGCTAGCAAAGGTTCCTCTTGTTGATGATTCTAAATGTACCACAGGTGATCTTTAGTGTTGATGAACACTTCTCATTTTAGGATTTAAAAAATCCAAGGCATGAGTTGCAGTTTGTTACAATTCGGTGATGTCTATGGTGGAATAAAAGTAGAGTATGAGAACTATCCACAATATTTATTTAAGTTTAGTCATTAGGAGCCACAAGGGTCTAAATTTTTGTGATTGTTTAAGTAGGTAGATTAATCTAAATGGATATTAACAAAGATATTTAAACTAGATGAACTCTGATAGAAAAGATGAAAAAGAAAGGGTAAGGTAGAAAAGGGGAAAGGTGTGATTGCAAATTCTCATCTCAAATATTATGACTAAATTCTAATTACTTTGAGCACACATGAACCAATTTATGATATAAAGTACCATGAACTCAAATTACATCACAAATCAAGAAACTTTTAGAGGAAATTTATAAACCATAAGAACCAAGTTTACTTTAAACATTTTCTACTATAGTCTGAATAGCCTAAGCACATCTATATGCAAAGTAAAATAAAATGAAGAACTTGATATATTTATAGTTAATCTAGAATTAGCACAAATCAACAAACCTATGACAAATAATGTGACTCAAAATATGGAGAATCATTCAAATTCAAGATGACAATATGCAATTGAGAGACAACATGGATATTCAACAAACTATATAGACAATCTTCTCAAAATTCCTTAGTTATACTAAATGCTCCTGGTATACAATTGCTCAAAAAGTTATCTCCATTAAAAAATGGTAATTTTTGCCTATTTATAGGAAACATAGGTGGTTCACCAGTTAACCTTCTCCAAATATCCACATGTAGGATATGAAAATTTGTCCTTAATACAAAGACACAATGCGAGAGGCTTTCATGCCAATTCTGACAAGAACAAGTATATGCTAACAAACTAGCATATATTGTACAAAAAGAATATTATTTTATGCCAAATTGGTGGGGCCCTTAAGTTAATATATAAGGATGTCATTTTCATTAGTGTATTGTTCATTTATGATCTCAAACTCTATGGTAGGCTTCATCAAACAATCCTCTTCTTGACTTGTCAATTTGTCAAATTCCTTGTCACTCTTGGCCTTAAGATCTTAGATGCCTTAGGCTTCTACAATCTATCTTTAAAATGTGATGATGATACCAAGGACCTTCTGATTATCCTTAGTATCCTAGCCTTAGTTGTCTTTGATGCTCTAGATGTGTTGACTAAGCCTTTGTCTAAAATTCTCATCTTCCATTAGGCCTGTGACATTGGTCTTGGATGGTTTTTCCAATAGGTCCTTCAAGAGCTTTTCCATCCTTGCCATAAATCCTTTGTCCTCCTATAAAAGGATACTAACATTGTCACACCAGCTACTTAGGTCCAATATCATGTCTTCCATGACTCCTAGAAGGGCATGCAAGTGTTTTAACTTGATGATCCTGATGCCTTGAACTTGCTTGGTGTTACAAATATTGATCAATTTAATTGCCTGATCTATAGAGCTTTGGCATTAAGTAATTAATGTCTATACCTTCTCAATTTTATGAGCCAAGATAACTAACCTATATTTTAAGTTCTCCAACCCTTCAAAAGTCTTGAAGAAAGACTTATTTAACAATGCTACTATATCTTCAGGGGTTAAAAGTAGGACTTGGGGTTCCAAATCCTACTTTTCTTTCTCTAAGTCAATGATCCTTTATTTCATTCCTTGGATTCTAGCCAAGGTCATTGCTTATTATGACACCACTAAACTAGCCACATCCTTCTGATGGATGGGATGCTCCCCTATTTCCTACCCTTGGATAGGAGTTAAGCCAACAAAAGGTTCCACTTTTTGAAAAGTTAATTCCTCAATGGCAATGGTAAATTTCCTTGTTACTACTCTTTCAAACCCTGATGTGTCTAGATTAAATTGGACCTTTCTGTCAGACTCCTTGAATTGTGGCTACTTGGGAACTTGTACATTTGAACTCTCAGAGGCCCTTGGGGTGTTAATCCCCTAGCTCTCTTTGTTATGAAGGATTTACATCCTTCTCTCTACTTGTCTATTTATAATGTCTTGGATCCATGGCTTGACATTGTCCTACATATCTACACCAACTCATGTTAAGGCCAATGATGGAGAGAGAGATGTTATTTTTTTTAACTTCCCATAAATAAATAGTCACGAATGGCTGGTCCATAAATAAGGTACTCATCGCTAAAGAGGTTAACTTCACTAGTAGAGTGAGTGAAGGTTAACCTAAGCTTCTTTTTAAGTCTCAGAGTCACCAAAGCCAGCTCTTCTTATCTCTTTCCTCCATCTAGTGGGGTCAAATCCTAATTTTTGTATCAAAGGGATCCTCCTCCCTATCATAACCATAGGTAGTTGTAATGTCAATAAAGGCAGTCTCCACTATTTCTCCTACCTCTAGGGAAATTATGCTAATGATTTACACTAGGGAAGGAGGCCTTTATGGGGATGTGTGGGATTGATTAACCTTGATAGGTTTATGTTCTATATATATCTCTTCAACCACAACTTTACCCTTTCCCTTTATGTCATTAGGTTTCCCAACCTAGGATTGATTTGTTAATTCTACTCATTGAGGCTCAAATGATTGTCCTCTAATAAGTGGTTCTTGGTGAACAGTCCTAAATGGTGCTAGAAAAAAATGATATTGCAAGGGATGAAATTTACATATCTCTCTTGAGGTTTTATTGTCTCTAACTAGCCTATGCTCCAACTAGATATTATAGCCTTTGATCCTAGACAATACCTCTTCAAAGTTATTTTCCCTTGTATAAATACTATCTTCCATGCTTGGTTGATGTTTGTATTTAATCTTTGGGACATTTTTATCTTAGATGTGGTTAGTCACTATATTACTAGGGTCCCGCATATTAAGTTCATCTAGCTAGAAATTAAAATAATTTGTGGATCACCATAATTTCTAATTGCTTCCAATCCTTGATCACAATCCTACCAATGTCAAATGGAAAGGGGTGGATGTAATCCTTCTTATTTTTCTTGTGTTTCCCATCCACACCTTGGATGATTTTATAGGAAATGTCTTGTTCTAAAATCTTATTAGGGAGATGAATGGACAATATTTAGGGTTTATTCATGATTCCTTCTATTCTTATCATAGTGTAATCTGAATAAAACTAAACATCCCCCATGGCTTCTACTTGCCTTTTGATTAGAGGGTGGAGTCTTGGAATAGGGACACTAGTGCTTTCCTCATATATATCTAGGAAAACACCATCATAGATAAATTACATGTGGTTATTATATTTGAATATATGCAATTTAGAGTAGTGATGAGAAATAGTGGTTTTGCCATCAAGGGACTAATTTTAGATGATAGGGAAGGCTACAAAGTCCAAGAGTGAATCCAAGAGATATTACATCATATGAAATTATTTATAGGTCCTTATATTGATGGTTGTGAATTTTTCAGCCAAGAAAAAGGTTATTAGGTCTCTAATGGGAGGGGTTAGGTTCCATTCCAACATGCAGTGAACATAAGATACCCAAACATTACTTACATAATAAGTGAATGAGGCACCAAAGTCTCAATTCAGTAAGGTCATAGCTATCATAATGCCTTCCCTAAATTGGATGATAGCAATCTCACCATCAAGGGGCCTAAAAATATGAGATCCTTGGATCAGCCAAGGTGAAAGGACTGAATCTAGTTCTTCAGCAATTGCCCACTCTCTCAAGGATGGGAGATCAACATGAGACAAGGGGAGATTATAATAGGTTTTGAAGGCCATAGTGGCAATTCATGCAACCTTATTAGTGCTTCCTTCTTGAATGATCCATTATTTATCTATCTTGTAATCAATGAAAATGAGAGCAAGGAGGTCAATATAATGCATTGCCTTTGGTTTGGCTAAGGGCATGGTGGAGGCCTGCCAACTAAATTGAAACTAGGTCATTCTATCTCAAATGTATAGTGGAATTCCTCTTTTCTTCCTTTGAAGTTGTATACAATTCCTCCATAAGGAAGAATAAATTAGACCAATTCATGATTTTGTGCACATTTAAGGATATCAGGTCCAACTCTATGTATTTGAAGATCCTCCCTTCACTATTTGAAGTTAGATAAAGTTCTAATTTCATCTTCATTTATTGCCTACCCACTACCATTAATGGTATTTAATAAATTTTACATGGTCTCTAAGTATTTTTAAAAAGCACCTACCTCTTGAGATTCAGTCACACTTATCTTGGTTATGTTATATCTATTGAACTAACATGGACCTCCTTTTAAAGATAGTTTGGGTATTTCCCTGAGATTTAATGATGAAATCTCTAGGCCTTAACTCTATACATGTTTAAAATTTTATGGGACTCTCTTACATGTCTCTTTTTTGATTTCAAGCTAATGAAATCATTTGATTTAGACCTTTCAGGCTTATGTGGAATCCAAGTGACCTAGCTTTGTATCTTTCACAATAATTTTCATACTTGCCACCTTAGGCAATAAATGTTGGCTTTTAAATGCCTCTTTATTTCATTCCAAAAACCTAAATCCAAACCCTTATATTTCATTGGTCCCTTGATCCTTAATTTCATGGTTATGACATGTGTTGAGCTCATGGGGTCTTTGAAAATCCTTTAGGCTCGATGCACCATTGGATGGAGATCAGCAAGAAAGTGATCACTATCAGATCCTTGATGGGATCAGACCATTAAATTCATGTTTCTTAGGGTATACATTGGCCATGTGTTGATCTTGATAATCCTTTAAAAATTATTTGATCTCGATGCATTATTGGATGGAGATCAGCAAGCAAGTGATCATCATTGGATCTTTAATGGGCCTAGACCATTAATTGCTTACTTTTATTATGTAGGTCCAATTAAATCTTATCTCTCATCTATCAAGTATCCACTTGTCTCTTTCATGGAACTTTATGATCCTTCCTTAGCTTTTTTAGTTATCTTGAGTTTGCATTGGCCACGTGTCAAGCTCATGGAGCCTTTGAAAGGTCTTTGGGCTCGATGCACTATTAGATGGAAATCAGCAAGCAAGTGATCATCATTGGATATTTAATAGGACCAAACCATTAATTAAATTCTTCTTAAAGTGACCAGCCACATGTTGAGCTCATGAATCCTTTTAAAATTATTTAGGCCTAACACATTGTTGGATGAAGATCATCAAGCAAGTGATTACCATTAGATCTGCAAAGAGAATAGAAGATAATCATTAGACCCACATATATGAATACTTGGGGTAAACCATTAAGGCTAAATATAATACTAAACATCAAGATCTTAATATTAACATTTTATCCCAAGTTAGGTGACCTTTCGAAATAACTTTATAAAATGAGCCATTTAAACCCATAGCAAAATATGCAAGAATGGGAAAAAAGGGATAGAAAGAGGCTTGGGCCATGTTTAAAAGATGATGTAAGCTTTTCATCAGTCTTTTTATTAATTTATTCCCTCTAATTTAACTCCCACCAAATTTTAATTTTAACTTTTAGGGTTTCTTGTTTAGTAACCATATCTTCTTTCATGAAACTTATGCTTAGTCATCCAAAGACAATTGTTAGCAAGGTTAGTTTCTAAAGCATATTGAAAAATAACAAAGAATCATCCCTTTTCAGGGAGATGATATTTAGATTGTAACAAGAGTAACCCTATACAAACCTAGCCTAGAATATAGAGATTATAAAACACTTACAAGGGCCCCCTTTTGTAAAGTGTAAAAAGGGGATGTTGGTCCCAACAACACCAATCAAAACTGGCATAGCCAACATAATGGTGAGAAGTGTAGAAAATTCAAGTGGATAGATTTTTAAGGTGTACCTCAGTATTATAAGTCCATTTAGAGTATTTCTAAGTGTTATCCACTCCCTCCCATGGAATTTCATGGAAACTTGAAGCTAATTTTGAGGCCAAGTGTGAGGGGTGACTGAGAAAGGAGTTTTTTTAGACTACATGCAGTGATGGCTCACTTCCAAGCGATTAAAAATGAGTGGGAATAAAACTAATGCATAGATATGCATTTATAAAATCCTTTCCTCTCATTCTAATCATCATAATTCTCCTTAGTTAGTTTTGGTATGTTAAAATAGGTGTGGATGATGAAGGCAGTTTTCTGAGCCAGCACAAGGAGTTTCATGCCACTTTTCATGAGTTTCATGCCTTGTATGAACACTTGTACTTCTTAATCTTATATTTTTAATTTAAAATATTATTTTCATACATATTTAACTCATTTTCTCATCTTTACAAGTTTTCTTGTGACCTTTTTACTTCTCTCCTCTCCTCTCTCTCTCTCTCAAGTTCTATAAAACCTAGCCATTTTGGCCTTTGTAACTTATGCTCCACCTAAGTATGGTGAAACCATAATAACTTGGATACCATTTGATTAATAATAATAATTATTTTTACCTCTTCCATAACTATATATAGTTTTTTTTACTTGGATGATTAATCTTGCTTAGTGAAGACTATGGATTCCTTAATATGTTGTCTCATTCTCTCACCTATTTGTAGCTTCTTCTTATAGGTCATGTGAAGTGTTCTAAGAAGTGTCAAAGTTAAGTGAGTTATCCTATTCAATATTTACATTCAAGGCCTCTTATATATCCCTCCTAGATTAAACATTCATCCATAACATCATAATGAAACACTGATGTGAGAAGATTCAAATTAGAAAAGCATATGTTTAGTTAGTCCTTTGTTCTCATGTCTAACATGAATCTAGTTGGAAGTCATAAAATTATTTGGTGTATCACCTCCCTTAGGATAGTTTTCTTTTAGTTTTATCTCTCCATTTTCCTTCACAAATTTTAGGTGTATTAGTGATCCAAAGTGGTACATCAATGTAAATAGGCCTATCTAGAGATTCACCTCATTCATAGGCTACCCATAGCCTAGAAGTGTTTCAATTGTGCCTTGGATGAGGAAATATGAGACATTTGCTCAAAGGATACAAATTAAAGTGACAATATTAACCATTATTATCATTTTCCACTTGTGAGGGTGAGTGCATTGCAGCTTATTCATGTTGCACTCAAGTCTTATGGATGATATAAACCCTAAAAGACTACAAGGTAGAGTATGATGGTTATAGCATTATCTATTATGACAATACAAATGCTATAAGTATCTCAAAGAAACCTATCATTTATTCAAGGAATAAGCACATTCCCATTAGGTATCATTTTATAAGAGAGAAGGTAAGTGAACAAAGTGTCAGACTTGAATATATTTCTACATAGGATCAACTTATAGAAAGTTTGACCAAAACACTTTCAAAGGTAACATTTGAAACACTTAAGACAAGAATTTAGTGTAATTTCTGCCCCTATAAATCATTGAATAATCTAAGTACTTAAAGTTAGATAATCAAGATCATTATCTCCAAGAATAAGTGACTTATTCCAAGAAGGTATGCATGGAAATAGGGGATCATGTTTGTATTATGTCTTATAAATTCATAGTCCTATGTGTTGAGTATTTTAGTTTTAAGAAGTGTTATCCAAGGGGTTATAGACATAAATTTGTCATTTAAATCAAAGGGGAGAAATAATAGAATAGGGAGATAATAATGATCAATTTATAGTATGTTTTCTCATCAATGACAAAGGGGGAGATAGGTTTGGCATTGATGTTGTCATTGATGTCAAAGGTTATTAAGAAGGTCTTCATGAGGTTTTTGATGAGTGTATCTATGAGAGAGTATATTGATCAGTATTTAATTGATTCTAAGAGTGTAAGATATGATTGGTATAATCTCTTATAACTACATGATTGATGTGAAGGTCAACATGGAAGGTCTTTGTTGTCAAAGTTGTCAAGTTCTTGAACCTTGTAATATCTTCATAAGGTATTGCATATAATGACTAGTCTTATGAGAAATTATGAGTATGATAGCTTGATTATATGAGTGCATTCATTCATAAGTGATTGTATGAAGTTGATTTATCATGTATGTGAAGCATTGGATCACTCATAAGATTCTTAGAATGAGGTTATAGGGGTAAGACATGTTGGTGTTCTATATTTGCACCCTAGCTAATGAGCAGATTATTTAGATCTTCCTACTCAAATATAGTCCACTATGGGATTGATCCTAGGCTGTGGATATCCTAAAAGTGGATCAGACCTCTGAAGAAGGTTGGGTTCCTTATGGATCTATCACCTACACTAAACCTAAACCAGTACTTTCTTGGAAAAAAGAGAGAGATTTTGACAATAACTTATAAAGCATATAAAAATGGTGATGCACCAATGATTTGATCACTCCAACTCACAAAAAAAAAATATGAGACAGTTTTTAAGACCAAATGACATCAAACTCAATTAAGTATTTTAAAACAAGGAATTAATCAGTTACTAAATTAATAAGAGAGGGTAGATATCCACTTTCAAACTAGATAATAAACTATAGATTGCACTTGTAATGACCTGTGAGAACTATTAAGCACTTCTTAAAGGTGAGAAATCCTAGACATAAGAAAGGAAAATACATTCACTTAATAATAGTGCATGAATTCATGAACACACTTCAATCTAGATTATAAAAAGATGGAATTCAATCTTTATTGTATCAAAAGGCATCACTATACAAATTTTGGTAGAGTCTGGTCATATCAAAAAGAGGGATGGAAGGATCCATATTAAGGCTTAGAAGCCTATACTTACATAAAAGAGGAGAGATTTGTGCATTGGAAAAGGATCAACCATTTTAAATGGATTAAAACTCTCAAGAATACTAACTCATGATCTTATCAACAAGGAAAAGATTCTGTAAAAGAATTAAATGTCCATTGCCTTTATCTAACTGCTAGATTTTTTCTTGGAAACATGTCATTATTTACTTGATCTGTTGATGAGGATCATTTTTTGGAATAGGATAAAATGTGCCACATCTACATTAGGTACCCAACTATACTTGCATTATCAAAAATTAATTATCTATCATGATAAGAGAGACACAGGTCCACTATAGGTGAAAACCAATATTAGACCATTGGTTTTCACACAGTCACAATATATATGAAAGTTTGCAAATAGCCTAACTTTATTTACCATCACTAGTTTGTCTTTGACTTTTATATTAGACCTAAAGGATCTATTTCATATATATGGAGCTTTGATAATGATGCTTGGTCTTTGAAATGTGGCCCTAGTTTAACCCTAGTCTACCTTAAAGCTTGGCTCTTTGATGTTTGCTTTGCTTGGGTCCCGAATAGCCTTTTTAAATTTCTTAAAAAAATTCTTGAGCTTGATTTTAATTATTAGTTTTCAATAGCTGACTCAGATTGTTTACATCATACCCAAATGTCTTTATGCTCAATGGTTTCATAAATACACTCACTTATGTACTTTTCCTTACTTTGTTGATCTACCTGTGCATGGATTCTTGTGAGTCATTAATCTTATTCAAATTGAAAGTCCTTATGCCACTTGTCATGCACATATTTTCTCTTTGGATATTCTAACCCTTTGACCTTTGTTTTCTGTTAGATCTAAATGTAAGATCAAACACCAACCATTGATCTGCTGAGACCCACTATTTAAAATCTAATAGTTCATTCATGATCATAAAATTGACATCCTCATTCCAATCAATTGACATTCACATAACCATAATTGATATTCATGTGACCATCAAAATTACACTCAATAGGATCTGTCTTGACATTTTCTTAAATTTTTCATCCCACTAACCATCATTTAGAATTCCATAAAATATGACTAACGTCTCGTAGACTATGAAATTTAAGCTCATATGAAATTTTATAGTATCTTTAATTTTACTCTCACACAAACTTATTATGTTGTAATTCCCACTTAAAGGGCCTATAACTTAAAGCATAGGAATCATGTAGGCACCAAAATTACCGAAGATGTTCTTGAGATAAAAAATAACAAACCCTTTTAATCCATTAGTCCCAAAAGCTTTCTAGGTGAAGATATAAAAACTATCCAATTTAATGGTCCAAATGCTTTTGCATGGTGTCCTAATGATGGTCGAGCTCAAATGGCTACTTAGGGAAAACTTAGTAAAATATAAATGAAGAGCCAACTTTGCACATGTATAACTTCCTTCATGATTTGGTGGATGATTTGGGACTTGGTGCATAGCAAGTAGGGACCAAAATGAACAAACCCTTGTTACCATTTTCCCCTCCAACTATCACATGTAAGATACATAGCTTTGTGAATATGGTCACTTAGCTTTGTTGGAATGTCTTGAAAATGGTTGTGTGGAAAACATGCAGAAAATGATTGAGGAAGAAACTTTGGACCTCAATATATTTTTATGTGCTTTAGTGGAGGACTTGAGTTTTGGTGCATATAAACATGGTACAAATGGGAAGAAACCCATATGACCAATTTTATTTTATTTGTCTAGACATGAAATATATGGCCTCTACAAATTGCCTATTTAGACTTTCTACTATGAGACTCAAATGTTAAGATGAACACATAATGAAGAACTAGATGGATCCCTTGCATTCCCATACTCATTCTAGGTAGTCTTGACTTCCCATAGGGTATTTTTAACTTGTGGACTTGTTCTATGTGACATTGGCAACTTACACTTTAAGTGATCTCAAAGTGTTTCAAAATCTTTACACTCTACATGGTCTCATTTGGGTCTACTTATTCAATCCAGAGACCTATTCACATTGAGTCATTGGACATTGCATATTTGAAAATCAAAAATCATCTCTTTTGCTTAAATTTGATACTTGTGGGACTATTTTGGAATTTTGAATTCAAACAGCTATTTCTTGTAGCTTAAAAATGGCATTCACACAACTGTCTAGGTCACAATCCCCATGGGTTGTTTCCTTCTAAAACTCTAGTGGAATTTTGTTTGGGGTAGTTTCCTTTAATATAGATCCTTTAGAAAACTTGAACTAGACCATTTTTCTTAAGAAATGACCCTTCAAAAAAATTGCATAGGGCACCTTGCTATAGAAAGATCCTTCAAGACTTTAGAATGGTTCACTTCCTCAAGAAAAGATCATTTGGGAAATGTTATAGGTAACTTTACTTGGAAAATATATCCTTCAGAAGAAATTCTTTGGTCCACTTTGATTGAAAAATATATCTTTTGGAAAAAGTGTTTAGGACACTTTATTTGAAGACTTACCCTTTGGTATTTTTGTATAGGACCATTTCATTTAAGAATTATCCTTCGAGAAAATTATTTGGATAATTTTTCTAAAAGAAATAGGCCTTTGTCTTTGCTTTGAATAATTTATCTAAAAGGAATAGGTCTTCAAAAAGTTTGTCTTAGACATTTTGTCTAAAATAATTAAATAGTTAGCCAAAAATAAGAGTCCTAAAAGAATTAAATTAGAAAGGGAAATCCCAAAAGAATTAACTCTTAGTCAAATGAAAGGTCTGAAATAATTCAAGTAAAGACTTGGCCCAAAAAGATTTTTGTACTTAGCTTTTCCTTGAAAATACACTTTAAATTTTTTTCTGATCCTTGAAGGCTTGGACACTATGAAAACCATTCATCTACCTACACTTTGTAACTATATAAAATAAGATCTTGCTCCTTCTATTGAACTCTTGGACTAGGCATATGTTTTTGATATGTAAACCAAAATTGGTTAACAAGACCTATAGATCAAGTATGAAACTATACCATTTCTAGACCCTACTTGGCCTAATGAGGCATTATTATCGATTTTCAAGGCATATGAAGGATGTATGGTAATATTAAATCATGTGATAGTTTTATTGAGTATGTGAGTGAGCTGGAGAGCACATGTAAAGAGGCATGAAGGTCAATTTCAAGTCATAATGTGATTTGTAGGTCAAGGTCTAAGTAAGCAAAGAGAGAGAGGATGGCCTAATGGGGTATCAATATCATTTTTCAAGGAAATTTTTAGTATGGGATAATTGAAAAAGGTGAGTCAAGTTTTTTCAATCATGTGCATGAAGTTTGAGGTCAAAATTTGAAGGATAAGGCATGAAAATGTGTTTTCAGGTCTCTCAAGTGCACAAAATGAAGGGTTTTATACCTAAGAAGGTTTTTATTATGATCACTAGCTCATAAAAACTCTACATGGGAACCTAATATATTCATGGTAGATGGGTAAGGTTCCTAGATAAAGATTCTAGGCATATTTTTTTGTATTGAAGGGTTATGCTTTATGAAAGATTGTTAAGAATAGAAATAGGTTTAAAGCCTCTTAGAACCATAATAAGGACCCAATTTTGAATGTGTTGATAAAAAAACATATAATGGTCTCAAATGACTAGACAAGCTATTGTATTTTTTAATCAACTCTCCTAGGAACCTCTAAGTGTGATTGAGTTGTCAGGGGTGTGAGTAGACCCTTCAAGAAAGTGCACATTTATCAGAGATTTTTTGTAGCAGTCAAAGTTAACCAAGTCAAAGTATGAAAGTGGATGTATCATGAATTTTTATACTCATGTTTCATTTCCATTAAGGTTTTTTAATATTTTATACCCCTCAAGTGTGCTAAACCATTCATCCAAGTTAGCCAGTTGCTAATAGGTCTAATGGTGAAAATAATGAGAAACCTAGGCAGTATGGAGAAGATGATTAAGAATGTGTTATCATGAAATAGTGATGAAAAAAATTGTATGGAGATGTTTTCCATTAAATTTAAGACATGTTTATGTTTGGTATAAGTTTTGGACGTTAGTGATTATAGTGAAAAAGTTGCTCACAAGTTGACCTATTAGGTTCAAATGAGATTTTGAGATATAAGGTTATGAGATTGGTCTGCAAGACCAATATTTCCATTTAACCATATTATATTTATTTATTATAATGGTATAATTATCTCATATGATAATATATATTCATCATAATTCATTTAATATATCTATACAAGTGTTGGAAGTTTAAGTCACCATGATTGGTCCTTGAGGGAAATTGGCAGTTTTGAGTGAGCAAGTTGAAGGAGTGTTTTTTGAGTCCTTTTACCTTGTGTAAAGAAGTATAATGCTCTTTAATTTTGAGGTCATCTAGTTTATACGTATATGTTTTATTTTCATGGTTGTGTGGCTAAATATTATGTGATTCTTAGTTATTCAAGATAGACCTTTCTATGTGTATGAAGGCTTATGTGAACAGTACCAATGGTGTGTTTCAAGTAATGGTTTGAGATAGAAAGTGTCATGGAACTAATATGATATTATTGGAGGTATATTTGAGTGGTATGTGAATTTTTATTTATTTATGTATATTTTTAAAGTGTCCCAAGGAGATAAAAGGGTAATGTGTACTAATGAAGGCCTAATTGAATTAGGTGTCCTTAAGGCCTAAAGAAGGATTTGGTAAATTTGAGCTATGGTTGAAATAATGTAATGATTGATTCATTTTTTTTGAATTTAACAAGGCATAATGTATTTAAAATATAATTTTTCAAGTGTGTGTGTCTGACCAAGAGGTATATGAGCAAAAGCTTAGTATAAGAACAAGGCATAATAGGCCTAATTGACTAGTTAGAGATGGAGTGATTTGAAGCGAAGGATATAACACTTTGAAGAGATAAAGGAGGTATTTTATACCATAAAAATGGTGTATATAAACTATAATGAATATATAATATGGGTAATATAGATTAATATCAAGATCATATGACTTAATCTATCTTGAAGAGACCTAGTTGAGTGAAGGAGCCTAAATGGCAGTTTGAGAGGGATTAAATAGAGAGAAGAGCTGAAGACAGTGATCATCATCTATTGTATCAAAAAAAAATCTACTAAAGGTGATCAAATAAATTAGATGTTTGAGTTGGTGCTGATTCATCTAGGGGTTTGGAGCCTCTGTACAAGTTGGTTCTTGTTAAAGCCTAGCTGGATTGGCACTTAGCTAGTTGGGTTTGGTGCTCCATGTGGAGTTGGTTCTTCAAAAAATTATGATATTTTAAATCATATGACTATATTACATTTACAAGTATCAATGGTTTTCATTCCCATTGAGGTTTTCCCACTCATATGTGTTTTTTGTGTTATGCTCATGTGAATGACTCTTTATGCATTGTTATATATTTGTATTATCTTGATGGTTAAAGGAATGTTAAATTACATGTGAAAGAAACTTATAAGAGACTAATTCACCCACCCCCCCCCACCCCTCATCTCATTCATTATGTTTCCAACATAAGGATGATTTAACTCTTATTCTTATAGTAGATATAAGTAATTTAATAAAATTAAAATCAATACAGCTTAAAGATGATCTTATTTGTCTAAGCATATATATGAATAATTGATCTTTACAAACCATTAATGCTTAGAGTCACCAAGTGACCTGTAGAGTGTCTTTAGCACTGTTAACAAATAATAACACTAAATTATTAGTTAAATATTTGATCTTGGTCCCATTGATAATGTCATAAACTTCTATCACTCAAATTATGTACCCATAATGAGAACTTTCACACGTGTGTGGTCTACATTGAACACCCTAGACCTCAATTTTTAAGAGTAACTCAATTATTTGATGTAATAATGGGATTGTCCCTTAATGTGTGGGAATCTTGTACTCCATGGGATGAACTTCTTAAGAAGGCCACTTTCCTTCTAACCTAAGTGCACCTAGTTTAGGAATAACATGTAATCCTACAAAGAGAAGAAAGGAAATCTAAAATTAATGATAAACCTAATATCAAAAAAGGAGAAGGGGTGAGAAAGGGTAAAAGAGTTTATAAAATGGAGATTGATGATGTGCCTAGAATAGAATGATCACCTCACCTACTTAGAAACATAATAAAACTAATGAACTAAATGTGAATAGTATTCAAACTAGACACCAACTACATAAGTGTTTTGCATGAAAGTATGGGAACACAACACAGTGTTAAGAGGGATGACATAAGTTATATAGAATGCCTATATAGACCCATTTATGCAAATTATGTGACCTATAGAGGTTTTTGAATCCACGTAGTGGTATGAAGGGAGGACAGTAATGAGAGGGATGAATGTCCATAGATAGAGGTCAATAACCATTAGTACACATAAAACATAGAGCATGAAGAAAGGTAATTCAGTTCTTATTAATTTCAAGTCTTAAACTAATATTTCAACTCGAATGGGTAGATATTTGTTATACCAAGGAGATGTCCCCTTTTCATAATGAAAAACATGGTTTATATAGAGATGGGCAAGATCTCATGTAATTAATTCACCATTTGATATAGTAGATAGGAAACTTGAATTTGAAGTTGGTACTTAGAACTCTAGGGAACCAAAATCTTATGCGATATATGATATGAACCATGATCATTAAATTTGGTTTGACAATATAATAATAAAAGTAGATAGAAGGTCATTCTTGGATCTTTAGATAATCTATGTGTGCATAGAGGACATAAGTACACTTATATGGCTAGAGGATACATGTGTGCATGTTCTACCACTATCCCATTACCTTAGATTTTAATTTTTATCTAATTTGACTTATATCTATGTCTAATTAGACCTAACTATCACTTGTTAATCTACATAGATCTATTATTTGATGTGGAAACTACGTAGGCTTTCTTTAGATTTGGCCATTTCTTATTTATGCATATGGTGGAGTTACATGTGTGTCTCTATTGAGGATCATATGTGCACTAACCTTTTCATGATTTATACCATGATGGATTTATATTAGTTTTGAACATAAGGTTACACATGGAGAGTTTGTATAGAAGGATATAAGATGCCTTTCATAACTCCTATATTCCAATTGTCTTTTGTACACCATATGTACCTATTTATATTTTCCACTCTAAATACTTGTGACTATTTGAATAACTAATTGTTCACTTTCTTTGAATTTTCCTACATGTACCTAGACACTTGGATACATCTTACACACAGTGTGTGAATAGAAGGTTGAGTGGGAGGATGGGTGATATAGCATAATGACACAATAATATAGGGAAGCTACAAACTTCATTGATGGAATGAAGGGTATTATTCTATGAAATTCATAAGGCCTTAATTATTCTTACACTTATATACTTTCTTTAGCTTTAAAAGTATGCACCTTTGGTATGGGACCTTACATCAACTTGAGAAGGGAAGGGTGTGTAGCATATATTTCAACCTATGAATTATGAGAGCATAGGTGTGGATTTATGATATTAGGCATAGAAATTAATAATTTAAACATGAGGATCCACCTAGATAAGAGTGTAAAAAACTAATGAAGATCTTAGGTGCACCCTTATAATTAAAAACTACACATTGTGTACTTTACCCTCCATAGTCCAAATTCTGGGAACTCTGTGTGCTTTACTTATGTGCCAATAGTTATGTATTATGGATAGGATTTGTATATCTTATGCACTAGGTATTCATTAAGATTTGTTCATAGGTGTGAATCAACACTTAGTTGATGTGTGGATCTATGATGACTACTAACTTTAGGCAATGGCAGGGAATCATCTTTTCACAAACTTATCTTTGGAGAAACTCAACATTGTGCGAGTGTGAATTCCTTTTGTAGGGTCGTATGAGGTTCATGTGGACTAGGGTGACTTAAAGACTCAATAATCACTTCACATTGTGAATATGCATGGTAATTATCCATATTTTAGAAGTTAGACAATAAGTAGTCATTCTTGAACAACTCCATAAATTCAAGGTAATTCTATTGTAAATTTTTAGGAATCTAAAGGCTAGTGATTCAAAATAGAATATGTGAATTTTATAAACATTTCATTTTCTGGTTGGAACCATCAAAATGCACCTAATTTTATATCTAAAGCAAAATGTAGGAAATTGATTTAAATTTATCTTAATAGCTATGATATTTTTAAGTTTATCATTGCACCCATGGATTGGTCCCCAACACTCAATGGACTAAATAGTGAAATTTTTCAAAAGAAAGAAATAAAAAGGAAATTGAACAAAAAGAAAAATATAAATTATTTCCTTGAAAAGGTAATTCAAGCAATCTCCATCATAGAATTTTTAGCCTAGTTGGCAATGGAATAAAGCCATGAGTGGGACTAGAGGTATATTAGTCAGGGTTATATATGTCTGGTTGGTAGCAAAGCAATGTCCATGACATTTTACCCAAGCCAATCATCCAAATTATCCTTCTAAAAAATAATGATTATTTTAATCAAGTTTAAATTTATTTATGTGAATGCAAAGGGCTATAAAATAACTAATCACTTTTAACACACACCAATAGTCTAAGGCAGATCAGAGGCTTAATATGTCACATCATGAAGTATACTTTAGTGCCTTGATATTTGTATTTTTTATAATGAAATGGTTATAGTTTATACTTTTTGTTTAGGTGTGAATATTCACAGTCTACTTTATGAGTGCTAATACAACATTCTCCCCATAGAGGTCACCATTTTTTAGGTCCAACATGCCCCATTTTTATTTTTCATATGGGGACCCTCTTGGTTTAGCATAACTATTTTATTCTTCTACTCTTGATAAAATTTTGGGCCTTTAATGTCAACATTTGGACTTGCCTAAATCTATAGAGTTTAACCATTGTAAATCATGAATTCTAAAGTGCCTTTTATAATCCTCTTCTGAGTAAAATATGATTGAGACTTATGCAAGTAGTGTAAATTTTGGAGTTTTTCCAAAATATTGCCTTAAAAATTTAGTTTATGATTGTTTCATTACACTATAAAATGAATGAGATTCTATAATGCCTTAATTTATAACTTAGCCTATTTATGATATTATGAGTTCTCTTATAAATTACCTATGTGTATAATCTGAGTTTTCAATCTTTGGGCCTTTTAAGGTGTTTGAGTTTTTAGGTCAAGTGTGGCCCTTCAAATGTTTTATTCCATTAATTCTATGATTTTAAAATAGAAATTTGAGTCCTTTATAAGTAGTCCTATTTGATCCTTTCTATTGTTCTAAATATACTTCACCGATGAAATTCATGTTTTCATTCTATACTTAGTTTATTTTATCATTTGTTTAAAATAACTTGGACTAATATATTATTTGAGTGTTTCAAACTTTGGTGTGTAGGTAGACAATTTCTAGGATGTCAAAATTTACTCATCAAGCCTATCTGATCAAAACACTTAGTTTTTTTTATTAAAGTTCCCAAGTCCTTAGGTCCCAAGATCATGCCATGTGGCATAATTTTAGGGACCCAAGGACTTAGAAGCTAAGATGAAAGCTAATGGATCATGTTAGAGTATGTTATTTACCTTAGCTCATGTTACCCTAGGTATTTATTTATTCCCACCTACTTATGTGTAGATATTTTATTTATCTTATTTTATATATTATGTGATATTACATATTTATCTTTATAACATATTATGGGGATATTTTCTAGCTGTATCTATCATTTAGGGATAGTTATCTCTTAGTCCTAGGTTTTATCTCTTAACATAAACTCTTAGTTATAATTTATCTCTAACTTAATCTCTTAGTTATGACTGATCTCTTATCTTGATCTATTAGTTTTGATTGATTTTCTTTGCCTATATATGCAAGGCACACTCATTGTATTTAATAAGATCTAGAGCTATAGAGGATTTCTCATTTTATGATCTATTTGTATATAATAGATTAAAATATTGTTTGAATAATGAATTATTAGATTTATTATGGTAATGGTTTATAGATTTGATATTGAGTGAGATTTTTATGAACTCTTTCATGGTATCAGAGTGGTATCCAATAACTTTTAGAGTAAAAATTTACTCTACGTTGCATTCTATTTTTCAGTTGCATGCCACAAAATTTTGCCTTTGCATACTATGGTCTGAGATGGCAGAGTGTTGAAATAGAGCACAGGCTCTATTTCCCTTTTTGATTCATTTTTGTCTAAGTGTTGGAGTAATGTAAAAGCTGACAAGTGTCATCGTGTGAGGCATCCTTCTCAGTGGAAACTCCAAGTGTCATCATCTGAGGCACCTTCTATATGTTCTATGAGTTGGTTAGAATGTGTCACATGTCTCATAACAGCTCAGTAGAATGTGCCAAGTGTCATCACCCATGGTTTCATATCTGCACCTGCATTTCATCTTTTTGCAATGAAGGGTTTCAAAAGCTAAGTATCAAGATCAGGTGAAAGTGCCAAGTGGTAGTCGCAAAAGGTCTCAATGTTGATTTTCTAAAATTGATGAAAGCTACCATGTACTCTAGCAAAAGAAAGCAGAAGCCACCATGTGTTGTGGTCTGAATTGTCTTCATCTTTGCTTCACTGACATAGAAAAGACTGAGGTGGGTCCCAAGTTTTGTTTATTAACTGAGTGGAAGCTGCCAAGTGTCACTGTCTATGTAAATGTGAAATGAGACCCAAATTATTTCTATAGTATAAATACAAGTAGTGGAGACCACCACATGTCATCTTCTGTAGGTTTCTAAAAAGGTAACTACAAGCAGCAGAGATCACCATAGAACCCAAGTAAGAGAAGCAGAGATTTCCATGTGTCTTTTAATGAAGAAGTGGAGATTGACACTTGTCCTGGTGTCCTTTTTAAAAGAAATGTCATGAATCTTATTATATTTTAATCTGTTGGAGTTTTGAGAAAGTAGATAGCAACAAGTGTCAAAGGCATAACATGGTTGAAAAAAGATACAAAAGAGTATAAGTTATGTGGAAAGTGCCACGTGTCTTCAATAGGTGTTACGGAATATGATAGGTGTCATTCTCTAGTGTTTCCTAAAGTAATAAGAAAATTGGCTAAGTGTTACTTAGAATTTAAGAAAAGGGAGTGTCTTGCAATCTATTATAGCCAATGAACTACCAAAAGATGAAGCATTTTAGAATCTATAAGATATCTTCTGTTAGACACATTCAGTTAGGGAAGATTTGATTTGGGCTGTTAGATTGAGAACAAGCAGACAATCTGGAGTGGATCTAAGGCTATAAATAAGGGTGCAGAGATTTCTAGAAAGAGAGAATCCATTATCAGAGAGAATTTTTGAGAGAGAATTATTGTAACAAGTTTAGATTTTCTAGAGTTGTGATTAGGAATGTCATTTGCTTTTGTCTCATTTTCTTGAGTTGCAAGGTTTACATAAATGTATGTGTTTCTGCACCTCTTATGTGATTGGAAAATTTAAATAAGAAGATTGAATCCTATGCCTTTGTTGACATTTTTTGTATCTCAGAAAAAGAAGTCTATGCTGTGAGCCTCTATTTCTATTGTTTCAATTTTTTACATTGATCATGCACTTGTTTGCTCTTAAATGTAAATGAATCCTACATATAGTCTCATTGTGCTTAGGATTAAGGTCGAATTACATTCAGGTGCATCGCCATAGATTATATTTTCTTTCTTGCATTGTGTTTCTATTAAAATTCCTACCCTTTTCCCAGTATATACTTGATTTAAAGAAGAGTCAGTTTCTCTAAAATCTAGAGGTTGTTTCAAGATGCAAGTCCCACATCTTGAAACTTCCCATTATTGTTGATTAGAATCAAGCACAATTTTAAATCATCAACATTTTTTGGCACACTCGGTAAGACCAATCTTGAAGTCTCTTTCAATATCATATGAACTAAAGAGCTACAAGAAGTCATAGCTGTGGACCAGTCACTAGATCACAATCTACTACAAATCTAGGTATTCTTTTGCCACCTTTGGTAACAAGTCCAAGAAGAAGAGCTAACCAGTCTGTACCAATACCAATAGCAAATATGGGAGCCCCTATACCCCCAAGAAATTATGCAAGCTAGAATATTGGTAGTCCATTAGTCCTCCCAACACCACCAGCCATTTGGGATCCTATCCCAGTGAATGCCTTAAAAGTTCTACCTAAATTTAGTGGGTAAGACTCTAAAACACTTAAGGAACATCTTCAAGATGTATCAGATGTCTGTGTTATACATGTCACACAGCAAAATGTGGCCCTAAGATTACTAGAAGCTTATTTTAAAGGGAAAGCTTTAGAATGGTATAGGTCTTTGACCCCAAATACCATATCTACCTGGGATCAGCTCAGAGATCTTTTCTTTGAAAGATTTGCAAAAAAGGGTGATAAGTCTTCTTTGTTACAGCAATTAATCACCATTCAAAGGGGACCACAAGAAGCCATGACTAACTTCAATTCTAGATTTCAAAAGACTTGGGATAAAATCCCTATTACAGCTAGACCATTACCAGGTATGGCCATAGTGTTTTATCTTAAGGATTTAAATTCTGATATATCTATTATGATTCAGTCACTTGGAGGGCACACTTTGCCTGAGGTTTATGACTATGCTATCAGAGCTAAGAATAATTTGATAGATGCTGGTAAATTACCTCCAAGGCCTCCCATGCCCATGTTCCTAGAAA
Source organism: Torreya grandis (assembly GCA_037957365.1). Classification (NCBI taxonomy): domain Eukaryota; kingdom Viridiplantae; phylum Streptophyta; class Pinopsida; order Cupressales; family Taxaceae; genus Torreya; species Torreya grandis. The sequence continues at coordinate 861,834 of JARHVA010003914.1, forward strand.
TTTCCTTGCCATTACCTCAAGAAGTTCCTAAATCTGTAAGCCCACTAGTATCTATGTACACTTACCCTCAACCATCTGCTAAAGAAATTGTCCCCACTCAGTCATCTGAGCTAAATGTTATCAAGAATATCCTACGAACACTTTCTAATGAGCTAATCAATCTAAAAATATAGTAGAATACTTTCTCTAAGCCTCCATATCAAGGATATCAAGGAAACAAATTTTCATCTCAGCAAAACCAATATCAGGGTCCTCCAAGACAAACTAATCATTAGCCAACAAACCAATTGGTTGCAGTCCCCACACCCTCACAGACTATTCCTCCCAATTCAAATAGGGATATTGTTCTAGGGAAAAATAACTATGTAGATAACACTAATGCCTAGTGTTTCCCTTGAAACAATGCTCATGCACCTAGAGATTGTCCTATGGGTAATCTACAACAAAAGGTGGTCGAGCAAAGAAGAATGGATGGTCAGTTTGTAAGTTCTAGTGATAATCAAGCCTAACAGTCTCCTGGTATGCAAAATTTAGTCCTAATGGCTTAGAGTTAAGGGATGTCCTTACAAAAAGAGGAAGAAATAGCCCCAGAACATGCTTTGTTCTCATGGTTTGAAGATGAAGAATTAGTTTTCTTGAATGAAGCATCTACCTCCAAAAAACTAGTGGTGTAATCTGATTATTACACCAGATCAAATAGAAGAATAGTGGAATAGCTTGAGATTGTAAATAGTCAAGTCATGGAGAATCCTCCATTTCAAGGGAAAATAAACACTACTGTTAGACAAGAAGTGCCTCAGTCGGTGCAAAATCAAGGGACTCCAGCTCAAATTTAGGAAAAAATGAGATACCCCTATTTTCAAAAAGCTCAAACTTTGGGACCAATAAATGTGGTGGATCAATTAAAGAAGACTCTAGCACAAGCATTAATATGGGATATATTGGATATTCCTAAATAGAAGACACTACTACAAGAAGCTTTACAAAGCCAATCAGTGCCCAAAGGTACTGTTACCAAAGAAGGAAGTGCTGGAAAAGAAAAGCTCAAAGATACAATCCATCTATAGACAATAGCCCTAGTAAATGATACAAGAGAGGTAAGCAAGTCCAAACTGGATCCCTTCTATTTAACTTTAATAGTTGGCAAAAAACTACTACATAATGCAATGATTGATTCAGGGGTTAGTACAATAGTAATGCCTACGTAGATAGCTAATGCTTTAGAGATTAAGTATGAACCACTCACTAAAGGGGTCATACAGCTAGATGGCAAAGCAGTACAAACCATACGGAGAATCAAACAACTCTAATTACAATTATATGCTTGTCCAAATATAATTGTAAATCAAGATGTAGTAGTGATAGATATACCTCCTATTTTTGGCTTATGTTTGTCAAGAGACTTTACAACCAAAATAGCGAGATATATGTCCCTTGATTGGTCTCATCTCATCTTAAGAACCAAATACAGTTCAAAGATGAAGATATTGTTTGAACCATTATATAAAGATCACATCACTAATGATCCCACTACAAAGTTAGAGGCAGCCCATGCCATGATGAATAAGGAAGAGAGGGTCTTTGTCGAAGAGCTAGGTAAATGGACTGGGTATAATCAAGAAGAAGAAAATGATCATTTATTAGCTATGATGCAAAGTGACCCATATGGAAATTATGACTTTATTGGTCTAGGAACTTACGTTATACTTGATGAAGATCATAGAATCCCCAATGTTCTAGAAGAAGAAAAGTTAGAAGACACCTCTTATGAATTCCAGATTCCTAGTGAGAAATCACAAGCAGATACCTTAACCTCTGATGAAGAAGAGATAATCTCTAATTTTCTTCTTAATTTGAAAAATGATGAGGGTGAGCATGAAAATTTCATTGATCATGATTTAAATGATTTGTTTGAAATCATTGGATCAGGGTATACTATATTTCAAGGAAGCTGTGAGCCGGTTGCAAAGGAATAGAACAGTATTGAGCCTCAATTACATGCACAAAATTATTACAAACTTTCATAATTTTCCTTTCAAGATATTGGTAATTTTGAAGTTATTAAGGAGGATGATCATGTAGTAGAACTAGAGCTTGAATCAGAAGGAATTAAGTCATTAATTAATTTCCTAGTATGACATGCCAATATCAAGAGTAGATATTCGATGAGCTTCCAAGAACAAGAAGAGTCTATATATGTTGGAAGCATGTTTGACTCAGACTCACTTACATGCAGGCAAATCAAGGAGGCATATGTCAAGGGAAATTCACCAAAGCCATACCCAATTCGATCACTTGTATGGCAATATAAGCTGGCTTGTTATGAAAGAGACTTTAGGAATTCTTCTTTTGATCCAGGAGGGAGATAAAGATGCTTCATTAATGTAGTTAGGTAGTTTCCCCTTTCTGTATTGTTTTGTTTTCTTGCTTTGTTTTCCTACTTTATTTTCCTATTTTGTTAGTTTTTTGCTTTTCTTTTAAATAAGTTTTCTTTGAACATGTAGTCGACAGCTCAGAATTTTTCAAATTTTTCAAAAATTCTCCAATACATTGAATGTTTTCCAAATCTTTAGAAATCCCCAAGGTACCTTGCACTGCCACTTGCATAATGTGTCTATCCCACTGTTCCATAAATATTGAGTAGGATTTGCTAATGGTTATCCAAGTTTAATGCCATTTTGAGACTTGATAGGTTAATAAATAGCTCTTAACAAGAGTTAAAGTTTACAAGTTTTCAAACATTCTTGCATCTACACAAAAATATCCTACTACTTGCATTTTCTATGCTTAGTAAATTGCTTCAGCAAAAGTGTCTCTGTTTTGCAAAAGTTCATACAAGTTACCACAAAGAAGATACAAAGATGGAAGGAGCACAATCTTCACAACTAGGAGCTGGGATGTATGAATCCCTTGATAAGTTTCTTGCAAGTAAATTGTATGCTTCAGCTCTCATGCAGCCATTGAAGAACTATCCAAGGACCAGGTTTCCTGAGGTTGGCCCAGCAAGTGATTTAGTGAAAATAAAGGATTATGCGGATGGCATCATGGATCTAATTCTTCAAAAAGCTAGTAGCAAAAATCTTAGAGAAGGGGCACATCAAAGGTGTCTTCAGAGAGCTAGAGTAGGGAAATTTGAAACATTTTCCATGAGGATATGGACCTCACAACTTGATTAGTTCATTGTCCTAGCTATGCATTCATGCCCTAACTTGGTTGAATTTGTGCAAAATCACTTCACGCACCTTCATGCACCATTCAATGAGGCCCATTCATAGTGTAAATCACACCACAAGCTATCAGGGATCTGTTAGCCTTGCATCATGATAGTATAGCTATGTTTCCCACTGTGTCTAAGATGTAAAGGATGTGGGCAAATATCAACACTCAGACAAGGTTCTTGAGATTCGAGTTACAAATGGGTGATGATGATACTATGGTACCCACACTCCTTACACCAAGGGCTCAATTCACATAGGCTAGCCAAGATGCATTGTCTATGATGGCTCTCATCTTTGGCATGAATGATGATATGGAAGCGTATGTGAAACAAATGGCTATCCTTTTCAAGCTGAAGACTCTTGATAAAACCCAAGAGTATCGGCTCAACTTTTCTGAGCAAATTGCTTTCTCGATGGTAGAATAATTGGTTCATTTCAGATCAAAGGGAGTGTTTAGGTTATCTTCCTATTTGTTCCACCTCATGCTTTATCAAAATTCTAAACTCTTTGCCCAACATATGTATCTTAATATGTATGACCCAGATTTTGATCTCTAAAAGACCATCCCTGTGTCTGCATGGACACATATTTTGTCAAAGACTAGTGACCCGTATGAGTTCTGGGAATTATTTATCACTCCTACTTTTTGCCATCTCAGTCCCAAACCAATTATGAATAGATTATTCCCCAGTGTTTCAAATCTTCTAGTTAGTTGCCCAATTCCTTGCAATTTCTATTTTGGATCTCACCATATCATTATAAGAGTCCATGGTTTCTATGCAAAACCAATATTTCTACCTAAGATCTTAACTCCTAGGTTAGCATTCCTAGAGGTTACTAAATAGGTATCCATAATTGATAATGAATTTAGCTTAGGGAAGAGAAAATGAAAAATGTATGATCTTTCATGGATGATAACAAGCATGGTTTTAGAGACCAGAGATGCTGAAGTGGTGTTGTTCAGAAAGCTAGCCTTTTTGGGTTCCGTTTTGGTAGAAGACAAATGAGTTTATGACCCAAATGATTTCATAGCCTCATGGGTAAGGACTTACAGGGTTGTAACCAAAATTTTTCATGAAGGTCACCCTTTTTGGGAAACTAGGAAAAATCCTAGGGAAGACACTCTTAGATTTTATGTTGAGTTAACAGACTTGCCACTTCCACAGAATAGGCCATGGGAGACATTCTATGTCAAACAAAGGGATTATGATCCTAAAGTTAGAATGACTTCTAGCTTAAGGAGATCATTAAAGAATAAATATTGGGATGCTGAAAAGATAGAGGCCTATTAGAAGTATAGGCAAGAAATTTGTCAAACAACCCATTCTTTCGAGAATGTAGACACAGATGAAAGATTGGAAGAACTATGGGATGAGTGTCATCTCTCCCCTACATCTAGCCCAGAGACAAGTAATTTATTGGGTGAAGAGCAAGAAGCTAGGGCTAAGTCAAGCCAAGATTCACAAGCCTCAGAGCAAATTGCAAATGTAACAACTGTATCAGTTTGGCCTCAATCCCTCAGCACCATAGAAATGTAGCAAAGTGTGGTGCCTTCAACATCACAAGCTTACCCATCAGCCTTGATTATAAATGTTCCCAATTCCCCACAAGCCTCATTTAAAGGAGTATAAATATAGCTAGAAGAAGAGACACCCAAGAAATGAAAGAGGGTGTAGTTTCAATTAGCTTTAGAGGAGGAGATGGACACCTCATAGCGCCAATTACAGGGTGCTATAATTACTCCTCAAGTAAGTACTATTCCTCCCTCTCCTTCTCAGTCTATTTCTTCCCCTATCACTTCTACCATTCCCATTTCTCACTTCATCCCATCTATGCTACCTCAGGCCTTAACATTACCTCATTTCTCCCCTTTTGTTCCCAAGAAACCTTTCCCTCAGATTGCCCATAGCCAACAGCTGGCTATTTAATATGGTCTACCACAAGGACATCCTTTTGCAGGTGGGCACATTGCCTCTCCTTCCACCTTTCAGACCCAAGAAAATGTTGTTAGGAAGGCAAGGGAAGCCTAAAGAGAGAAGAAGAAGATTAAGGAGAATAAAGTTTTGGTTATACCCCATTTACAGTCACAATTTGACCCCATCTAGCAGCAATTGATAGTGACTCATTTGTCACCAAATGTAATAAATCTAGCTGAGCAAATGTAGCCAAAGGATTACATAATGAATACAGTATCCATCGACATGTCACTCTTCAGGCCACAGGACAAAGTTAAACTATTGATAGAATCCACTTCTGCAGTTATTGAAGACTACTTGAAGATATCAAGAAGGTTACAAAAGATGGAAGCTGAGCTAGCCAAGGAAAAGGCAAACTATAATAGTTTGACCTTAGAGATCAATAGTAAAAATAATGAAATAGAGAATCTAAATAAATAGTTGCAAAATACTATTTCTCTTTAGATGCACCAGGCAGTTCAGGCCCAAAATGATTCTTTAAAAGAGATGCGGTAATGACCCTTAGGCGTGAAAAAGTAGCATTGCAAGAAAAGAGTGAGGAGCACCTATTTTAGGTTACCCAATTGCAACAAAGGTTGTTGGCCAAACAAAATAATGTTATGGTCATAATAGCCCAATTTCACTCAGAGCAATAGAGAGTAGCACAATTGACACTAGAGCTGGCCAACAGGCCAAAGAGTGTTGGAGTATTAAGTCTGGTAAGGGAGCTATACAAATCCATGTGGAGGAGAATCTCTTCAGAGATTATTTAGCTCAGACCATCTCTCACCTTCCTATTAAATGCACAAGAATTATGCAAAAAGGTGGAGAGTTCAGTTGTAAATACTCTAGATACAGTCTCTGAGAGAGTAACAGAATCACAAATGTTGTTGCAAAAGCTGTATGATGCAATAGATGCAACACTATTAGTAGTAGAAATCAATGATAGAATGGTCAATGCCAAATGAGTAAATGAGGTCCTCAATTACAATTCTGTAGCCAATAGTTGCAAGGAGCTTCTGGATGTCATGAAGGAAGGAATCAATGAAATGAAATAACATGTTGAAGATCTAGTACAATTAGGTCTTCCTTCTCTATTTCCTGATGACAATACCATGATGATGGTAGAAGAAATCAAACCTTTGATGTTGGCCAAATAGAATGATCAAACAATTTTCTAGGATCTCAAGGATGATTCATCAGTCCTTGAAATAAAAGCTATCTTGGTTCCTGTTTCCCAACTCAAATTCAAATTGAAGGCTACTGTTCAAATTTTGAAAAAAAATTCACACAAGGATATCATTAACCTTGATTTGGCTTTAAATGAATTACAGAATAAGGGTTATCTAATGAAGAGTGGTCTACCTACCAAATAGCATTGTTGAAGCTGTAATTTTAAAATTTTGATCTAGCGGGAGTTGTGGGTTCTTTTTGAGTAGGCCCAAAAGTGCTCGAGGTCACTAGTAACTATAAAGTAAAAATTTACTCTATGTTGCATTCTATTTTTTAGTCATGCACCATGAAATTTTGCCTTCACATATTGTGGTCTGAGATGGCAGAGTGTTGAAATAGAGCATAGGCTCTATTTCCCTTTTTGATTCATTTTTGTCTAAGTGTTGGAGTAAAGTGGAAGCTGACAAGTGTCATCATGTGAGGCATCCTTCTTAGTGTAAATTGCCAAGTGTCATCATCCAAGGCACCTTCTATATGTTCTGTGAGTTGGTCAGAATGTGTCACGTGTCTCATAGCGGCTCAGCAGAATGCACCAAGTGTCATCATCTATAGTTTCATACCAGCACCCACATTTCATCTCTTTCCAGTGAAGGGTTTCAAAAGCTAAGTATCAATATTAGGTAGAAAGTGCCAAGTGGTAGTCACAAAAGGTTTTAATGTTGCTTTTCTAAAAGTGACAGAAGCTGCCACATACTCTAGCAAAAGAAAGTGGAAGCCACCACGTGTTGCGGTCTGAATTATCTTCATCTTTGCTTCGCTGATATAGCAAAGATTGTGGTAGGTCCCAAGTTTTGTTTCTTAAGTGAGCAGAAGCTACCAGGTGTCACTGTCTATGTAAATGTGAAGTGAGACCCAAATTATTTATATAGTATAAACAAAAGCATTGAAGACTACCATGTGTCATCTTTTATAGGTTTCTAAAAAGGCAACTACAAGCGTCAAAGATCACCACATAATCCAAGTAAGAGAAGCAGAGATTGCCATGTGTCTTTTAATGAAGAAGTGGAGATTGACACCTATCCTAGTGTCCCATTTAAAATAAATGCCATGAATCTTATTGTCTTTTAAGCTATTAGATTTTTGAGAAAGTGGATAGCGATAAGTGTCAAAGGCGGAACATGGCTGAGCAAAGATACAAAAGAGTATAAGTTACGTGGAAAGTGCTACGTGTCTTCAATAGGTACTACAGAATATGACAGGTGCCATTCTCTGGCATTTCCTAAAGTAATAAGAAAATTGGATAAGTGTTACTTAGCATTTAAGAGAAGGGAGTGTCCTACAATCTATTATAACCAATGAACTGCTAGAAGATGAAGCATTTCAGAATCTATAAGATATCTTTTGTTTGACACATTTAATTAGGGAAGATTTGATTTGGGCCATTAGATTGAGAACAAGCAGACAATTTGGAGTGGATCTGAGGCTATAAATAAGGGTGCAGAGATCGGCAAAAATAGAGAATCCATTATCAGAGAGAATTTTTTAGAGAGAATTATTGTAACAAGTTTAGATTTTCTAGAGCTGTGATTAGGAATGTCATTTACTTTTGTCTCATTTTCTTGAGTTGGAAGGTTTACATAATTGCACGTGTTTCTGTGCCTCTTATGTGATTGGAAAATTCAAATAAGAAGATTGAACCCTATGCCTTTGTTGACATTTTCTATATCTCAGCAAAAGAAGTCTATGTTGTGAGCCTTTGTTTCTATTGTTTCAATCTTTTACATTGATCATGCACTTGTTTGCTCTTAAATGTAAATGAATCCTACATTGCCATGATACTCAGTCTCTATACATGAAAGAGTAATATCATTATGTTTCTTGATCTACCAACAAATGGGGCTAGATCCAAAGTGAAAACTATAACTAGAAGTGGACTTATGATCATCATAATCACTAGCCCAATCAGAATCTATGTATCCCACCAAGTCTAAACCTATACCTACTATAATGTGAATCTTGTATCTGATAGTGCCTTGAATGTAATTCAAAATTAACTTTGAAGCTCTCCAATGAAGCTCATGTGGTGTCTATATAAAGCATAAAACCATGCCAATAACATATGAAATGTTAGACTGTGTATGAGTCAGATAGATGAGGCTACCTACAAGCTAGTGATATAATGTGACATCAACCAAGGGAGTGGAACAATAAACCTCAAGTCTAACTCTAGATAAGAAAGGAGTCTATGTAGGCCTATAATCAGCCATTTGAAACTGAGCTAACAATTCCATGTCATACTTGGACTGTGAAAGTGTAATCCTGAAAGAAGACTATGTTATTTGAATCCCAAAAAAATAATACAATGATCCCATGTCTATCATAGAAAACCTATCATGAAGTGAAATCTTAACATTGTTGATGATGGATGTTGTGCTCCCTATAATAATGAGATCATCAACATAGATCACCAAGTACAATAGTGAATCCTTGTACCATAGAATGTAGACATTCAGATTTGAGTGACATCTTAAGAACCCAACTAAGAGAAGAAATGTGTCCATCTTGGAATACCAAGCCCTAGGGGCTTGTTTTAGACCATAGAGAGACTTTTTCAAGTAGTATACTAGTGAAAAATCCTAAATGAACCCCTTTAGTTTCTCCATCTAAATATCCTCATGAAGATCCCCATGAAAAAATGTGCTCTTCACATCCATCTAATGTACAACCCAACCATGAGATGTACCAATAATTAGTATCAAATGAATGGAATTCATCTTAGTAATAGATTCAAAGGTTTATATATAGTCAATGCCTACTATTTGGGAAAAAAATTTAGCCACTAAGCATTCTTTATACTTATCAATATTTCTATCCACTACAAATTTAGTCTGATATATCCACCTACATCATACTAATTTTCTTCCCTTAAGAAGAGGAACAATATCCCAAGTGTTGTTCCTAATTAATGATTCATACTCTTCTTACATCACTGAATCCCACTCAACTATCCTTGTGGCTTTTTGAAAAGACTATGGATCAGAAGCTATGTCAATGTAGAAATGTAGAAGATCATGTTGTGACCGTGCCTCCTTCTATCTAATGGATCCATAATAAGAGCGTCTATATCCACCAAATTTTGTCTAGCCCACAAAGGCATCAATGGGTGAGGATGTACAGGAGGAGGATTAGGAACATGACATGATAAACCCTATTGGGGAGGTATTACCTCATCATCCTTATGAGTAGATAAAATAGGAGTATCATTGTCACTACTATCTAATTCTTCTAAGGAAGAAGAATGAAAAATGTTAGAAGACAAGTCTAAAGAACTTTCTTCAAAGTAAACACTTCTTGATATAATAAGCTCATGTGAATTTGGATCAATTAGTTGATATCCCTTAACACCATCAAGATATCTCACAAATATGCAAGTTTAGCTTTGTTGTTTTAAATCATGATGCTTATTTGAAGATATGTGAGCCCATGCTAGGCTATCAAAGACTCTGAAATGATGCACATCTGGCTTCCTATTACACCAAGCTTCAAGAGGTGTTATCCCCTTTAAAACCTTATGAGGAACTCTATTCTATATATATGAAGCACAATTAATCTCTTTCACCCAGTACTCAGGTACTAATTATTTTGCATGAATCATACAAATTGCTATCTCTTTTAAGAATATATTCTTCCTCTCTGCTACACCATTATGTTGAGGTGTGTATGTAACTAAATACTGAAGATCATTTCCTTCAAGAGCATAAAATTATTCAAACTTGTTGTTCACATATTCCCTCCCATTATCTATGTAGAGAATCTTGACATACTTCTCATATTGTTTCTCTATTAGAGATTTTAACTCTAGAAATCTATCAAATACTTCACTCTTGATTTTTATAAAATAAAACCAAGTATATCTAGAATAGTCATCAATAAATATGAGAACATAGCAAGTTTTACTAAAAGATAAAGTAGGTAATGGACTTGCTAAATCACTATGAACAAGTTCAAGGACTTGTGTAGCCCTCCAAGCCTTCCCTTTATCAAACTTATCCTTTGGATGTTTGCCTAAGGCACAACCATGATACACACCCCCTAAAAATTGAATATGTGTAGTCCTATAACCATCACTTGTTGACTAAGCTACTGTAAATGGTGGTAGTTTAGATGACCAAATCACTCATTCCAAACTTGCTCACTGAATCAGTGTGTGAGAGAAAAGTTATAAAAGAAGACTGAGGCACAAAGTGGGAGAATGAATAAAGCAAAGTATTATTGTCAAGTTTTCCCACTGAAACTAAGGCATTATCCTCTAATTTTAAGAATGATATAGAATTAGGTGTGAACTCAAATTTCCTACCAGTATCAAAGTGAGTGATTTGTAGATATAAGGAAGGTTAGTTGATAACTTTAGCACACAGAGGACATCCTCAAATACACCACTAACAACATCAATTATACCTTTTCATATAACATCTACCTTAGAATCATCACCTATGAGAATATGAGGCAATGAACTTGGTTCTAATCCATAAAATTCTTCTTGATCAGAACCCATACGATATGAAACACCTAAGTCAATGACCCATGACTTGGAAGAATTTGCCAGTGAAACTAGTGTCATAGCTTTCCCTTTCCCTAAATTTGGAGTGGAAGAGTCTTTTGAAGAGGATTGATTGATGTTATTATTTTTGAGAAAACCCTTAAGTTTATTAATTTCTTTATTCCAATAATCTTGTTCACTATGAAACCCCTTTTTCAATAAGAGCAAGGAGTGCTAGTATTTTTTTGTGAATCTCCTTTCTTATTAGTGGATTTATAATCTTCTTGTGAGGAAGGTTGTTTCCCTTTATTCTTATCCTTCTATGACTTATTATGATTATTCTACTTTTTACTTGAACTTATATTTGATGTTGATGTTGAAACTTGCTTATGTTGAGGTTGACTTACAACTAAAGCTTGAGATTTCGATGACTTAATTAGAACCATAGCTATTAACTTTTCTTCTTCAGCCATTAGAATCTCAAAGAATACCTCAAAGGTGGGAATTTGATAAGATGTGTCCAATGTGAGCCAATGAGTCTAAAAGCTAGAGACAAAAGATAAATATTTAGGACCTAATTTGTGTAAGGCACTGAAAATCAATTGAATATCCTTTTTATCAATTTTACATTTAGAAATTGTGCTCTAAGATCTATGACTTTAGTGATGTAGTCTTGTATTATAGCATATTTTTTAGGATCCAAACTAATGATTTCATTATCAATTTGGTAACCATGAACCTCATCTATTTTTCCAAATAATGATATTAATTTATCCCAAGCCTCTTTTGGAGTTGTACATTTGTCAAGATGGAAATTCAAATCTAAATCCAATTAGTTTAGTAGTTTCAAAGAGAAAGTGTTGTAACTCTTTTATATCAGTAGGTGGAGTAAGAAACGTTATTATGTATGACATATATCCTTGCATCATTAATGCATTCCAAGCATTCTATTTCCATGTATTATAGTTGTATGTTATTAATAGAGGGAACTTAGGATTTTCCATGATGTAATCAAAAATAAATTATCACAAAGCAGAAATCAAAGTACAAAACACACCACAAAATACCCCTAAATTACTTAGTTTTATCCCATCTATCAATTTTTTTTGGTAATTTATAATTGAGTGTAATTACAAGGATGGATTATAATTTTTCTAGTTTACAAAAATATCATTTAGGCCCTCTAGTATAAAAGTACAAAAAATATTCACTTTATTAAAAAAAATCTAAACCAATGTGTTGTGCTCAAAATAATATTAACTTTAAAAAAAATGGGACCTCAATTCAAGGTCGTATATGAAAGTTATGAGATTTTAAAGTTGTAAAAATGAGGATGGACAAGAGATACTGTAGAAAAATTAGAATTCTAGAAAAATATAGAAAAACCTAAAAGTATAATAGTGAAGATCATGAAATTTTAAGCTATTTTAAAAAAAAATGCTAAAAAATATCTCCTGGTGTTCAAATAGTGGGCTCTAGAAGTTACCCTTTCAAATCTCCCTGCTGATCCATGAGGCTTGCCAAAATAAAAATTGGTCTACACAGTCTTTATGACTGTACCTGGGAGAAAAATAAATGTCTTCTAGGGTGACTGTGTCTAAATTAGATAGATTTTATATGGATTTGTAGGTTTTGACATCTTTTAAACGCAACTGTGAGGTCCATTTTGCTTAGAAATGCTTTAATTTTTAAGTACCCATTGAATTTGGGTGTGGTGCTTCTGGATCAAACCCTACCAATTTTTCCTTTTGTGCCCAATTTGGATAAAATTGTATATGTATTTGACTATCTTAGGTACTTTAAACTCAATGGTGAGCTTAGAAATTCTTCACAAAGCTCCAATTTGTGCCTATATACAAAATAAAAAAATTGATCCTATATCTGGATATTTTTCTCTTGAATATTTAGTAATCTATAGATTCAAGATAGCTTTGGTACCATGTTAGAATTAGCTACAAGATCTAATAAATATAATAGAAAACATAAATAAGAGATAAAATAGTAATAGTAATAAACAATAAATATATATCTAAGATAATTAAAAAAAATGAATAAATAACTCAAATATGATGAATTACTCTAATAATTCAATATTAATCTAATATGGAATGCATAAATATCCATTGCTTATATAGAGAAAAGCATGCATGATAAAGATCAAGGAACTCACACAACACATGTAGTTTAACTGATATTTGTCTACATGAATAGTGGAGTGCAACTCCACACTAACAAGATAGGTGTCCAACTTGTGTAAATGATCAACACAAGTTGAATATTAGTTAAACAATCTTATCCTACCTTACCCTGAATAGTGGAGTGGAACTCCACTGTAACAAGATAAGTGTTTAAAATAACTACTAGTTAAGCAATCTTATCCTCTCTGGTGCAAATTATTAATAAACATAATAAACTACATATAATAATTAATTAGTGCACTAAAATAATAATTAATAAATACAAGTAAATGAAATAAAGCAAATAACTACATGAACAACTGATATGAATATTTTTGTCTTAGTGGTATTTGTGATGACTTTTTATGTACTGACACTAGTGTGGCATCTCCACCAGTCTTTATGCTCACTTCTCACAAAATTTAGTCCAATAATTTATACCTTCATTGGTATCTTCTCCCATTTTAGCATTTAATAAGGGTGTTATAGTAATGATTCCTCAAGTTCATCATTCTATTTAGTAGTTTAGAGTGCAATGTTCATGTTTAGTGACTATCATCTTTAATGCCATTTTTACTTTGACTTGGCAGTTATAACAAATCAACATCCATGTATTCTAGTAAGATATATTGGTGTCCATAGGGAAACTTATCTTCACACTGCATCAATTTTTTGTGCATGGTTACCTCATCAGGCCTTGTTGTTGGGATCCATTTCCTCTCTTTTTGGGGGAGATTTTTTTATTATGTCTTTTCTCCCTTTTTACACTTTATGAGAGATTTCTTAATGAATATATTATACAATATTACCTAATCAATCCTTATATATAAGAATCATATTGTATATATGTTACTTTATTTTTGACCTTAGATTCACTTGAGAGGGGTGTTAGAGTAGGTTGTTTACCTTAGCTCAAGTTCACCTAGGTATTTAGTTATCCCAACCAGTTATGTGTGGATCTTTTATTTATCTTATTTTAGATATTGCGAGATACTATATATTTATCTCTTATATATTGTGGGGATGTTTTCTAGTTCTTTATATCCTTTAGGGATAATTAGCTCTTAGTCCTAGGTATGATATTTTAGTTATGATTGATATTTTAGATTGATCTCTTAGTTATGGTTTATCTTCCTTGCCTATATTAGCAAGGCACATTCATTGTATTTGAAAATCTCTAGGGATAGATAGGATTTATTCTTGTATGATATATTTATGTATAATAGATTGAGATATGGTTTGAGTAATGCATTAATGGATTTTACTATGGTAATGGTTTGTATATTTGACCCTAGTTGAGATTTTTCTAAACTATTTTATAGTATCAAGGCACATTTATTTTATTTGAAAAGCTCTAGAAATAGAGATGATTTATCATTGTATAACATATTTATATATAATAGACTAAGATTATTTAAGCATTAAATTAATGGATTTTACTATGGTAATGGTTTGTATATTTGACCTTGGGTTAGTGTTTTTAAAAATATTTCATAGTATTAAATTATTGCATTGTCATGCTCTCCTAGCTCAACATTGAGGGAGGGTGTTTAGATAATACTTCATTAGGCTCATCATTATAGCCAATATTCTAGAGTGCAGTGTTCATGTTTATTGATTCTTATATTCAACACCATCCCTCCATCAACTTGGTAGTTATAGTGACTTAAAAACCCATGTATTTTGGTAAGATGGATTGGCATCCATGATGACACTTTTCTTCACACTGCATCTTTTTTTTGTGTATGGGTACCTCATTAGGCCTTATTGTCAGGATCCATTTCCTCTCTTTTTTTTTTTTGGGTGGGGGGGGGGGGGGGGGGGGAAGGGCGTGGGGGAGTTTTTTTCATATAGGTTTTCTCCCTTTCTCCACTTTATGAGAGATTGCTTCAGGGATATATTATACATGAGTACCTGATTAGGTCATATTGTTGGGACTCATACTATCAATATGCCACTTTATTTTTGACCCCTAACTTCACTTAAGGGGGGGTTTTAGAGTAGGTTTTTTTTACCTTAACTCATTTTCACTAAGGTATTTATTTATTATCACCCACTTATGTGTGGATATTTTATTTATCTTATTTTATATATTATAAAATATTACATATTTATCTCCTAGATATTATGGGGATATTTTATATTTGTTTTTATCTTTTATTGATAGATATCTCTTTGTCTTAGGTTTGATCTCTTATCTTGATTTCTTAGTTATTACTGACCTCTTAGCTTTATATCTAATTATGATTGATCACCCTTGCCTATATATGTAAGGCACATTCATTATATTTTATAATCTCCAAAGATAAAGATTATCATTATATGATCTATTTATGTATAATAAATTGACATATTATTTGAGCAATGCATTAATGTCTTTTATTGTGGTAATAATTTTTAGATTTGACCATGGGTCAGAAGTTTATAAACTCTTTTAACTTTGAACCTCTAGGTCCCTATTATAATACCATGTGGCATAATCCCTGAGGACCCAAGGACCTAAAACTTAAGATAGAAGTCAATGGATCTCAACCTCCAAATTATTGGGATGACACCATGTGGTATTATCCTAGGAGCTTGGAGTTTGAATTTGTGTTCCAATTAACCCCATCCTCTAGATCATCAAGATGATTTCATATGGCATCATACCAACATCTCATATACACAGAGGGTAAGGTAGAACTTTAGGAAGCCTTGAGGCCTTGGGTAGCTAGGATTGTGCCACATGGCATAATCCAACTCATTTGGGACCCTAGAGATGGAATTTTTTAAACCCAAATCCAATAGATAATAAATGAAATTCAATGGAAACATAATGTGTCCAAGGAACATGTTTGATAGGTTGTGTTAAGTGTTAGGTGGAAGAGAGAGCCTGAGGACATAAAATAATATGAACCTAAACCATGTCAGCTATAAAAATCAACACAAAGGTTATAGTCTTAAATTTGAAGGCTTGTCAAAACATCAAAATGGCCCAAGTCAAGAAAAATAATATAATGATCAGTTGAGATGGATTTTGAGGATTTTGACTGGCCAAAAGTGGATATGTGAAGCTAACTAGTGAATTTTGGGCCTGAATATTCTCCCAATTAGACCAAATGGAGGAATCATTTAAATTATTTTTATAAAAAAGAGGAGAAGTGAGGATGTAATTTAGGTTAGATAGGTGACATAACTATGAGTAAAAAACCAAATAGGAATTTTTATTTCTTTTGAATGAAGGGAATATTCTAATGGATTATAGTTATAACTACTTGGAGTAGAAATCATAACAAGATATGGGAGCCTTTCACTATTTGGAAACAAGTCCCATTTTCTTTTATATATAATACATTCCTCATTATTATTTTAGGGGGTAGATATTATACACCAAAAATCTACATAAATTATGATAGGATTAGTCCTCTCTTTTTGCATCTTATTTTGTCTTGTGATTATCTTCCTGGAGGGCATACTTAAATTCTTTTGTAATAACATTAAAATAGATACTAGTTTGGTTTAAAGTTCATGATGTTAATTATTAATGTCCTTCATTTATTAATTAAATATAATTAATTAATGTGGACAAGAGATTGTAGTGCTTTTTTACTAATGAATATTAGTTAGATTGTGTAATAGTTAGTCTAATTGGTTTCAAATTTCTATTTTGTTTAACTTGAATCTATGTCAAGCCATTGTGTGCAATATCTACATGCATTTCATATGATTTCACTAAATAAAAGTTTAGGATAATATATTAAATTAATCCCTCATGATAATAGCCATTGAGTTAATTCTATTTGTGTTATATCGAGAACTTTACACAATGGGATAATTATGATTAGGCAAGCTTTTGATCTTTGACATTAAAAATCTTGTTTTGTTTAAGGAACCACTTACTTTCCTACCCCACTCTTCATCTCTTATTACCATTTTTATGGTGAATATCATGGCCATTGTATTATAATGTGATTTAAATGTCAATGAGGAAGTAAAATTACTTTAACAAACATTAGTAACAATCCTAAAGTAATACTAAGTGGATTGAACTTCGGGTGGTAAATTGCTAATGGTCATCCAACTAAAGAATTGGAAAGTTCTTGTCCCTTGTATTAAACAATTTGAATCCTAAAATTGAGGGGCTATTCATCCAAAAAAATTTGTCTCCCTTTTTCCTCATTAGAGAAGTTAATACAATAGTTTTTTATGCTACAGGTCACAAATTGAGACCAACAAAAATCATAACAACATAGAATTGGGATAATTTATTGTAGAAAAATATTTTTAGTTAGTCCAAAAAAATGTTGGTCATTATGTTCATGGTTGCTTTAAAACTTTTAAATTTTCTAAATGATGGATCCAACAATAGCTTAATAAGGGAGTTCAAAGTGTTTAGAGAAGCTAGGCCTAAGAATGAAATCAAATGATATCTATGAAGATTGTTTACTTTCATTTACTGAAAAACATAATTAGTTGAACATGTAAAAAAATTCAAGGAAATGATTGACCTTAAGGAATCATTTTAAAATAATATGAAGTATATGAAATTAAATTTTCTCAAATCTAACTCTTCAAAACATCAAAGAAACATCTTCTAATTTCTAAGGCCTTTGGTCATATTCTATACAATTATCTTGCAAGTTGGTTAAGCATAAAGGATACAACATTTTTTAATAGTTCTATTGAAGTAGCATAATAGGAATAGTATAATGTCTATAATAAACATAAGTGAAGTAAATTATAATTGGAACTATGGTTTTTAAAAAACAATGGATAGGGCATTGGTATATGGATTACAAAGTTCTAGGATTTTCTTACATTATAATAGGGAATATGGTCCCACAGTCAGAGCTAGTTGTTGTAGTGATTTTTTAATCATAATTATACTACCTGATTTGAGTTAATTTACGTTGATAAAATTATTATATGTTACATAAATGACTATTGAAATATATATGAATATTCACATGCAGTAAATTTAGAAGATGATATTCATAGGACTGAACTAAAAATTGGATGAATTAATAATATTAATTACTTTATAATTAATTAATTATATAATTAATTAATTGTATTTAATGTCAAAATATAGGATCGATATCTTGGAGTAAATTTTGAAGATGGCACTCATGAGACCAATATATGCATCAATTTGAGACATAAAATTTAGGATTTGATAGATGATAAAATCATTGATGTGGGCACATCTACCAATAGTACAAAGGCATAAAAAAGTGAAATTATAATGATGAATATATTCAATGATCTTTTTCATAACCATATAGGTCAAGAAACAAAAATAAATCATAAGTGTATTACACATACAATGCAAATCATCCAATAGCTTATTATCATTATCATATAGAGGCTCAACATCCTTTAAATGGCATAATTGGTATATATCATGTTTTAGTTCCATCTAGACCACTTGTCACATTCACACATCATGAGATAATTGGTATTGATTCTATTTTCACTCTTTATTCATTCAAGATTAAATTTATCATCAACCTATACATAATGTCATGGTTGATAATGGTTCTAGTGTTAATATGTGCGCTATCACACTTCTCTCACATTTTTAATACACAAATAAGGATATGAATCATACAAAAATATTAGTACAATATTTCAATGACCATGTTTATATTTATATGGTGATATCAAATTACCTTTATAGGTTTGAATAACATATGACCACCAAGTTCATAGTATTACCTAGTGTAAGAGTATTTGATATGTTGTTGGGGCATCCTTTGATTCAACATCTTCATGCAATACCTTAAACTATACACATATATCTAAAATACATTTTTGTTAATAAGGTTATCATAGTTCATGGTATTCCATATGAATAGCCCCTCTAAACAAAGGTCATTATTCTTACACGGTGAATGCCAATTGAGTAACCTATTTTTTTTTAAATAATAAAACAATTTAGAAGCAAGTGGTACACTTTATAAGGAGACCTATCCTTAAAATTCCACTTAATCAGATACTTGTCACATATTATAAAAATCCACTCTCTACAATAACATGTCCTAGATTGATATTACAAGGTACTAAAAATGTTCCACAAGGAACACCAACATAGAACTATTATACTCCACGATGGGTTCTGAAGATTCCTAGAGTTTATCATGTTAAAACACATATGTAACATACTAAAATTTATCTTCATGATAGTGACACATAAGATACAAAGTTATATCAATTTTTTAGATTCTAAGTTGAGATCAATTACTTCACAATGGCATGATACTTTCCATTCATGAGAGGTCATCCCTCCCATCCTAGATACATGATCCATTTATTATGATCTCTTTCAAGATTCATATGTTATTATGCTACTTTATTTTGTAAATTTAATATATTCAAAATAATGCAAAAAAATAGAATATCTCAAAAATTCTAAAGATCAAGGCCTATGCATGATGCATCTAATTCGTTTACATTAGTTAATTATGCTTCCAATATGTAGTAATTATTTATATCCATTTTTATATAAAAATAGTTTACAAGTGTACTTGATTTTAAAAGCATAAATTTTGACCCTTCCACATCCATTTATAAGTGGTGATATTATCTTAGACCCATAAAATTTACATAGGCAAAATTTATTTAATCTAAAAAGTCACACACTGCACTCTTGTCTAATTCCAATAGACTTGTCCTAGTGAACACAATATCTATTTTTCATATTAAAACAAGTTACACTATATAATTTTTTTACATCTTATCAAGTTCACTAGAGGTATCCTCTTACACATGTTTTACACCTATATCACTATCCCTATCATTCATAATTTACTTCAATATATTATGCAAAATCTATTAGTAATCACTCACTTACAATAACAATATTATCATATTGAATACTTGAGTTTTTGAATATCATTATGTTATATTTCCTTAGATAATAAATCTCACTTATTCAAGCATGTTTATCATGTTTGATTAAATGATTAATGATTTATGTGCATTTATTTCTTTTTATTATGGACATTTGAACATGTCCTTGTTTATAGTTCTTATCCTTATTATATGATTTTATGCATGTGAGTTAGATTTGAACATGTCCCTTGTATGTGGTCCCTTAGCATCCTTGGTTTTTTTTTGGTTTTCATGTTTTCTTAGTGTATGTGTCATGGCCATGACACTTGTTACATTTTTTTCTTAGTTTATAATGTAGTGATGGATAGAATGTATTTTCCCTTTTTTTTTGTTTCCATAATGGATATCATGCATATCCTCTAATTTTCTCTATATTTGTTTCAAATACTTAGTATATGGCCATTATTCATTGTGTTTCTCATTACCAACATATATCTAGACATGACACTATGTATACTTGATTATACATGTATCATGAATTATTATTTTGTTCACATTATTAATATGATGCCATGATCTCCAATATTATCATTACTACATATTTCAATCTTTTATATAATGTCAATCACATAAATTTTTATTTTGAGCTAAGTAATTACACATGATTCAAAACTCACCTCAAAAGAGGGGGCATACATATTAATTTGTCTCATATATTAAGTTAAAATAGTATTTTGAATAGATAAAAAACAAAAATACTTTTTCAATTTCGCATGGATCATATTTCATTCTTACCTAGAAAGCACATTCAAAAAACAATACTCCATTTTTAGAGAAACATAGTCATAGATGTTTATAATAATGCACTTTCATCCCAAAAGTCAAAAACAAAATTTTTCAAAATTATCATAATCATACTTAGTTTATATAAAAGTTTACCATAGGCATTCAAAAATAATTTATATATTTATGCATAGGTTATCACAATTTTTTTTTTAGAATATGGGGCATCATGCATGGTAGGTGTTCCATAATATTACATAAATTTACTTAGAAATCCAATAAATTTTACTCAACTATCAGAATCAATATACATAGATATCATATTAGGGGCATGTGCATGACACATGATCACTTTCTTTGTCAAATTTTTCACCAATTCCATAGAAGGAATGGAAAATATAATAATTCTCTATGTTATATACATCAACCTCAAATTAGGTTATTATTGGAGACTTAGGTTGTACCCTAGCTGAGCAAAGGATTATATAGGTCCTCTACCCAAACCTAATCTAATATGTGAATGAACCTAGGCTATGGGTCACTTAATATTGGGTCAAACCTCTAGGTTTTTTAATGAGGATATCTCCTTTGATATGATAATATATTTTTTCTCCTAAACCTATACTTATACCAAGGAAAAGGAAAAGGGAATAAAGCTAAAAAGAACAAAACCTGGTCTAAATGGTGATGTAATGAGTATTTAGTGATCCACTCTTAGTTTAGACACTTTAATGACTACTAATGAATCCAATTAGGATAAGAAATGATTAGATTCTATGACAAGGTTGAAAACATGAGTATTTTGTATGAAGGTTGAAAAGAGACATATAACTTGGAGGATAAAAAGAGATAGGTTTAATAAAAACACTAAGGAATTATGACACCTCAAGGGAAATTTCTAGCTAACACTTCACACAACCTATAAAAACCCAATGAACTTGAATCAAGGTACATGAAGGATAAACAAATGTTGAATAGGAAACATACACTCTATAAATCAAACTTTAATAAAGCACACTTAGCATTCAACTAGATAATGAGATGTCTCATATTTCTTAAAAATAGTTTTTACAAGGTGATTTTGGTAGAGATTCACTATATCAAGCTGAGGGATACCATCAAGACTTCAAAGATCATATTTATAGGAATAAATAGGGTAAAAAAGAGAGAAATTGGCATTGATGGGGTCATTAATGATCCCAATTTTACTCAAAATAACTACCACCACAATCCTTCTTGATCCTTCCCCTATATTAATGTCACTATATCCTTTTTGGCATGATGGAAAATGTGAATATCAAGACCAGTTGTAGGAAGCAATATCCATTTCCACATGAATCCTTCTTGAGCTTCTCAATATTAATTCCCTTGACTATAAGGATAAAAAATTCTTATCTTCTGATCTGATAGAGCCATCACCATGTCTACTTTGAGAAGCCATAGGTACCTATTTGTAGGAGCTATGACCATGTCAAAAGATAATACAATCCTTTAATTAATCAAAAATCTTCCCCTATTTTAAACCTAATCATAGGTTTAGTATATATGAAAACCAATCCCATTTATTGGTTTTCATATAGCCATAATTACAATGGAGATACACAGGTTGCTTGATCTCATTTCAATAGCTAGCTACCCATATTTGATCTTTGTATTAGGCCCTAAAATACCTATTCTACCTTTATCAAGATTTAATAGTTACATTTAATCCTAAAATATATTTTATAGTTCATATTTAAATTATAATTTGATCTTCAGTCAAAGTCTCATAACTTTGACCTTTAGTCTTAGCCATTAATCTTGATCTAGGCTCCCAAAATTGTGTCATCTATTAGCTCCCCATTCATTTTATGGGCCTCATAATTAGTCTTGGCTGATTCTTGAACTTGTGCCATGTGGTAGCCTCACATTCATTCTAAGATCAATTGACCCTTTGACCTTATGCACACCATTTATCTTTTTTAACATGGTTCAAATGCATACCATTGATTTACCTAATAGTTGCCATAGTCATGACACTTTGTAGGTTTTATTTTGTTCCCAAGATCTACTAAATAATTAACCTTTCAGTTTTCATCAATCTACTTTAGTATTATGGATCACATACCATTGATTACCTTGGACCCACTAGCTTTATGAGTTTTCATGTACCATTATATCTTCATACGGGTACCTAAGATCTTTCCACTTGCCAGTCGCACATTCATCTTAGGATACACTAACCTTTTGATTATAATCTCATCATTGATCTTAGGTGCATAATTAAATGCACTCTATTAGATCTTTGAGACATACTGACATCATTGATCTCCCACTCACCATTAGATCTTGACTTGATTTTTCATGATCTAGACACTTATCATTCCTGTGTTCACTCTTTTGAAACTAGATGTCTATTTCACAAGGCTTGAGATTGACATCCTTGTACATGTCTTACTTGTTAGGAATTTTAAATCCAAACAATTAATTATATGGGCACATCTCATACTATTAGTTCATTTATAAAAGGTCTATAGACAAAAATGTGCTAAGACACAGAATTTGCAAAGGCAATACATAGCATGAAGTACATCCTTTTCACGTAATCCTTCACTCAAGGGTCAATAAGACAAGATTGAAATATTACTATACAAAAAATAAGTATACATGTTTTGAACACCTTCAACATGACTGAAAAGTAGAATATAAACATAAGTCATGACCCTTTAAGCTATAGGGTTGGCCAATTTCTAGTTCTAAAAATTCACCAACATTTTTGGTGATTGAGTTGGCTTGACCAACCTGCTAGTCGTGGGACCTAGAATTTGATCAAGCTTGCTCATGATGATTATAAAAATGAAGTATTAATTATAAAAGGATTTTGTCTGACTCTTGGAAACACTTTGAATTAATGAGAAACAAACAAACAATAATAAAATAATAAAACACACCAAAAAACTACCCAAACAATAGAAAAACAACAAACAAAGCAATGTGCAAGAGCAATTTGAGGTGAATATAGACCTATCTACCTATGTACAAAAAACATGAGATAATACTAGTAGTAGAATTTAAGATGCCTCTCATTGATAGGGATGGGAAGGATCTCTCCATTCAATCTAACAAGCTCAAATGCATTGCTCTCTTTGCAACTTGTGATAACATAAGGCCCACTCTAAAGACTATCAAACTTAGAGTGTTTTCCTAGTTTTGTGAGATTCTCATCCTATTTGAAGACTATATCATGTTGCTAGAATGTCTTTGAGGAAGATATCTTCTCAAATGGCCTCTTCACTTGGTGTTAATTAGACCAAATAATGTGCATAGTAATGTCCCTTATCTCCTCCAACTACCTTATCTCATTTAACCTTATCTGTATAGCATCATACTATAGGAGCTCGAGTTTATGTGCAAGCTCTAATGTAGGAAGTTCAAGAGATATATGAAGTTTGGTTTCTTTCCCATAGACAAGAAGGTATGGGGAATATATAGTATCTTTCTTAGGTGTCATTATATCTACCCATAGGGAAATCCTTAGTCTAGTATGCCACTCCCTCTAACCATCTTCCATAGTTCTCTTGATAATCCTCAATAATTTATTATTTGTGGATTCTATTAGTCCATTACCCTATGGGTAATAATTAGAGGATGCCTTGAGATAAATTCCATGTGAAAGAGCCCACTCAAATACCTTGTTACTACTGAAGGCCAATGTAATGTTAGAAATGATTGTAGAAGGCACACTAAATTTGGTCACAAGGCTATCATAAAACTTCAAAATAGAATATTCATTAGCTTCCTTGAGGTCAATTACTTCAACCTACATTGTAAAGTAGTTTGTAGTTGTAATGATCCATTTATGTCCTTTACTTGAAGTGGGGTGTATCATCCCTTGTTGGAACACAACTATCTACTAAGAGGGGGGTGAATTAGTAGATTGATTAACTTAGTAATTTTTGAAATTTTAATTTAGATTAAATATATATGTATAGATCACATACACAAAAATAGACACAACACTAGATATACCATGGAAAACTCAATATGGGAAAACCCACCATGAAAATAGGTACTAGAATTACTATTCTAATCCAACCTCATAATAAAGAACTTCACTAGTTACAATGTTTATGGGCACCAACCCTAAGGATACACCAATCCCCTAATTTAAGAGCACCTACTCTAAGGAAGAACCCACCCCTTAACTAAGAACCAACTCAGATTTTTTGATGGCACTAACCAATCATATCTACTATAGAAATACAAATCTAGATTATAAAAATGATTCACAAATGAATCCAATTCAATTATCTATTTTAGATATGGTCTGTAAATTCTCATACTCTACACATATCTCTCTCTCTCTCTCTCTCTTCTCTTTTCTTCCTCTCATCCCTTTTATCTTTGTGTCTCTCTATTTCTCTATTTGACACACTTCATCAATCTCTTGCTTTCTACCTCTCTCTTTCTCAATTTGACTTTGATAACAATAATAAAAATAGCTACAACAACACTTTTGTATCCTATATATATATATATATATATATATATATATATATATATATATATAAGTATTTGATCTAGGGTTCTGTATCTTCTTTGTGTTCACACTTGTTTACTAACACATCACACCAATTCTGGACTCAGTTCATATTTTCTTGAACAACAAGTTTCCCATGTCTTGAACTCATTCTCCATCACTGTGATTCTTGGTCTCATTACTATTTTTAGCATATACTAGGCTTTGGTTTTGATGCACATGCATTATTATAAAAGTTTGATCAATCAGTATAATCATTCTCATTGTTTATGTCATATTTTATGGCTTAACTACATGTTCCACCACTTGACTATTGGGATGAACATATCTTTAAATATTGACCATTGATCTTAAGTTTTACACCATGATCTGATGGTTCTTATCCAAATTCCTCAACTTTAAAATGCATCTATTTGATCAAGATTTGACAGAATTACATGCTCTATCAGATCATTATACACTTCCTAACTTTAAAATTCAAACTTTAAAACACATCTATTGGATCATTTTATCTGAGCTTCCATGTGCCTTTAGATCTTTGAATATACATGAACTTTATCTCTACCTAAGGTTAAACATTAAGATCCTAATCTCATCTCATTGCTTCTTAGGTCTTTATAATGAATACATCTATCAATCTCATAAAACTATTTTAGTCTTTAATTCTCCTTGATTTCATTAAATATCGAGCACTTTAGCCAATTAAGTCCACTTGCTCTATTAGATTTTCATTACGTGATAATCCACTCATCGTTTGATCTTATGACAAGCTCAAACTTTATCTTCGATAAGATCCTACACATGTGACATTTGGCATTAGGGCATGCCTTCTACACATTTCTATTAGTTCCTATTATTGAGACACTTGGTATCCTCCCATTGATCATTGACTATTTGAATTTGAACCACACTGTAGATTTACTATTCAAGCTCTGTGATTGTGACAATTATCACTAGCGCATTCACGTATAAGTAATTTTGACATATTGACTCCATTACACATCATTAGATCTTAAATGTATGATTAATTTCTCACCATTATATCTTCTAAAAAGATCAAACTTTACCTTGTGTAGTATGGGGACTGTCTTAATATACCTGAAAGGCTAACTTTGCACATTCATATTTTTTGCATCACTCATCCACCTATTTTGAAATTTGGACCATATAAACAAGGCATGATAATTAAAAAACCAATATGCTCATCTCTTCCTAAATTTTTCACATGTGAAAAATATAATTCCATTAATTTTCTCACTCAGATTCTTTTGCCACAAAGCTAACTATGTTTAGAACTACTTGGAAGGCCAACTTTGTTCTTGCATAATTTTTGACGTGCTTAGTCACATAACCTAAAATTTAGCACATAAGATCCTATCACATAGGGGATTTCATCCATATAGTTATCTAATTTATAAGCCTTCATATGTCAAAAATATTAAATCATAAAAATGCATACTCATATTTTTATTTCCATCTACAAATTTTATTGTGGAAAAACACTGCCAAAATGTCTAGGAGCCTAACTTTACACAAGAAATATAATTTTTGGCACTAAATTGCGTGACTTAATAGTCAATGCATAGAAACTAGGCACAAAAATGAATAAACCCATGTGATAATGTTATCCTGACACCTCCATGTGTGTAAATTCTAACCTCATCAACATGCTTAGTTGGATATACTTGAGCCCTTTTACAAATTTGGCTAAGTATAGAAACTTAGTGAATTTTATTTGAGTATCCAAATTTGAATCTTCATATCTTCTACCACACTTCATCATATGAATTCAAAATATAGCTCATAAAAACTTAGGACTAATGTGATCACAACCATATGACCAACTCCCCTAGACTCACCCACATGTGGTGATGGTGATGTACGCAAACTGCCTACTCATATTTTCTTTTATAAACCCAAAATGTCTATATGAACAATATGAGTAACCAAATGAATTCCATAGGCACTCCAATCATCCTTTACCTTTGATAGGATCCCTTACACATCCTCAAATCACCATACTCATCCTTGAACATCAATGACATCCATAATGCCAATAATCTCCATTTTAACATCAATGATAATCATATTGCCAACAATCTCCCCCTTTGTCATTGATGGAAAACTAAATGCTCTGATCTTCTAATATTATGCTCCTTCTCTAGCATTTCTTGCATTGGATTTTGATGATTATGAAATGCATCTATTAATATAAAACTTGTTCCCAATTAGGCAATGACACATTTGCCTAATCTCAACTTGGACACATGCTATGATCTTATTTAGTGATTGCACTTTTTCTCCAAAATTTTGTAGAGAGCATTTGTACTTTTTCTCCATGGAACTTTTGCCAAAACATATCTTGGACAACTATTTTTTTCCTTCTTTTATAGAGAGAATTTGTACTTTTTCTCACCCTTTTACATCAATGGAAAAGGGACTCTAAATTTCTCATAGTTTGTCCAAATTTTTCTCACCCTTTATTAGATAAAGGAGTTTGTCCAAGAATCTACAACCATCAACTCATTATAAATTTGTAAGATTATGAATACCAAAGTTTCCTTTTCTCTCTTCTTCTAGGTTTTAACAAAGCTTCTATGATACTCCCCCTAGACTCATGCCCTATCACTAGGATCTAGTGATGTGATGTAGGAGGCACCACTCCCAACTGTTAGAGTATTATTCACATTATTAATGTTGTGTAAGTAATATTTACTAAGAGGTAAATAGTTAGTGGTAAGAAGTAAATAATAGGTTGTTATAACCATATGGTCAATGCGGTAACATATATTATTGTTGTTAGATATATTGTTATATTTTATAACAATATATCATACTTAGAATATTTAGGAAGACTGAGAGATTTAGTAGGGATTTAGGAATTCCTTAATATAGGAAATTTTTACCTATATATTTATACGTGTTGTATAAAATAATATGAGTGAAATATATTATTGTGTGTGTTGAATTAAAATCTCTTTGTATGTTTGATTCTCATTTTATCATTGCATGATTTAATCTATCTTCAGCTCATCCTATACCTATTATTAGTATCAGAGTAGATTATTGATCCTATAATGGAGACCTGAGAGAGTATAGGGAGAGAATCATTATAGTTCTTAACTACCCTAATGGGTAAGAAACTTATGTGATAATATTTTGCTTCAATATTGTTTCGATGTCATTCTCTACATAGTTATACATTTCTATTTAATATATTATTAGACAAGATGTTTTAAATCTTATGAGCATGGGACAGATTGATCAGTCTAAATGATTATATTGCAGTATTATTATTCTACCGACTACTTAGTTCAATTTACAATAAAATCTAATAGCATCTAAGCCTATGAGTTAAACCTCACTATCATCTCTTACATCCACTATTTGCATAGAAAGGATTTACATTAGACCTAAAGGAATGACTAGAGTGTAGCTTTGACAAGCGACAATAGTTTTTTTTTGTTGGATAATCTATAACCTTCATTGACTCACTAGGATATCATAGTGTAAATGTTGGTATCTAAGTTCACTTTACTCATTACAAATTATAGATATAGATAGTCAAATGTCCTTGGATTTGCATCGATACCAAAGATCAACATGGCATTGATGGAAATGGAAACATTCCTAATTAATCTCTTCTATGTGAGCTCCTTCCATATGGTAACATGTATGTGTCCTTTTCATGTTCCAATAATGTGTGCAGTCCACTAATCAAATATACTTTAGCTGCTACTATTTTGCTAATATTTATGAAAGACATATTAGAAAACAAATAGTTATCTTATGTCTATTTTAGGTTTATACTTTAGTCCTTACATTTATTTTAGTATTTAGAGGTAAAAATTGTTTATAATTTTTTATAACTCATATTATAATCATGGGCCTATTCATATAATATGGTCTAAGTTTATTATGAGTCATATTTTGTAAACATTATTGACTGAGCATATATTATGAGTGTCTTGTGTCAATAATGATGTTGAAAATATCATTATAAAAGATTCAAGTCATAAAATTCTTAGTGTCTTTTGGTATTTTAAAATCTGAAGTGTCAAAATGTCAATAATGCATCTTGTATGTTATTATGAGTTATCAAGGGTCAAAAGTATCAAAAATCAAAATAAAAATTGTCTTACAGATGCATTTTTGGGCGACCTTGATGTCCTAAGTCAAATGTCAAAATATCAATCTTATGGGGGTAACTCTATTCCCTTCAAATCAAGTTGAGCTTCATCAACATATTTCCTAAATAATCAATGACATACTAGAGGTTGGAGGTTGCACGAAGGATGGAGGTTATTCAATGACCTCTAGTCAGGCACCATTGATGAAGACACATACTAATTTGGTGCCCATGTGTTTTTTTGTTATGTGGTTTTCAATGTGGTAGATACATTTAATTTTTAAGTTGTGTGGTATGGAAATTTTCACATTATGGAATAGGAACATAAATCTATGTTTCATTTTCCATTCAAAACTAAATAGACTAAAGTCAAGGAATACTACTAGTGGTAGTGGGAGTCTTCTTTGTTGTGTGAGATTGAGTGGCATGATCATTCACAGTGAATACATGTAAGAAGTTAATTTATTACAAGGTAAAATGTGACATTAAATGTGTGTTTTTCATTCCCCTACTTGTTTGAAACACCTATACTATTTGGAAACAAGGGAGAGTGTGTATATAATGGAATGTGGTCAACAATTGTATAGGAGGGTAGTTAACTATAAAAATATTTTGACTACAGAGATCCTCTAACTGCCTTACTTATTTATGGAGATGATAAACTAGTGACATGTCTAGTGTGATTAAATGCCATATATGTGGGAAGCATTCTAGTGATCGTGTACAACAAGATCTAGATAGCAAGATTCAGATAGTAGTATGCAGACCTAAAAGTATGCATTGGCGTATGATTCCGTTCAAGCCAATTATTGAAGATGTATGTTTTCTCCATGCTCACATTAAGGGGGTGTATATAAGATTAATAATGTTCATAAGGGGGTTAATTTTATAATATTTTTCACATTATTAATATTGTGTAAGTAATATTTACCTAGAGGTAAATAGTTAGTGGTAAAAAGTAAATAATAGGTTGTTATAACTGTATGGTCAATATGATAACATAGATTATTATTGTTAGATATATTGTTATATGTTATAACAATATATCATACTTAGAATATTTATGAGGATTGAGAGATTTAGTAGGGATTTAAGAATTCCTGAATATAGGAAATATTTTCCTATATATTTGTATGTGTTGTATAAAATAATGAGTGAAATATATTATCGTGTGTGTTGGATTAAACTCTTTGTGTATGTTCGATTCTCATTTTATTAGTGCATGATTTAATTTGTGTTTAGATCATCCTATACCTATTACCAAATTCTATCTCAAATACTCAAATTGTTACTTGGGAAGAGGTTTGGTGAATAAGTTTGTAATTTGATCCTGAGTTGGCACATACTCCATTATGACCTCTTGATTTGCAAACTTTTCTCTTAAAAAGTGATACTTAATTGATATGTGTTTGGTTATAAAATGTATCACTAGATTATTTGATAATTTTATATATCTTGAATTATCACAAAGAATAGAGATAGGTGATGTTCTCTACCTTGATGGTTTTTAGTGTTTGCTTCATCCATAGGTTTTGAGTGCAACATGCCACTACTGCCACATACTCTGGTTCTATTTTGGAAAGAGTAACTGACTCTTACTTTTTGCTTAACCATGAAACAAGTTTGTTTCCAAGGAAAAATACAACACCACTAGTGCTTATTCTATCATCCATACTTCCTGCCCAGTCAACATCTATATACATTGTCAAAGTGAAATATTCACTTTTAGGATACCATAAGCCATAGTCAAATCATGCTCTTGATATATCTAAATATCCTTTTCATTGAATTGACATGTGAATCTTTAGGAATAGATTGAAATATTTTAACCATGCATACTTCTTGCATGATATCAGGTCTTGATGTAGTCTAATTTACATCAAGTGACTCATCCTCTTTGCTCAACTTACAACTAGTTATCATGGGAGTATTAACTGGTTTATTATCTTCCATTCCAAACTTCTTGATAATTTTGTTTACATACTTGGTTTGGGATATAAATATTCCTTCACCAATTTGTGCTATTTGTAGACATAGGAATAAAGAAAGTTCTCCAAGCATAAACATCTCAAACCCACTTTGCATTTGTGTAACAAATTCTTTTCACATTATGTTATTACTACCACTAGATATGATTTCATCTACATAAATAATAATAATCAACATATGCTCACCTTCTGATTTGAAGTACAAATTATTGTCTACACGTCCTTTATTGAATCCTTATTATTGCTAGTACTAGACTAATCTTGAATACCATGCTCTAGGTGCCTTTTTTAGACCATATAGAGCTTTCTCTAGTCTACACACATAATTTTCGTGCTCTGATAGATGAAAACCTTTAGGTTGTTCTATGTAGACTTCCTCTTCTAGGTTCCCTTTCAAGAAAGCAAACTTAACATCCATTTGATAGAATTTGAACTTCTTATAAATAAAGAATGCTAGAAACATTCTTATAACGTCCAATATAGAAACTAGAGCAAATGTTTCCTCAAAATATATGCCTTCAACTTGTATATATTATTTTCACACCAATCTTTCCTTATTTCTTATGATAGTTCCATCCTCATTGAGCTTGTTTCAAAAGACCCACATTGTACCTATTACATTCTTATTTGCAGGTCTTGGAACTAATCATCAAATCTTATTATTTTCAAATTGGATAAGTTATTCTTCCATTGTCTTTAGCCAATTATCATCCTTTTTGTCTTCAACATAGCTCTTAGGCTCAATTTCAGGCATTAGATCAAAATGTATTTACTCCTTATTTTGTACAACTCTTCTCCTTGCTTGAACTCCTTTGTTTCAAATTTGAACTTTGTCTACTTACCTAGTTGACATTCCTTACAAGTAGTGCATGCAAGTTTGGTTATCTTAGGCATGTGTCTAACACACTTATTTGAGCTCACTTTGACTAGGTTATCAAAGTTGACATGACCTGTTCTTCTATGCAATAACTAACTCTCATCAATTTTTCCTATTAGGCAGCTATTACCATTCACTTCAATAAGATTCTAGATATTGATTTCAATTATTTTCCTTTCTACAACTATTCTTTCATATCTCTTTAACTTGGAGCCTTCTGCATTAAATGTAACCTTATATCTATTGTCACACATTTGGCTGACACTTAGCAGATTATGATTTAATCCTTTAACATAAAGGACATCATGTGTAGGTAGTATTCCATCTATGTTCAACATTCCTTTACCTTTAATCTTTATTGTAGTATTATCTCCCCAACTAATAGATCCTTCCTTACATTTTCTCCATTTGATGAAATTGCTTTTGTCACCAGTCATATGTTTTGAAAAACCACTATTTATTACCCACAAATTCTACCCTTTGGCATGGAGTGCAATTTGAGCAATCATAGATTGATATTTCACTTTTTACACATCCTTGGGTTTTGTATTTGGATTATTTTTTTCCTTTTAAAAGACTTTTGAGCCTTTTTTCACACTAGGAGGCATGCCTTTCTTATTAATTTATGTTTTGTCTTACAAAGTTTGTTTTGCATTGTTTAGCTATGTGACCAAAGTTATTATAATTATAACATATTATATTTATATCTAACAAGGGAGAAAATGATTTTTTGATTAAATTTATTCTCCTTTTAGGTACAACTCTACAATCAATAGCCCTATGACCAAATTGATTAAATGTATAACAATAACCATAGAAAGATGAGGAATACCTTGTCATAGCATTTCTTTGTGTAGTATGAAGAGCTCTTCTAAACTCTAGATTATTCATGTCTCTTAATTTTATGTATCTATCTACATAAGCTATCTTTATCTTCTTTTTCTCTTTAGGCTTATTTCTAGCTTTATTCACATTAGTTGTTCTGGTGTCTTTATTTTTATCCTTGTAAACTTTCTCTTTCTTTGCTCCTAATTCTCCTTCTGCTTTGAAGTTGTCATATAGGTTAGTTGTACTAGTTATGAAACTTTTTTCTTTTTCATAACCAAGACTAAATCTCTCTTTTGAAGGATTTTGAGAGTTGATCAAATCATCAAGAATGTGTGATCCTCCTTTCAACTTCAGACCTTTGTCAATTTGATCTTTAGATTTCATAAGTTATTTTCTCAAAGCCATTATCTTTGCTTCTAACTTCATGCACTCATCAAATTTAAATTGTGGTTCAAGTTTTACTACATATTCTATTCTTTTAGCCTTTTCAACTTGTGTATTTAGGATAACAACCATATGATCATATTTTTCAAGAGTTTTGGACATTTTTTAAATCTCTTTTTGTCCAAGATTCTTCTATTTTTGATTCTCTTTTCTCAGCTTGTCTATTTCCTCTAAAGCACATATGAGTTCACACTCTAGATCCAGTTATCCTTCCTCTTCTTCATCAGAGTCTTCAACTTCTTCTTGATCTAGATTTACAAAAGTTGATCTTAATGCAATGAATAGGGATTTATTTCCCTCAGCTAAAAAGGCAAAATCATGATCATCATCTAAGATATCACACTCATCTAATAAATCACTATATTTTCTTATATACAAACCCTTCTTATTTTCAAAGAAGTTCTTCTTCTTGGAATAGTGGAGCTTCATCATTTTACCATCTTCTTCTACCTCAAATTTATTCTTCTTGTTATGAGGGAATTTATCAACAAAATGTCCTACTTCACCATAGTTAAAACATTTAAAAAGTAACTTACCTTTGTGCTTTCTAGACTCTCTTCTTAATCTTCTGACAAAGTTGTCTTTTTCTTCATCAATATCCTTAGATATGGATGTAGGTGATTTTAAATTTATTGGTTTGGATTCTTTGAATGAAACTTCTCTATTGAAGGTATCCATTTCTCTAATTATCATCTCATATGTAGTGAAGGTTCCATGCAACTCATGAATAGTTACATTATCCAGATCTCTTGCTTCCTCTATTGTAGAGATTTTTGAGTCATACCTTGATGGTAGAGATCTTAGGACATTTTTGATAATGATCAGATCTTTCATCTCTTCTCCAAGGCCTCTAATTGTTTTAACTATTTCATCTACTCTTAGGAGGTAGTTTGCAATTTTCTCTTCTTTATTCATTTTAAGGATTTCAAACTTGCCTTTGAATGTTTGTATCTTGGCCTGTTTTACCTTGTCATCACTTTCATAGATTCTCTTTATTTTTTTTCTAGATATCTTGTGAATTTTAATAATGCATCACTTTAACAAGTTCTAAATTAGACAATCCACATAAAATAACATTCTTAGCCTTAGTATTGTTCTCATATGTTTTCTTGGCAACCTGATCAGTAGGAGTTGTAGCAGAAGCTATATATCTATTTATAACAAACATCCATACATCAAACCCTAATGAAGATAAATATGCTTCCATTATAATGCTCCAAAATGCATAGTTTGATCCATCAAAGAGAGATCTTTTTATTGAGGAAGAGCCATCTTGAATAGCCATTTGTGTTCATCGTCCAAGATCTACCTAAGTTGATTAAGCTTCTTTCAAGGAACTAGGGTTCTGATATGAATTATTAGAACATAACTATCTACTAAGAGTGGGGGTGAATTAGTAGATTGACTAGCTTAGTCCTTTTTAAAAAATTAATATAGATTAAATATATATGTATATATCACATACACATAAATAGACACAACACTGGATATACCATGGAAAACCCAATATGGGAAAAAACACCATGAGAATAGTTGCTAGAATATAATATTATAATCTATCCTCATAATAAAGAACCTCACTAGTTATAATGTTTAAGGGCACCAACCCTAAGGAGACACTAATCCCATGATTTAAGATCACCTAATCTAAGAAAACACCCACTCCCTAACTATGTACCAAAACAACTTATTTGATGGCACCAACTAATCATATCTACTATGGAACTACAACTCCAAATTATAAAAATGATTCATAAATGAATATAATTCTATTATTTGTTATAGATATGGTTTGTAACTACTCACACTCTACACATCTCTCTCTTATATTTTCTTCCTCGTTTCCCCTCTATCTCTATGTCTCTATATTTATCTATTTGACACACTTCATCAATCTCTTGCTTTTTGCTTCTCTTTCTCAATTTGAATTTGTTATTAGCAATAGCAATAGCTCCAATAACACTTTTGTATCCTAGATCACACACACACACACACACACACACACACACACACACACACACACACACACACACACACACACACACACACACACACACACACACACACACACACACACACACAGAGAGAGAGAATTTGATCTAGGGTTTCATATCTTCTCTATGTTTACACTTGTTTATTAACACATAATTCCAATTTTGGACTTAGTTCATATTTTATTAAATAAAAATTTTCTTGTTTATTGAACTCATGCTCCATCACCATGATTATTGGTCTTATTACTATTTATATCATATATTAGGCTATAGTTTTGATGCACACGCATTATTACATAGTTTTGATCAATCACTATAATTAATCTCATTATCTATGTTGTATTTTATGGCTTAACTACAAGTTCATACATGTTCCACTACCTGACCATTGGGATGAACATATATTTAAATATCAACCATT
This sequence comes from Torreya grandis, assembly GCA_037957365.1. Lineage (NCBI taxonomy): Eukaryota > Viridiplantae > Streptophyta > Pinopsida > Cupressales > Taxaceae > Torreya > Torreya grandis. Next base: position 897,693 of record JARHVA010003914.1, read on the forward strand.
GAACTTAAGTTTCATGCCATGATCTAATGGTTCTTATTTGAATTACTAAAATTTAAAATGTGTCTATTTGATCAAGCTTTTATGGGTTTATGCACTTTGTTAGATCTTTGTACACTTCCTAACTTTAACATTCAAACTTTAAAACACATCTATTGGATCATTTTATCTGAGATTTCACATACTATTAGATCTTTAAAAATGCACAAAATGTATCTTTGTCTAGGTTTAAACATCAAACTCCTAATCTCATCTCATTGCTTATTAGGTCTTTGAAATGAATATGCTCTATTGATCTTGTCAAACTAAATCAATATTTAACTTGCCTCTATCTCATTTAATATCAATCACTTTATCCCATTGAGTCCACTCACTCTATTAGATCTTAATTACATGATAATCTACTAATCATTTGATCTTCTAACAAGCTCCAACTTTATCTTTAACAAGCTAATCCACATGTGACATCTAACATTAGTGCATGACTTTTGCACATTACTATCATTTCTTGATATTGAGACATTTGGAATCCTTGCATTTATCATTGACTATTTAACTTTGAACTACACTATAGATTTACTATTTAGGCTCCATGATTGTGACAATTGTCACTAACATGTTAACTCACAAGGACCTTTAACATATTGACTTCACTACACATCATTAGATCTTCAGCGTATGATTAATCACTCACCATTAAATCTTCTAACAAGCTCAAACTTTACCTTGTGCATATTTGACTATGGGAACGATCTCAATATGCCTAAAAGGCTAACTTTTCACCTTCATATATCTTGCTTCACTCATCTTCTTGTTCTAAAATTTTGACCATATAAACTAGGCATGATAATGAAAAAACCCATATGCTCATCTCTTCTTGAATCCTTCATATATATATATATATATATATATATATATATATATATATATATATATATATATATATATATATATATATATACATATATATCTATATACATATATATATATATATATACATATATATATATATATATATATATACATATATATATATATACCTATATATATGTATATATATATATATGTATGTATGTATATATATATATATATATGTATGTATGTATATATATATATATATATGTATGTATATATATATATATATATATATATATATATGTATATATATATGTGTATGTATATATATATATATATATATATATATGTATATATATATATATATATATCTATATGTATATATGTATATATATATATATATATATATATAATTTCATTAATTTTTTCACTCAGATTCTTTTGTCATGGAGCTAACTATGCTTATAACTACCTAAAAGGCCAACTTTGTTCTTGCATAACTTTTGATGCACTTAATTGCATAAACTAAAATTTAGAACATAAGATACTCTCACATAGGGAATTCCATCCATATATTTATCTACTCTAAAAACCTTCATATGTGCAATATATTACATTATAAAAATGCCTACTCATCTTTTTCTTTCCATCTATAAATTTGACTGAGTGTGGGAAAACACTATTGAAATTTATATGGACCAAACTTTACACATGTATATCTTTTATCATGCTACATCACATGACTTAAGATTTAGATCATAGAAACTAGGCACAAAAATGAACAAACCCATGTGATCATTTTGTTTTGACACCTTTATGTTTGAAAATGGTGACCTCATCATCATGTTTACTTGGATTTACTTGAGCCCTTTTATAATTTTGGCTAAGTATAGAAACTTAGTGAATTTTGTCTGAGTAGCCAACTTTGCATCCTCATATCTTTTACATTGATTCATCACATGAATTCAAATCTATTAAATAATAACTAGGGACTAATTTGATCACAACCATATGAACAACTCCCCTAGACTCATCACATGTGGTAATGGTGATGTAAGCAAACTACCTACTCAGATTTTCCTCTATAGACCCAAAATGTCTAGATGAATAATATGAAGAGTTGGATCACTTCCATAGGCATTCCAATCATCCTTGACCTCTGATAGTATCCCTTTCACATAATAAAATAACCATACTCAATTCTAAACATCAATGACATCTATAATGCCAATAATCTCCCTTTTGACATCAATGACAATCATATTACCAACAATCTCCCCCTTTGTCATTGATGGCAAACTAAATGGTCTAATCTTCTAATATTTTGCTCCTTCTCTAGATTTACTTGCATTGGCTTCTAATGAGTATGAACTAAATTTTTTCATACCAAAATTTTACCCCCTTAGGAAATGACCCATTTTCCTAATCTCAACTTGGACACATGCTCTAATCTTATTTAACAATTGCACTTTTTCTTTGAACTTTTGCAGAGAGCATTTGCACTTTTTCTCCATGGCACTTTTGCCAAAAATCAAATTGGACACCTATTTTTCTCTTTCTTTTATAGAGAGTATTTTCACTTTTATCCTCCTTTGACATCAATATCAAAGGTACTCCAACTTTCTCATAGTTTATCTAAATTTTTCTCCCCCTTTATTAGATAAAGGATTTTGTTCAAGAATTTGAAACCATCAACTCATTAGAAATTTAAAATATTGTGCATATCTAAGTTTCCTTTTCTCTCTTCTTCTATGGTTTAAGAAAGCTTCTATGATACTCCCCTAGACTCATACCCTATCACTAGGATCTAGTGATGTGATGTAGGAGCCACCACTCCTAACATCTATCTCAGATACTCAAATTATTCTTTGCAAAGAGGTTTGGTGAATATGTCTATAATTTGATCCTAAGCTGGCACATAATCTATTATGACTTCTTGATCTACAGGCTTTTCTCTTAAGAAGTGATACTTGATTTATATGTATTTGTTTCTAGAATGCATCACTGGATTATTTGATATGTTTATATCACTTCAATTATCACAAGGAATAGAAATAGGTGATGTGTACTCTACCTTTATGTCTTTTAGTGTTTGCTTCATCTACAGGAATTGAGTGCAACATGCCACTATAGCCACATACTTTGCTTTTATTGTGGAAAGAGTAACTGACTCTTGTTTTCTTCTCAGCCATGAAACAATTCTATTTCCAAGGAAAAATACACCACCACTAGTGCTTATTATATCATCCACACTTCATGCCCAATCAACATATGTATATGTTTTTAAAGTGAAATATTCAATTTTAGGATACCATAGGCCATATTCAAGTGTGCTCTTGATATATTTAAATTTCATTTTTACTACATTGACATGTGACTCTTTAGGAGAATCTTGAAATATTGTAAACATGCATACTGCTTGCATGATATCAGGTCTTGATGTAGTTAGGTATAATAAACTACCTATAATTGATCTATACATAGTCTAATTTACATCAAGGGGCTCATCTTCTCTAATCAACTTACAAATAGTTATCATGGGAGTATTAACTAGTTTTCTATCTTCCATTCCAAAATTCTTGAGCATTTCCTTTGCATACTTGGTTTGGGATATATCCCTTCATCAGTTTTTGATATTTGTAAACCTAGGAAGAAAGAAAATTTTCCAAGCATAGATATCTCAAACTCACTTTGCATTTATGTATAAAATTCTTTGCACATTATGTTGTTTCTACCACCAAAGATAATGTCATCTACATAAACAACAACAATCAACATATAATCTATTTGTTGAATCCTTATTGTTGTAGGTAATGGTCTCATCTTGAATACCATGCTATAGGTTCCTTTTTTAAACCATATAGATCTTTTTTCAATCTTCACACATAATCTTGTTCCTTTGATAGTTAAAAACCTTTAGGTTGTTCTATGTATACTTCCTCTTCTAGGTTCACATTTAAGAAAGTAGACTTAACATCCATTTGATAGATTTTGAAATTCTTATAAATAGAGAATGATAGAAACATTATTATGGATTCCAATCTTGCAATTGGATCAAATGTTTCCTCAAAATCTATTCCTTCAACTTGTGCATATCCTTTACACACAAATCTTGCCTTATAAATAGAGAATGATAGAAACATTATTATGGATTCCAATCTTGAAATTGGATCAAATGTTTCCTAAAAATATATTCCTTCAACTTGTGCATATCATTTACACACAAATCTTGCCTTATTTCTTATGATAATTCCATCCTCATTGAGCTTGTTTCTAAAGACCCAATTTATACCTATTTCATTCTTGTTTGTAGGTCTTATAACTAATTGCCAAGTATTGTTATTTTAAATTTGGATCAGTTATTCTTCCCTGGCCTTTATCCAATTATCATCCTTTTTTGCTTTAACATAGATCTTAGGCTCGATTTCAGAAATTAGAGAAAAACTTACTTGTTCTTTATTTTGTGTAACTCTTCTACTTGTCTGAACTCCTTCATTCTTATTACCAATAATATACTATAAAGGATTATCCTTTTTAAAAAATCTTGTAAGTTACTTTTTATTTACTTCATAATGCTCTTCATTAGCTACTTCTTCAAAATCTAACTTTTTAATACAAATTTCTCTATCAGTTTTAACATGTTTCAAGCCTTCTTCAACCTTGACATTGATTCTCTCTATAATCTTGTGTAGCCTTTTGTTGTAACATATGTAGTATTTTTTTTTGGGTGGAATAACTAATTAATATTCCTTCATCAAATCTTGATTCAAAGATTTCCAAATTTATCTTCTTTTCTCTTGATGTAGCATTTGCTTCCAAACATTCTAAAATACTTCATAGAGGTAGGTTATCCATACCATAGTTTATAGGGAGTTTTATCATTATTTACCCTTAGTTAAACTCTTTCCAATATATATATTATTGTTTAGACTGCTTCTCTCTAGTATCCATCAAGTAACTTGGCCCCTTTCAACATTATTTTGGCCATCTCCTTGACTGTCATGTTCTTTCTTTCAATAACTCCATTTTGTTGTGGAGTCTTTGCCATAGAGTAATGTATTTTGACTCCATTATTCTCACAATAATTCATGGACTAATTTGAGGTGAATTCACCACCTTTATTATATCATAATCATTTGATTTTTTTCCAATCTCATTCTCCACTATGGACCTAAAGATATTGAATCTCTAAAATGCTTATGACTTGTCCTTCAAAAAGGTTACCCATGTCATTCTTGAGTAGTCATGTAAAAATAACATGAAGTATCTCTCTCATTTAGATCCTCTTGTCTTAGTAGGACCACAAAGATCAGTATGAAATAATTCTATAGGATTTGTAGTTGCATACTCCTTTGTTTGAAATATTACCCTTATCTACTTACCTCATTGACATTCCTTTCAAGTAGTGTCTAAAGGTTTGGTTATCTTAGGAATGTGTCTAACACACTTATTTAAGCTCATTTTTATTAGGTTATCAAAGTCGACATGGCCTATTCTTCTATGCCATAATCAACTCTCATCAATCTTTCCTATCATGCATCTATTACTATTCAATTCAACAAGATTATAGATATTATTTTCCATTCTTTTTCCTTCTATAACCAGTCTTCCAAATCTCTTTCATTTGTAGCCTTTTGCATTAAATGTAACATTATATCTATTGTCACATATTTCGTTGACACTTTGCAGATTATGCTTCAATCCTTTAATGTAAATGACATCATGTGTAGTTATTTTTCTATCTATGTTCATGGTTCCTTTACCTTTGATATTTACTACAGTGTTGTCTCCCAAGTTGATAAATCCTTCCTTATATTTTCTTAATTTGATGAACTTAATTTTGTCACCAATCATATATTGTGAGTAATAATTGTCTATTACCCACAAATTATGCTCTGTAGAATGGAGTGCATTTTGAGCAATCATTCACTTTCCACACATCCTTTGGTTTCTTATTTGGCTTCATTTTCTCCTTTTCAAAGACTTTTGAACTTTTGTTCACACTAGGAGGCATGATTTTATTCTTACTTTGTGTTTTTGATCTTACAAAGTTTATTTTACATTGTTTAGCTATGTGACCAAATTTATTGCAATTATTGCATATTATATTTATATCTAACAAAAGAGTAAATGAATTTTTGCTTACAAAATGTTTTCTCATTTTAGGTATAACTCTAAAATCAATAGCCCTATGACCAAACTAATTACAGGTATAAAAATAAACCATAAAATGATGAGGAATACCTATTCATAACATTTCTTTCTACAATATGAGGAACTCTTCTAAACTCTGGCTTCTTAAAGTCTCATGCTTTTGTGTATCCATCTGCATCAGCCACCTTTGTCTTCTTCTTTTCTTCAATCTTCTTTTTAGCTTTCTTCACATCAACTATGATTGTGTCTTTATTTGTATCCTTTCAATATTTCTCTTTCTTTGATTTTGATTCTCCTTCTACTTTGAAATTGTTATATAGGTTAGTAGATGTACTAGTTATGGAACTTTTTCCTTTTTCATAACCAAGATTAGATCTCTCTTGTGAAGGCTTTTGAGATTTGATCAAATCATCAAGAATGTTTGAATCTCCTCTTAGCTTTAAACCTTTGTCTATTTGATCTTTAGGTTTCTCAATTTCTTTTCTCAAAGTCACTATCTTTGATTCTAACTTCATACACGCATCAAATTTAGATTGTAGTTCAAGTTTGACTACATATTCTATTGTTTTATATTCTTTAACTTGTGTCTTTAGGTTAACCACCATCTAATCATATTTTTCAAGAGTTTTGGACATTTTATTAATTTCCTTTTATCCAAGTTTCTTCTATTTTGAGTTATCTTTTCTCATCTTGTCTATTTTCTCTAAAGCATAGATGAGTTCACACTCTAGATCCACTTATCCTTCCTCTTCTTCATCAGAGTCTTAAACATATTCTTGATCTAGATATATAGAAGTTGATCCTAATGCTATGAATTAGGATTCATTTCCCTCAACCACAAAGGCACAATCATGATCATCATCTAAGTTATCACACTCATCTAATGAATCACTATCTTCTCTTATATACAAGACCTTCTTATTTTTAAATAAGTTCTTATTATAATATGGGGCTTCATCATTTTACCATCCTCTTATTTCTTAGAATTATTATTCTTGTTATGAGGGTATTTAGTAGCAAAATGTCCTACTTTACCATAGTTAAAGCATTTAAAGGGTAACTTACCTTTGTACTTTCTAGACCCTCTTCTTAATATTTTGAAAAAGTTGGCTTCTTCTTCATTAGTCTCCTCAAATCTGGATGTAGGTGATTTTATATTTACTAGTTTGGATTATTTGAATGTAGCTTCTCTCTTGAAGGTATCTATTTCTTCCATTATCATCTTGCATGCATTGAAGGTTCCATACAACTCATAAAAAATGAGTTTATCCATATCTAGTGTTTCCTTTATTGTGGAGATTTTTGAATCATACCTTGATGGTAGAGATCTTAGGACCTTTTTGAAAATCATTGTATCTTTCATCTATTTTCCAAGGCCTATGATTATATTAACTATTTCATCTACTCTTAGGAGGTAGTTTGAAATTTTCTCTTATTCATTCATTTTGAGGCTTTCAAACTTGCTTTTGAATGTTTATATCTTGGCTAATTTTACCTTATCATCACCTTCATATAAAATCTTTAATTTATTCTAGATATCTTGTGCATTTTGACAATGCATCACTTTAACAAGTTCTTAATTAGATAATCCACATAGAATAACATTCTTAGCCTTGGCATTGATCTCATATGCTTTCTTGGTAGCTTGATCAGTAAGAGTTATATCAGGAGCTATATATACATTTACAATAGACATCCATACATCAAACCCTAATGAAGATAAATATGCATCCATTATAATGCTCCAAAATTCATAGTTTGATCTATCAAAGAGAGGTGCTTCATTTGAGGAAGAGCCTTCTTGACTAGCCATTTGTGTTCACTATCCAAGATTTACCTGAGTTGATTAAGATTCTTTCAAAGAACTAGGGATATGATACTAATTATTGGAACACAACTATCTAATGAGAGGGAGGTGAATTAATATATTAAATAACTTAGTCCTTTTTTAAATTTTAATGTAGATTAAAGATATATGTACAAATCACATACACACAAATAGACACAACACTAGATATATTATGGAAAACCTAATATGGGAAAAACCACCATGAGAATAGCTACTAGAATATATTATTCTAATCTAGCCTTATAATAAATAATCTCACTAGTTATAATGTTTAAGGGCACTAACCCTAAAGAGAAACCAATCCCCTAATTTAAGAGCACCTACTATAAGGAATCACCCACTCCTTAATTGAGCACCAACTTAGCTTGTTTGATGACACCAACCAATCAAATATACTATAGAGCTGCAACTCTAGATTACAAAAATGAATCTGAATCAATTCTCTATTACAAGTCTAGTCTATAACTACTCATGCTATGCACATCTCTCTCTTTTATTTTTTTTCTCTTTGCCCCTTTATCTCTATGTATCTATATTTCTCTATTTGACACGATTCATCAATCTCTTGCTTTCTGCCTCTCTCTTTCTCAATTTGACTATGTTATCATTAATAGAATTAGTTCCAATAACACTTTTATATCTTGGATGACATATATATATATATATATATATATATATATATATATATATATATATATACACACATATACATACATATATATATACATACATATATATACATATATATGTATATATATACATATATATATATATACATACATATATATATATATATATATATATATATGTACATATATATATATATATATATATGTACATATATATATATGTACATATATACATATATATATATATAATCATTTGATCTAGGGTTTTGTATCTTCTCTGTGTTCACACTTATTTACTAACACATCATGCTAGTTCTAGACTCAGTTCATATTTTCTTGAACAATGAGTTTCACACATCTTGAACTCATGCTCCACCACCATGATTCTTAGTCTCATTACTATTTTTAGCATATAGTGGGATCTAGTTTTGATGCACATGCATTATTACATAAGTTTTATTGATCACTATAATCAATCTCATTATATGTGTCATATTTTATGGTTTAACTAAAAGTTACTGCATCTTCCACCACCTGATCATTGTGATGAACATATCTTTAAATATCATCCATTCATATTAAGTTTTATTCCATGATCTGATGGTTCTTATTTAAATTGCTCAACTTTAAAATGTGTCCATTTAATCAAGCTATGATAGGCTTATGCTCTTTGTTAAATCCTTGTATGATTCTTAACTTTAACATTCCAGCTTTAAAATGCATCCATTAGATCATTTTATCTAAGATTCCACATATTGTTTGATTTTCAAAGATGCACAAAATTTATCTCTATCTAAGGTTAAACATCAAGCTCATAATCTCGTATTGTTACTTCTTAGGTCTTTGAAATGAATACAGTCCATCAATCTCATCAAAATAGATTGGTCTTTAACTCACCTTTGTATCATTAAATATCAAGTACTTTATCCCATTGAGCCCACTCGTTATGTTAGATATTCATTGCATGATCATCTGGTCATCATTTTATTTTTTGACAAGCTTGAACTTTATCTCCAATAAGCTCATATGCATGTGACACTTAGAATTAGCATGTTTCTTATACACATTTTTGTCATTTATTGCTATTGAGACACTTGGCATCCTCATGTCAATCATTGACTATTTGAATTTAAACTACACCATAAATTTAATTTTTAATCTCTGTGATTGTGACACTTGTCACTAATATGTTCACTCGTAAATACCTTTGACATGTTGACTTCACTACACATCATTGGATCTTCAATGTATGATTAAGCACTCATCATTAGATCTTCTAACAAGCTCAAACTTTACCTTGTGTAGATTTGACAAGTATGGGGACCATTTTAATATAGTTGAAAGGCTAACTTTGCACCTTCATATATTTTTATTCGCTCATCTTCCTATTCTAAAATTTGGACCATATAAACTAGGCATGATCATAAAAAAACCCATATGCTCATCTCATCTTGAATCTTTCATATGTGCAAGATATAATGCCATTAATCTTCTCATTCATATTCTTTTGCCATAGAGCTAACTATGTTTAGAATTGCCTAAAAGGCCAACTTTGTTCTTGTATAACTTTTGATGAACTTAGTAGCATAACTTGAAATTTAGCACATAAGATACTATCACATAAGGGATTCTATCCATATATTCATCTCCTTTAGAAACCTTCATATGTGCAAGATATGACATCATAAAAATGCCTACTCAACTTTTTCTTGCCATCTAAAAACTTGACTAAGTTTGGGAAAACACTATCAAAATGTTTGGGAGCCCAACTTTACACATGCATATCTTTTGTCATACTAAATCATACAACCTGAGATTCATTGCATAGAAACTAGGAAAAAAATGAACAAAACCACGTGACTATTTTGTCTTGATACCTCCATGTGTGTGAATGCTTACCTCATCAACATGTATACTTGGATCTTCTTGAGCCCTTTTGTAACTTTGGCTAGGTATAAAAACTTAGTGAATTATGTCTGAGTATCCAACTTTGGATCCTCATATCTTCTACCACACTTTATCACACGACTTAAAATCTAGCACACATAACTACTAAGGACTAATGTGATTACAACCATATGAAAAACTCTCACAGACTCATCTACATGTGGAAAGACTAACATCAAAAAACTACCTACTCATATTTTCCTCTATAGATCCAAAATGTCTAGATGAATAATATGAGGATCTGGAGGAATTCCATAGGCACTCTAATCATCCTCAACCTCTAATAGGATCTATTACACATACTCAAAACATCATACTCAACCCTAAACATCAATGACATCTATAATTCCATTAATATTCCTTTTGACATCAATGCCAATCATATTACCAACATCCCTATGAAATATAATCCTCATTGCATGAAAGGTTGTTCTACTTGTATGGGTTGTATGGGAAGAGCAACTAGTTTCTACTTGCCAACAAACATTGCATATTTTGGGAATTTCCTTACTCAAGAGTGTGTATCTCTAAACATTACAGACCAAAATCATCTATCTCTAATGATCTTAGAGGTTTTGGTCTTGGTAGCAAAGTGCCACTAGCTAGACCATCATGGAACTACTCAAGCAGCTTATTTATTTGGCATGATTCCACACACCTTAAAAGCATGCCTCTTATGTCTATCTTAAAAAATAATCCATCCATTAGTAAATAAGGTATACTTTGAAACCTAAAGTTCCTTCTCTTGTCTCTATCTAATCCCATAGGGCATTGGCCTAACTCAATAAATATGAGTATATCATGTGTCCAACTAAAAGGTGTGTTATTTGTAGCTACCTATTGGCTATCATGGATTGCCAATACTTGATATGTATCTTATTTTACCTCTACTAAAAGTTGTTAACATAACCCTCTACCCCTTACACATTTTTTAACTCTAACTTCAAGGTCATACTCCATGTATTTTTTCACCCATCCATCTCTTTTCTCATTGAGATCTCTATTGAGTATAAAATCTTTAATACTTGGGTGTAACACCATGAGAATGATCTTAATATTGGAGACCATGTGCCTAAATTTATTCAAACCTCTCAATAGTTCAAGAACATGTTTCTCTACAAAGTTATACCTCTCCTCATACCCTTTTAAGGCCTAACTAATGAAAGCAATAGCCTATTCCAAACCTTTCTCTTTCTACTATATCAACTTGGCAAAGATTGCTTCTAATGTAGAGAAGGCATACAAGTAGAATTATTTATTAAAAATCAAGATTAAAAAGTGTAGGGGCATGATAGATGGCCTCCTTGATGGCCTCAAAAATCCTCTTACCTTATTTTTTCCATGTAAACTCCTTGCATTTCCTTAACATGTGAGTAAGAGGATTGACCCACTCTATAAATCATAAGATAAACCTTATTATAAAATTAATCTTTCCAAAGAAACTTTGCAAACCCTTCTTGTGCATGGGAAAGTATGAGGATAAGATAGACTCAAATCTTGTAGGATCTAAGGAAAGAACATCCTTAGACACTACATGGCCTAATAACTTTCCCTTATGAACAACAAATATACATTTTTTAGGATTCAATGACACACCAAATTATCTTCATCTTTCAAATACTAACCTCAAGTGAGAAATGTATCATCTAGGTCATTTGAGAAAATAGTTATGTCTTATAGGTATATGAACACCATGTCATTGATCAAACCTGCAAATGCAACATCCATTTCCCTCTAGAAAGTTGTTCCAGCATTGGGTAGTCCAAAGGGCATTTTCATATATGAATAATTACCTTAATTTATGGTGAAGGTAGTCTTATGCCTATCTTCTTATTTGATAATAATTTTATTATAACTAAAGTAGACATCAAGAAATGAAAATATCTGAGAACCTACCACATTTTGAAGAATATAATCCATTAAGGGTAGTAGGTATTAATCTTTTAGGGACACTTTATTTAGGTCCCTAAAGACAACACATAATTATATTTCCCCATTCTTATTCCTCACTAGCACAATATTTTCCATCCATGAGGAATGTTTAATGGGGAATATTATCTTTGATTCAATCAACTTAAATAGTTCCCTTCTGATTACATCCTCCACTTTTGGGTTGAAAGGCCTTTATTTTTTCTTGACTAGTTTTGCATTTTTCTCTAATTAAATTATGTGTTGTGCAAGTCTGGGATCAAACCCCTTCAAATCCTTGTATTCCCATTCAAATATATCATAGAACACTTGGCATAAATCAAAAAATGTATCTCTTTATTTTGTTGTGTTAATCTTTCCTAACTTCAACAATTTATCTTTGAATATCTCTATCCCTTCATAATGTTCTTCCTTGGCTGAGATACATGCCTTGCCTCTTCTCACTTGGTCATCTTCATTGAATATGTTTTCCAATGTCACAATCCCCTCAATCATCTTTTTAGACGTCAATTGGAGTATCTGATCATCATACTGATGTCACAATTTGCTTTGATTCTTATGGTAGAATTCTACCTCCTACATTAAAAAACATATACTTTGGTCATCATTATCAAACACCTACCAACTCACCTCAATTTTAGGTATAATTGGATAGAACCTTGAACTTTTCTTGAGTCTAGTTTCCTTTTACTCCTTATACAGCCTCATTATGAGCTCTAATGGCCTCAAGATTATCTAAATGTTGATTTATCTCTCTTGGTATGGATTGTATATTAAATGCTAAGAAGTCCTCTATGAGATCCCATATACAATGCTTGTAATCTTTCAAATGATATTTCTTGACTACACTTATGCCTCTTACTTATTGCCCAACAAGCTCACTATCAACCTTGACTTGAAGAAATTTGACACCTCTTCTTCTTACCTCTTGCAAACCATGTAAAAGAGCCTCATATTTAGTTGTGTTTAAAGTGAAACTGAATTGAAATCTTGTAGCTAAATAGTATTTCTAATCTCATGGTGAATCCAACATGGCTCCAATTCCACTATCATTTTTTTACCTTGATCCATCAAATAATAAATTCCATAGACCATCTTCTTCTTGAGTGGTGTTAGTTGGGAAAGGTATAGCAGCACCTTCCTCATGCATATAATACACCCCTAAGCTTGCTTCTTCAATATTAGTGTAGGGATCAAATCCATGATTATCAATTGCCCATTCATCCAAGTATAGGTATAAAATGCCTTTAATATGGTCATGAGGCTCTTGCTCACTACCATTTTCATCCTCATATACTATGGTATAGTTGACATTTTCAAGGTTAGGCATATAGGGCTCTAAATAGAACATAGAGATAGGTTCTAACCTAATAATGACCCTAGTCCCATATCTAGTCCTGAAAACCATGTATGGCTAGTCAGAGGATAAATAGCCCCCAATTTTGTAGTAAAGTACCTAGATAGGCATAGGGAAAAATATGGGGGTAGGTATACAACCATTATATCTTAAGTGATGACATAATTTTGGTAAGCTACCAATATGATCTTGAGATCTTTCAATATACCTACTATTTTAGTGGGGAAACCATCTAAATGGATAACACCTTTTTCATTAGGCACATACTTAAGTTCAAGCTTATCTAATATGGCTTTAGTCATAACTAAGGTTGAAGCCCCTAAATCTATCATACAATTGTGCACTAAGTAGTCCCCTATGATGAATGACAAATATAATTGAGTGAGATTGACAACCTTAAGGGGATGAACAACATTATGAACTTGAACTTGACAAAGAGCTTGACTAGGAACTTGAATTTGACTAGGTTGACTACTATTTGTAAAAATAGTGCTCACCTTATCAGTTATCTTGTTCACATGAGAAATCTTGGAGAGATTTTTTTAAAGGATCACTTTCTATCCTAGAATAGATAAAGCATCATGCATACACATGGTGACATTAGCCTTTTTCATATGATCCATTATATTGAAAAGAAGACTAGTACCTTTAAACTGCACCTTGGAAGTAGAAATATCACTTGATGCATATACATAGTGTCATTAACCTTTTTCACATGATCCATAATATTGAAAGGAATACTAGTACCTTTGAACTACACCTTATAAGTAGAAGTATCAATTGAGACTTGACTGACATGAGGAACAAAAGGAGACTTTTATTATTATCCATGATGTTGATGTGTTTATTGAGTTGTAAGATCTTTAACAGCTATATTTAAAGTGATAAGTTGTTGAATAACTTGTGGAGGTGTTGAAGAAGCCTTAGGCTACCCCAAATTGTCATCCAACATCTTCCACTTAGCCCTTGTATTAGCTAAAATTGGTTTGTCTGACCTTTGTATAGTTTTCCCCATGTTTATTTCTACATACTCAAACATATGTTCCCCTTCTTGAAAGTTCATGCCCATGGTGTTATCTAGTGCCTTACCCATGTTCCCTTGCTATTTAATATGATCTTACAATGGTTTAAAGGTAGTAATACTACCTTGATTCATTAGAGGTCCTTGTGGTAGAGGAGGTATTATGTCATGGTCTCATAATGAAGGATTATGCTGCCAACTAGGATCATGATACATTTCTCCACTAGTAACCATTAATGCCTCATTAGATAGACCTCTTGATTTCCATTGACCCTCTTGTGCAAGGTTTTTTTATGTGGGGACTAAGGCTCTTAAGCTACTTACAATTATGGGGTTTTAACTATTATAAGGTCTACCTTGAGTAATTTGGCCTTAGGTGTATTGCTTTAATGGATAAAGGGTCTATTGTAAGATTGAACAGGGTATTGGGCTTTAAAAGGACCTTGGTATGGCCTATATTAAGTTTGTTGTTGTCTCTCTATAGCCACTATCTTGTTGTTTTGTGCCTTCAACATCTCAATCCTTTAAAATTTATCCACTTGACCATCATCAGGTTGGGCTTGATTGTTTGGAGTGGACAATGGATCAATGGTATGTGGGGTTGGCTTAAGCTTAGGAAAACATTACATGAGAGGTCTTGGAATGTATCAAATATTTCTCTACCCTTATAGATATCTCATAAGCCCCAGGCTAAGTAGTCCCACCCATAGATTGGATCATGACTATAATGTCTTAATTCAATGCTCTCAAATAGTAAATAAAATCATAGTTGGGTCTGGGTTTAATGATGATAAGGTTCCTATCCCAATTCTTTTAGAATCTATAGTTGAAATCAATCTTAGATTCTTGGTATGCCCTCTTGATTGAGGTGAGTTGCTCAACAAGTGACGCAAGATAACTTCTATCCTCAAAATGTTTACATAGGCACTCACCAAACTCATCCCAAGTTTTGATTGAGGTAGGAGATAGACCCCTATACCATTACAACACTTTGCCTTTTAAGGATGTGGATAGTAGTCTCATGGCTATATTATATTACATAATATTATGTACTGAAAAAAGTTTTTTAATGTCATATATGTGCTCTACAGGGGTAGTGGAGTTTTATCTTGTAAAATATGGTATAATATTCAAAGAGTCAATAGGGATATCATCATATTGATGAAGGTTAAGAGGGTTTCCAACATTGAAGGGTATAAAAGCTTGCATTATGGGCCTTGCCATTTACATAGTGGGGGTTGAAATACATAAAAAAATAAGATGACTAGGAGAAGAATATTTATTTTTGGGATAGGGACCGGCGCATCATAAATTAAATGTTAAACTTTTCACTAATATCTTTAAATTAAATGTGCACCATTGATCTTTTTCAAAATTTAACTCATATTTCACTAATTTCCAAATGTTAAACTTTGAATAGTTAACCTCATCTCATGAAATATAGAAACTTTGACTCAATATGTATTGTTGATCTCTATAGGATTATCCTTACTTTAATCATGCTAGACAACTATCACTTTGACCTATTGACTTTAATGTGCACCATTGATCTCTATATGTATGATCACTTGATCACCATTGATCCTTGGAAGAATCTTGATCTTTATCTTTGGTTAATGTTAAACTTTGAACACTTGGCACCATTTTGCTACTTTTTGACATCTTGAAGTAAACACACTCTGTTGATCCTTTAGTAAGGAGCTCGATCATTACCTTCATTGATGAACAAAACTTTTAACCTATTTGACTTGATATGCAGTATATATCTTCAATGTATGATCACCTATGAGATATTATATCTCCATCTACTCCTAATTTTTAACATTGTGCAATACAGACTAAGTATGGGGACCTTTGCAAACTACCTATAAGGTCAAATTTACATAGGCGTATCTTTTACCTTGATCAATATCATGATCTCAAATTTACACCATATGATCTTTATTCAAATAATAATCCAACCATGTGTTAAATTAATATTTAAACCTTAACACATCTGAGATATAACTCTATTAATCTACTCACTCAAATCTAATTATGCCATAGAGCCAACTATGTCAAGAACTGTCTAGAAATCCAAATTTGCACATGCATATCTTTTGATGCACTTCATCGCATGATCTAAAAATTAGTGAAAAAACTAGGCACAAAATTGAAAAAATCCATATGAACATTTTTTCCTCACACCTTCACACATGTGAAATATAATAACATCAAAATACCTACTCGGCTTTTCTTGTCACATTTGCAAATTTGGCTAAGTATGGGAAAACACTGCCAAACTGCATGGGATCCCAACTTTACACATGCATATAGTTTGATGTGCTTAGTCGCATGACCTAAAATTTATCACATAATAACTAGGAACTAATATTATCAAAACCATATGACCAACTCCCCCTAATTCATCCACACATGGCAATGGTGATGTTAGCAAACTATTTACTCATATTTTTTGCCACTAAACCCAAAATGTTTTGATGAAAATAATGATTAACAAAATGAAATATAATAATGCACACAAGAACTCAAATCACATAAAACCTTCTATAGGACCCATTTCACATGTTCAATACTCCATACTAATCCCTACAAAAATCTAGCCATGACAAAAATAAAGATCAACCAAGAATCTTTCAAGCATACTAAGACAAGCACATTGCATACTTTACCATTAACACTTAAACTATCAAGGCACTTCATCCACTCACTTGGACACATACATTACATTACCATGATATCATTGATAATATTCCAACAAAGAGAATGGGTTCCGCTAGGTGTACCAAAATTGTTGAAGACTTAAGCTGCACCTTAGCTAAGCAAAGGATTGTTTAGGTCCTCTAATCAAACCTAGTCCAATATGGGAATGACCCTAGGTTGTGGGTCACCTAATCTTAGGTCAAACCTCTATGTTATTTAATGATACTAGATCCTCTGATATGACAATATATTTCTCCTAAAACTATACTTATACTAAGGAAAAGGAAAAGGGAATAAGGCTAAAAGGAACAAAATCTGGTCTAAATGGTGATGCACCAAATGTTCAATGATCCACTCTCAGCTTAGACACTTTCATGACTAATAATGAATCTAGTTAGGATAATAACTAATTAGATTCTATGACAAGGTTACAAACATATGGGATCAGTGTGGGTTTTGTGCTCCATTGTTGGTCCTACAAGCATATTAAGGTTATAATGTTGATGGGGATACCATAGGAGGGTTATGCCTAAATAGACTTCATAATGGGTTTCATGTGGTGGAGGGATTACTATGCACTCATAGGATTTGGAGGAGGTGTGAGGGATATTGATTGGTTTAGGGATGTACTAGATGGCTTGGTTATGGGGGATGTGGTTTGGAGTCCATATGTCAACTTTATTAGGTTGGCTCACTACACTCAGCATACATTATCATTACAAAGTTAAAGATGGATCTATAGGAGGAGAGAGGGTGATATTGAGCTCAACCCATTTACTAGATTTCATAGGTATTTCAACATGGTGTAGGGGATTCCAGGTCCATTCTTGAGGTATAGGAGGGAGGATGTCGAGTTTTTGCTTTTTGAGCCATAGCTAAAGGAGGTGGTCCTAGATTATGGGTTGATGATGCTAGATTTGTTAATGGATATGTGGCATGGTACTATGACCTTTATTTAGTAGCCAATTTTGGGTGGGATGATGAGGGTTGGTAGGCTATGGATGTGGATCTAATGGGTTGGGGTCTATAGGCACAAGTATAGGGAGGTGTCCCTAATAGATAGGTAAGAGTAACATTGGCTACTGTGTAGGCATAGATTATATCTTTACAGGGGTAGGTGGGCACATTAAAGGGATATATTATGACATTACAAGGTCAGGTGGCCATCTTGATAGGTGAAATGGATTAGGCTAGGACCTCACTAGGCTTGGTGACCTAGGAGAGGGACACCTTGAGATAAAGGGGAGGAATAGTAGTAGCACTAGTAAGACCACCAAGTACCATCCCTATGGCATGGTACTTGGCTAAAATGGAGGAGTTAAGGTATTATGAGGCCATATTTATGACACAATTTCTTGATTAGCCTTGATGGGGTGAGTACAGAGCTAGCTTAGCAGGTAGGGAAGTTATGGTAACTCCAGGTTAATGGGCTACTTTGATGGGTGGATAAGTAGACATCTTGGGAGGATAGGAACTAGATGGTAGTGGTATTACATCTGGGGCCAATGATAGTGGTGTCCCAAGGGCATGATCTGATATGTTATGATGTATAGATATAGGTGTACATTATTTTGATGTTAGCCTATGTGTCGATGCAATATAATGTACATGTTTTGAGAGAGAGAGGTATATAAATTATTACATGTATTATTTATTTTGATGGCATGATGTATATGATTACGTGATAGTTATTTTATTTATTTATTTGTGTGTGTGATGTATGTTTCATGGTTCCTGGTTTTGGTTTTGATGTTTATGCTTATGCTTTATGATATGTGGACTCAGTAGCTTAGGCATGTGATGATTATGGATGATGTTTTATTTTGTTCACAAATATGATTTTTATAATTATGGATGGTTTGATGTTTATGGTTATTTATGTGGTTTATGATATGAATTTATATTATGTGATTTATGAGCAAGGATAGGATGATACTCATGGTTATGTATATATATGATGTGGTTCATTTTTTTATTGTGGATGTGATGTTTTGATTATGGTTATGATGTTATCATGTTTATGATTATTATGATTTGATGTTTATATTTTATGATCATGGATATGTTATGTGTTAAATATGGTTATGATGTTAATGAAAGGACATAGAGCAAGTTAGATAACAAATTAGATGTGGGAAAAGAGATAAAAAGCATGAGACATATGTCTACATGAACTAATGATGAGAGGATAAGGAAAAAACATTATGTTTTTTTGTTAGTAAGGAGAAATAAAATTGAAGTTAGGTTAGATTAAGGAACATAAGCCTTTCAAATGCTTCACATTAGCATGTTTTGGTTGATAAAATGGTGTCTTGATCACATTATGTCAAGTAAGCTCATAATCCCTTGATTTGTAAATGGTATAAAGGGGAGATGGCTGATAGGTGAAGGGTGAATGGGTGATAAGTAAGGTAACCTTATGTGGGTGATTTTTCCCTTCTATAGTTGACCTAAGAATCATATTACACAATTCCATGTCTTCATGCAAGGTGTATACTGATCGATGTGGCAAGTCTACTAATGCTAGATATGAAAGTTGATTACAATTTTCTTGGGATAGCTTGTTCTAATTTTGATATAGGTCTTTTATTATTACTATTGTTTTGATAATTTTGTGAAGCTGATCAATGTGGGAAGCTTCAAATGATTACTTTTGATAAATTTGACTTATCCATCATTTAAGTGAGTGGTCTAAGTTTGGGTTTGTTTATTTCTGGTAATTATCATTCAAGGGAGTAGTCTGCCTTTTAAGCAATTTAGTTTTGGGTAGTTGTCCTTCAAGGGAGTAGTCTATAATGCTAGAGACATGTGACCCAAGTGATATTTTGGTACCTTAAATTATTTTGATGCTAGGATTAGACATGGACAAGTCTATATAGGCTTAGAGGTTTACCTTTGTGAAGGAAAAACCTTAGCATTAAAGGTTAATAATAAGTGAAAGGGGTGGTTTTAAGAGACAATGACCATGGTATTCCATCTAATTAGAGATGAAAAGTATCCATTAAAACCATGTTATGGGTAGAGCCATCATACCCATATTTAGTATTGTGTTATGACTGTGATGGTTAATCACATGGTTCTATATTGTAATCAGTTGTCCTAAAAGGGATAGGGATAGGTAAGTAAAGCTAAAAATATTATAAATCAAGGGATGAACTTAAGTTAGACAAGAAGGTGAATTTAATCTTTTTTTAATAAAATAATGGATGCAAATGTGAAGCATTGAGAAGCTTAGGTTCTAGTTTACCTTTGAGAGAGGACAAATGATAAGGTCCTAATCCATACTTTTGGGTTATGATGTAGGGTCCCAGCCAATTGAATTTGAACTTACCTCACTTATTTTTCTCCATATTGGTCACATGTTGATTTTCTTTTAGGATGAGGTCTCTGATATGGAATTATTATTCTTGTAGGTGCTTGTTCTAGGTGTGATTAATTCACTCTTGGTAGACATGAAGATGGTTAAACATGGATAAATGGTGCTTATTAAGTAGATCAAGTCATGCTAGATATTCTTGATGATAGTTTATCTTAGAAATGATATCTTACAAGGATATGTGAAGAGAAGGAATTGGAACTTCTAGAGGCAAAAATGCCTCTATTCCAAAGACTAGAGAGAAAGGGGTAGCACCTATATAGGTTTAAACACTAGTGTGATTGGCCCATAAAGTGAAAGGGATGTGTGAGTGCCAATCTCAACTTGAAGCACTAACTACTTTAGTTAACATCTTGTTGAGGGTTTTGTTAGAGGCTTCTACCTATCCATTTGCTTATGGATGGTAAGGCAAGGAAAAGCTTAACTTGATGCCAAATGCATCACAAAGACCTTAGACTTGATTGTTTTTGAAATATTTTCCATTATTGGTGATGATCTTATGAGGAACATCAAAATTATAGATGATATGATGATTGATAAAGGTGAATATCTTCTTGGCTTTGGTCAAGATGAAAGGAATAGCCTCCACCCATTTGGTGAAATACTTAGTGGCGATGATGATAGATTGGTGCCACTCTGAAGAATGAGGATTTATTTCCCCAATGCGATTGATTCCCCATTGTGAGAAGGGTCAAAACTCCTTAGATATTTAAAGGCCATGGACTGGTATGTGATCTAAATTGGTATGTTGTTGACATTTAACACAATTCTTCACATAATCACAAGATTTTTGGTTGAGGGTGGGCAAATATTATCTAAGGTGAAGGATACATTTAGAAATAGATAAACCACTAAAGTGGTCCCCACATATTCCATCATGCATTTCCTTGATAGTATGAAAATATTCATGACTGTGTAGGTAATAGAGAAAGAGGTCATCAAAACTACATTTGAAAAGGATTCCCCCTAGTATGGTTTAATGAGAGGTACTCTAAAAAAAATCTCTTTGGGCATTCCTAGATAATTTGGGAGAAATGATGCCAAGGTTGAGGTAGTTGAAGGTTTACTCATACCATATGTCTGATGGAGATGCCTCCATACTAAAAATGGTAGGAAGGTTAGAATGGATATAAGAGGGTGTGTTAAAATGATGTTGGTGACAAAGAGTTTAGAATCAGTAGGCACAAATGGGATCTGGGAAGCAAGGGAAGCTATTGTATCCACAAACTTATTAATAGATTATGGAATAGATTAGAGAAGGTAATGATCAAATGATGTTAAGAGTACCTCTACTAGTTATTTGTACTTTTACAAGACATAATTCATGCATTGGTAGGATCTATTGACCTGGTTGACCACAAGATGGGAATCACCAAAGACACTAATCATCTTAACTCCCAAGGCTAGATTATTTTGGAGACCTATTACTAAGTCTTCATACTCATCCATATTGTTTGTGCACTCAAAATCAAGTTTGAAATAAATGGGAAGAGGTTCACCATTAAGGGGAATGAGAATAACTCTAACACCCCACCATGATGGCACTTTAAGCCATTGAAGAACATGGTCATTTGATAGATGGGATCTTCTTGGGAAAGAGTTGTGATGGACTCATCTAAAAATATAAGAGGAAGTGGTCAGTTATCTGGTAAAGGAGCTTTGGTCAATTGATTAGTAATGACTTGCCCTTTGATTAACTTCTTATAGAGGAACTCAAGTGATGAGTCCATAAATTGACTCATTATTTCCACAAAATAACATCTTTTTTCTTGCATAGGAAGTGAATTTAAATGTATTTTTTTAACTTATAGTTTATTTAGAATGAAATAGTAAGTATATATCAAGGTTATGTCTTTAGAATTCTTTGTTATCTATTGGTTAGCTATTTCTAATGATTACTGGGAAAAAGTTGTCAATAAGTGTATATATAGTTCATAATACGTTAATAATGATTCAAAGTATGAAGAATAACCATTTTGAAGTCTTTTACAACAAGATCCAATATTGTGGTCAAGATATGGACTCTTACAGGGTTGCTAAAAAATCCTACAACAGCTCTAGATTACAATAGGCTTGCTATAGTAGCTATAAATTACAACAAGTTTGTTATGGACTAGCTATGGATTACATCAAACCAGTGATAGATTACATCAAACCAACTATGGATTACATCAACCAACTGTAGATTTCACTAGGTTTGCTATGGATTTCAGCAATCTTTCTATAGATTTTAACAAGTTATTATGAATTTTAGTAGATTACTATAGATTTCAAAAAAACTACTACAGACTTCAAGAAAACTGATACAAACTTGTTTGGAAAGTATTTCTAAGAGTACTCCAATGTTCCATCTATCATGAAGAATACTTTTTATTTGAATTCTTTCTATATATAGATTTCTATGTATAAAATTTCCATTGTAAATTATATTTAAATATAGGTTTATGTAATTTCACTCTAAATAATTAACTCTCTCCATATTTGGTGGAGATCAAAATTAGACACTAATAGATTTATTTATTAGAATAAATACCTCTTTCCATATTTTGTGAAGATTGAGATAGGATAGAGTATCTTGGTTGTTTCTCCTAAATAAGGTGTTGGTTAGAAGCATAAATTATAAATGCAACCTTTCACACTTGAATAAATCAATCAATACATTTTTCTTTCCATTATTTTGAGTTGCCCATTCTGAATCTTATGTTTTGAATAAAGCCTCTTCTGAGGAATGAGCTGGCCACTTATTCCAAGAAAGATGGATCCATGTATTTTTTTTCTTTTTTTCTATAATTATCATTCTATTTTAAATTATTATTTTATTTCTTTAATGCTATAATTATTTTTATCTATATAGTTTGTTTTATTTTTTGCAAGTGTGTTTAAATTTCATGCAAGAGTGTTTTGATTTTTTCAAGTGTAATTTACTTTCTTTAAGTGTGACTTTATTTCTACATGTTTGATTTAATTTCTAAAATTGTGATTTTCAATTCCAACAAGTGTGATTATCAATTCTTATAAAGTGTAGAGTGTGATAGAAGGAACCATTTCCCAAAGGTCTCTTTCTCCTATTGCATATAGCCTTTAGACACTAACTCTAGATTGACAATATTAAATGAAAGGTATGATGACATCCATCAT
The DNA here is from genome assembly GCA_037957365.1 of Torreya grandis. Taxonomy (NCBI): domain Eukaryota; kingdom Viridiplantae; phylum Streptophyta; class Pinopsida; order Cupressales; family Taxaceae; genus Torreya; species Torreya grandis. Next base: position 921,648 of record JARHVA010003914.1, read on the forward strand.
TTTTGGCATCGTTGCTAGAGACCCATGGTGTTATTAGGAGATTTAGATCTACTAAGGAGATTCCTAGTGAGAGGGAATGTTTCTTTCCTAATTTTGTGATAGGAGATAGTTAATGATTTCTTTAAGATTTATTTTCTACAACATAGATTAAAATTTATTTTTTTGCAATTAGGTGTTATATTTTAAAATAAAAAACCAAAAACCCCAAAATACTAACATTGTTGTGTAGTAAAAAACAAGCGTTAACATTATAAAGGAAGATCTAATTGTTGATGCAGGATAGAAATAAAATTTTGAAAAAGCCAACAAGATGGAGAAAATAGTCTGATACATGAATTTCTATAGTTGTCGACAATCAAAAAATATAAAATTGATACTTCTATATCTAACATACATATTTATAAATGATCTATATTTAGAATTAGTTAGATCAGCTATATATGGTTGTGTGAAACCTATACAAATATAGTTGTACCTTTTTCCAGAACCACCTATAATGGATCACACATATTTTTGAATGATTTTATAAAAATTATATGATAATGAATATGTGAAAATCACTACTAAATTGGTCTCTAACTATTTTAAATCATCTCATAAATGCCTACAATACAAATATTTTATTATTATTATTGGTTAAAAAACACAAACACTTTCCAATAAGATAATATTTCACATCAGATTTTAATTGAAGACAAAAATTAGATATGACTAATGAAGAATGAATGAAATTTATGAAAGGGTGGCTAAAGTATACAAAGAGATGGCATTGTAGGTAGATGGAATTATGTTGATAACCTCTATTGAAATAAAATGGTCTGTAATCTAGGCTATGTAACTACTACAGTAAGACTTCCCAACTGGAATTATGTGGGTTATTCAATCTCTCAAGTAAGGACAAATCTGATTGATATAATAATAGTTGATCAAGAAATTAAAAAGAAAACAACTATATGATTTATTGAAAAGGAATTATCACTTCAACCAAAATCCCTATAATTTTATATAGTAGAGTGTTGCATGTAATCCCTATGATTTTATTTGGTAGAGTGTTGCATAGATTTTATTTTGGTTTGGTATGGCTAACCAAAACTATTATGCATGATAAATGGTTTTAATGGCTTTTATGCAATAGTCATTTCATGACTAAAATAGCTTTTGGAGATATTCATGCAACCTTCTAAAATATTGCATGAAATATTGCCATGCATAAAAAGTCATTCTAGATGAATCATGGTGAAAATTATTTTGGATAAGCCACATGGGTCAAATAAATCTCATAAGTTAAAAATAATAAAAATCTACATGCAAATCAAATCCCAGTGGAAGTGGATATTGGTCATGCAACATATTTGTTATCATAAAGAAATTGCTTCAGATTTTATGTGAATAACCACATAAAAGATAAGTCTTACATAATCATATATTTTATTACTACTTTTTTTAGCATGTACAGGTCATTGCATTGGAAAATTTAAAACTTTCAATTTCTATTTTCTCTTTGACTAACTATTTAGTTTATACCCAATTTTATGGAATTCTTTCTAAACTGTAGCAATAACGTCTGATAAAAAATATCAATTGAAATACTTAGGATCTAACTATTTCAATTTTTATTTTCTCTTTAAATAATTTCTAGAGTTTATTCCAAATTCTATAAAATTCTTTCTAAACTATAGCCATAACGTCTAAAAGAAAATACAAATTGAAATACTCATAAATTAATCTAGTCTCAATACTAAATGTTTATTCTATTTTCTATGTTTGTTGTTAAGTATACATGGATGTGTAAGTTTGTAAAAAAATGACGACAATCTAAAAAATAAAAATAATCAAACTTTCATCCTAAGCCAGACTAACATGCAAATCAAAACATCATATTTACACATAGTTGCATGAGACCAAGTATTTAATATTTTTTTAATGTTGTAGATGCTAAAAATTAGTAAAAATTATGTGCTTTCATCAAACTATCTAAAATAGCATGAAATCATTAAAATATCTTCAACGTTAAGCAAATTTATGGTTACAAAAGTGGTAAATTAGGCTTGGCTTCAAGGATGCATGTAAAGGACATTGCCCCTTGACCCTGTTAGGGGCTGCCACCCCTAGACCCGTGCTTTTGATTTTCTAGCCAAAGAAGAAGATAGTGATAAGCTTATTCAACATGATGCAAATCCAGGCTAGGTTATAGATGAAGAACACATAATTTTTAGCAGTAAGAAGAGGCATGCAAATTCTATGTGCAATAAGGAAACCAAGGACCTCTAAAATTTAGTTATCAGGTATGTTATTTAATTTTTAGTTTCCATCCAATAATTTAACAATTTAATTTTATCTTCCTTGTACAAAATAATAGAAATTGATGACATTTCATTTTACTCATTTCCATTCATATTTAGGAATTAGCTAAACCCATATCCACTTGCATAATATTAGAACTTATTTCAATAAATTCTTATTCTCCATAGTAAAATTTCATCATCAATAATTTTAATTCTTGAACCATCAATCATTTCTACATAGGTTAAATTGCATTCTTCCATATACATTCAAATGTTTACCTTAACATTTTGTTATTGACATTGTTGATATTATGCTTGTTTGGAAAGGTTTTGTTTGTCTTTGGTTTTTACAGGATACTTTAATTACAAACAGTCATTTTGAAAATGAAAATTTCTGCCCATGACTTCAAAAAATAATTGGCAGATTATCCTGAGTTATCTTTGACAATAGAATGCAATAGAATCATCAAGTGCCTATCAATAGTTATTGGTCATCACTACAGAGACCAAAGTTGAAGAATGCCAATATATATAAAATTTAAAGCCACATTTGTGAGTAGTATGAAGATTCATAGAGTCTATGGCTAACATTTTCCATGTCATCAATTTTTATAAAATTAAAAAAAAATAATAATGAAAACCTTCGGGCATTGTTAGTATCCTTCGTTTGAAAACCAACTTACTAGTGGATCAAGTGTTGGAATAAAGATCCTTGATTAGAAAACCAATTTACTAGCTAGTCAAGGTCAAAAACATAAAAATAAAAATAATATAATTTGTCCAATGGAATAGATAATGCATTTTTTACATGTTTTCTTACTTCTATGCTCTTATTTCCAGCATAATAGGACTATACTTTTATCAACATTTTTTTCCAACATATTTCACTTTAGCTACCTTGGAATCAACATTGAAGATTGAAGGTATGCCATGGTATTTTATTTTACTATTTTACATTTAAATTTACTTGTAAGTTTTGTTATTACATGAATATTCACTCTTACAAATAGCTTGTTTTGGGGAAATGAATAAACTTCCATCTAATCTTATGTAATCTCATCCCACTTCATTCATCTATCATGCATGAGGACATGCATGAGCTTAGGTGTGGGGGGAAAAGAATAGATTTGAATATATAAGAATTGGGCTTATCCAAACAAATAAAAATAGTTTAATCTTGATCATGGTACATAGTTTTGAAAAGAACAAGAATTTCATAGTGCATGGTTTTGAAAGGCAAAAAAAAAGTTTATGTCAAAAGTTGCTTTGTGATAGAAATACATATGTGTAGACATAGTAAAAAATTCTCAACATGAGAACCTAATCTCACCTCATTAAAAATAAAAAAATAAAAAAAATAAAGGGAATGAACAGAAGAAGAAAAAAAGGAAAGAAGAAAATTTGAAGAGAGTAGCATGAGAATTCCACACAAGAACTTGTGTTAAAAGGATCCAAAAGAATCTATGGATAGTAGGAAAACCCTCCCCATAAGAACCTATCCTTAAATGTCCATTTTCATTGGCCACTTTTGTTTGAATAAATTTCATTATACTTGTACAAATGAAATTAATTTGGGAAGCCCATTTGAAGTATTAAGCTAAGTTTAACCCATGCATATATACCATGATGTTTTAAATAGTGGCATGCATGAGGACATGCATGAGATTAGGTGTGGAGGAGATGATTATTTCATAAAATATCTGATTATATCTACAAAATAACACTCTTTTAATTGCATAGGAAGTGGATCTAAATGTATTTTCCAAACTTGTAGTTTATTTAGAATGAAATAATAAGAATATATCATGGTTAGGTCTTTAGAATTCCTTGTTATCTATTAGTTAGTTATTTATAATGATTATTAGAAAAAAACTATTAATAAGTCTATATATAGTTCATAATATGATAAGAATGATTCAAAGTTTGAATAATAACCATGTTGAAGTCTTCTACAATAAGATCTAATATTCTGCTCAAGAAATAGACTCTTACAAGCTTACTACAAAATCCCATAGTAGCTCTAGATTAAAACAAGCTTGTTATAATAGCTATGGATTAAAAAAATCTTGCTACAAATTAGCTACAAATTTTAGAACAGCTATAGATTATATTAGACTAGCTATATATTACATTAGCTAGATACAAATGTCACCAAGCTTGCTATATATTTCAACAAGCTTACTATGGATTTTAGCAAGTTACTACAGATTTCAATAAATTGCTAAATATTTCAACAAAATTACTATAGACATCAATAAAAATACTAAAAAATTATTTAGGAATTATTTGTATTCCATTTTTTTTATAGACTCTAAAAAATTGCACACTCAGTTCTAGTCATTGAAGTGCCTAGATCGTCTCTTTTACACTTAAACATCGAAATGACCTATTTTTATCTAACCCATTCATCTAACTTATCCTAACTCACCTTAAGTCCAAGTTAGCTAAACTTACCCAACTCAACTCACTTTTTATAGATAATACTCTTTTCCATATTTTGACCCTCTTCAAACCTACTTCTACTTAGCACCTCAATTAGTGACAGTTAAAGGTAACTATTGACAATTACCCTAACCATTGATGGTTAGGTCACTGAGTTGGTAACACATCACCAACTATTCCCAAGGTAATCAAGAACAAATTTAATAGTTTATACCTAATTCATCTTCTAACACATTATGAACAACTCATAATCTTAAAATCTTATCTTCTTACTCCACCTTTTTCTTATAAAAAGAAGTGAGAAAGAGGAGAAATAGATCTACAAATCAATATCCAAACTCTACATTCAAGGTATCTTCATACAAGTACTCAAGTCTCTAGGTATTCAAAGATTCTTCATACAGGTTTCTCTAGTAGCAACTAACCTAAACCTATGCTAAATTTCTTTTATCTTGCCTTTTCATATCATTATGCTACTAAAATCATTTCAGATTAGGTAAGCATTAGATTACTTTCATTTGTCTTTCTCCACTCTACTTGGATATTCTTATATAGATATTACCTCTTTAAATCTTTCTTATTAGACCTTTGATCTCATCTAAGAACACTTATATCTTCACCTTATCATTCTCAAATCTTAAACAGACCTTCTACATCAGGCTAAGTTTGATCTCACCCTTCTGCCTATAAACCTTTTTGACTTTCCCAGTCCTAGCAAGTAATCATTGATAGTTGCTAAGAATCTCTGATGGTTTCCTAATTGATGATGGTTACTTATAACCATTGATGGTTATCCTATTGACCCAAGACCCTGATATTTCTACCATTTGACCAAACCCTTGACTAGACCTTATTTTTTGAGTTTTCTGTCATAGACCCAACTAGACAAAACCAAACCAAAACTAAACACTTTATTTAATAAATTAGAATTTACCTTTATGTTAGTTTATTAGATATTTACCTTACATTTTCAAAGTAGTAATTTATGTTACTTTTATGTATGTAACATTCCTTTCTTTCCTTTTAACATTAACTTGTATCAGAGAGTGGATTGATATCCTCCATAGATAGCTCACACTTTCTTGCATCTAGTCCCAACTAGGTAATCCACCCTTCCTCTTTATCTAACAAAAAAAATTGCTTTGAGTGTTTTCTTATTTAGGTCATCTTCCCCTAGCCAAAGAAGAGTTCTCCACTTCATTCGGTTCATGCACGCATTTCTACCAGGTTTTTTACCATATCTATTTTACCCTTTTCCACAGCTTTTATCTCTTTATTTCTTCTTAGGATAAAAGTGAAAATTCTAGCATAAACATTTTGGCACGCCTGATGGGACCCTAGTTCCCTTTCTTCTTGTTTTGGGGCCTAGTTCCTTTTCTTCTTTATTGTATGCTCATCGAATGAAATCTAAATTTTTTTTAGGTATAAAATAAACCTCTGCATCTATTGGTTTTTTTATCTTAATTAGTTCACATAGTTTAATTAAAGGTAGCATAATTGAACCTTAGATCACATATGTTACAAAAACTAAACCACATCACAATCTGAACATCATAACATACCTAAGACAAGGCTCTAATAAGATTTCATCACCTAGTAGATCACCTTACCCTTTCCAATGATCCTACTTAGAGGTCATTACCAAGAGGAGGACCAACTAAATTGTCTGGTTGAGTATAAAATATGAAAATGATATATCAATTAAGCACCCCTGCTTGGCTTCTAGTGCATGAAGTGAGGGAAGTAAGCCCCTATACCAAGCCACATACTTGGTTTTTAGTACATATTTTCTTTGAGAACCATAACAAACATGAAACCAACCTTAGACTTCTCTTCTAGTACCCTCTCTATAAGCCAAGTCTTCTAACACTCTTTCACAATCTAAGGCATAAGCCAAAAGTGAGATTAAAATGAATCCTAAGTTTAAATGCGCTTTTAATGTATGCTTTGATTGATTTTATTTTTTCTTGTATTCTCTTTATGTGAGTTATAAGAAACTTACTTTCCATTATCTTATCTTTATCTATCTTGTCTCCATTTTCTTTGTTTAATGGATAACCTTCCTCTCTTCTCTCCTAGAGATCCTAAATTTACTAGGGTCATGGAGTACAATCAACTCACCTTAGTGTGATATCTTACATCATGAGCCACTTGTGCTCTCGATCTTACCTATGACCAACCCCATCTCACTTCTTAATAACCATCTAACCATTACCTCTACCAACACACAACTCATCAACACTTTCAATGTCAATCACTTGACCCTTATTATAGCCAAACCAAACCTCAACCATTTTATCATAACCCATCTTTGGGTTACTCATTTCAACCCACATCTCAACCCCCTCAACCTCATCAAACCTTTGATGACCCTACTCCTCCTTCACTCCAATCCCCTAACACCACTTTGTGGGGACCTTTTCCACTTCAAAATCAAGATCATGTTTGTCATTTCACCAACAAATCCCAACCCAATATTACCCAAAACCAATCCAATTCTATCAATTACCCATCAAATCTCACCCCCAACCAACCAACAAATTTTGAACTACCACCTCAACTAGTTACAATGTTATAGGATTGGCTTAATAAAATGGAATCAACCATTTTTGGTACCCATGACCCACTGACTCTCACCTATCATCAATCAAAATTCAATTAAAACCTTTAATCCACTCATCAATAACCATTTCACCCTCCTCATATTCAAACAACAACCCCTCAACACCAATCCAATAATTATCCTAACCAACCCCAACTTCAGACTATTTAACCCCATCAACAATTGAGACACATACCCTAACAATCTTGTCCTATTTTGGAGCAACCTTTTTTGTCTCAACATCAAGACTTGGGCTATATTATTACTCTCAACCCAACCTCTCCATTCAATCAAACCCCTCAACTCAATTAAACATATTCAACCAATCTACCCAATCAACCCAACCCAACTCATCATTCCAACCCAATTTATTTAACCAATCAATTTCATCAAACCAACCAACTAACTCTTCACCTCAAGATTCATTGGTGCACCCTCCTTCTAAGAGATACACTTCATTGAGGGAATTATATTCCTACATCCTTGATAAAATCTTGGAGGATTTTTCCATCAACCTCCCTCCAATCAAGCCCATCAAAAGTTCTCATCCAAAGCTAATTTAGTTTAGAGAGAATGAATTTTGTCCCTACCATCACACAAATAGACATAAAATTGATATATGTGGCTCCTTTTGGAGGCTCATCCAAAACCTCATCAATCACAAGGAGGTATTAAAATGCATTCTCTGCATTCCCCCAATCTAACCTTGGATATATTCAAGCAATTAATCATTCAACCTCTTCCTTCACTCTTTGTTGAGGAAACCTATGATCAAAGTCCTCAACATGATGAGGCCCTTCCAATATATTTGGTTCTTAGTTCATCCACAACTAAAGAATCCATAATTCAACATTCAACCCAACCACTTACCAACCAAGTGGAAAATTCTTCACTTTCCTTTGAAATCACTTACATGGAACCAACCAACCTATATTTTTCACTCACCTACATCAAACCAATTGATCAACCATTTTATTTCACTCATGTGGAATCCCCAACCAATCTTCTTCTCCCTCTTATGGGGAATCTTCCTTACCAATATTCAACCCAACCTTATCAACCATTGACCCAACCAAAATTCTCATTGATCTAACCTTATCTATCATCATCCATCTAACATCACCTCTCAAATTAACCCAACCAATAAAACAACTAAATCAATTTTATTACCTCTTTAAACCAATCAAACTAACTAATCAACCACTTCCCCTCACTTATGGGGACCCAATCAACCAATATCTCTCTCTCACTTATGGAGAACCAACCCACCAATCTTTTTCACTCACTTCTAATGAACCTACCTTAAGAAGCATCAACCCTATCCCGCCTAACATCAACCTAACCTTATCAACCATTAACCAAGACAAAATTTCCATTGATCAAACTTTAACCACAATCATTTTATCCACCTTACCTTACTCGACATTACCTTTCAAACCAACCCAACGAACACACTGTATGAAAAATTTATTCTACCTCTTCCAAACCATCAAACCAACCCTTATGCCCAATCAATAAATCCTCATCTATATACCTCTTAAATCAACCATAACCTACCTACCTAAAAACCAATACCAAGTTCAACCCATCAAACCTACCCTTGCATACCTAGACCTAATCCAACCTCATTTTCCTATCCTTGGAGCAATAGAGGAAATTCCACCCAAACTACCACCCTTAACTTGAACCAATTAACCACTAATACCCCCTTTTGGAGATGGAGGAATTCATCCTCACCCCTCCTCAACCTTCATATTAACCCACACTTCTTCTTCAGGATCTTTTTCCCATCTTTGACCACCCATGGAAGGAGCACACTAGGGGTAACTTTCCCTCCATAAAGCTTGAACCTTTTATTAATTAGCTAACCATAAAATAACCAATTAACCCAACCTATTAACTGAACCTATTAACCAATTTACCTTTGAACATTTGGAGTTCCTTTCTCCTTTACCCTACCAAATTGAACCATTTGGGGGATTTACTTTCCCCTCCTTTTTTTGGAGTTCCTTTCTCCTTTACCCTACCAAACTAAACCATTTGGTGGATTTACTTTCCCCTCATCTTTTTGGATTTCATTTCTCCTTTACCCTACCAAATCAAACCATTTAGGGGACTTACTTTCCCCTCTTTTATTTTGGAGTTCCTTTCTCCTTCACCATACCAAACTGAACCATTTGGGGGATTTACTTTCCCCTCCTTTTTTTGGAGTTCCTTTCTCCTTTACCCTACCAAACTAAACCATTTGGGGATTTCCTTTCCCCTCATTTTTTTGGAGTTCCTTTCTCATTTACCCTACCAAACTAAACCATTTGGGGGATTTAATTTCCCCTCCTTCATTTGGATTTCCTTTCTCCTTTACCCTACCAAACTAAACCATTTGGGGGATTTACTTTCCCCTCCTTCATTTAGAGTTCCTTTCTCCTTTACCCTACAAAACTGAACCATTTGGGGGATTTACTTTCCCCTCCTTTTTTTGGAGTTTTTTTCTCCTTTACCTTACCAAACCAAACCATTTGGGGGATTTACTTTCCCTTCCTTTTTTTGGAGTTATTTTCTCCTTTACCCTACCAAACCAAACAATTTAGGGGATTTGCTTTCCCCTCTTTTTTTAAGTTCTTCTCTCCTTCACCCTACCAACCCAAACCCATATGGGGAATTAGTTTCCCCACCTTCGATTCAAGGAAGTTACTTTCCCTACCAACTTGGGAGTTACCCTCTCCCTATCATTTGGAGAATAATTTTCTCCTTCTTTACCAATATATTTGGAGGGTCACCTTTCCCTATTTTATATACCCATTCAGAGGTAACATTTATCCTTCCCTTCCACCATGTGGTACATAAAATTGGGGAAACCCATTTTGACACCATTAACCTAACCATTAGGAGTCATTTTATCCTCAACATTTTTAAAAATCACTCTCTCCACCAAGCTATCACCAATATAACTTCACCTCTTTTTCCCATCTCAATCCCTTACACACTTAACTAAGTGTCAGAAAGTAGTTGGGGGACATCAACCATTTCTACAAGCATGGATTTGGGGCATACAGAACCTCAACTTCCTCAAGTGTTTTTTCCTTTACACATTTATTCTTTGATTAAGCCAAGTTCATTATCACCTTGATGTCTAACTTAATCTCATCCCTTGTTTATTATCACCTTAATCCTCTTCCATTTAAGTATAATTAATTAAAACATGATCATGTGATTATCCATAATATAAATTTGCCTAATCCTAAGCATGGATACCATGGCTCTACCCATGGCATGATCCTCATGGATACTTTTCATCCCTTTTCAAATGGAAGCCCATGATCATCATCTCTTAAACCATTTTCACCATTCATCCTTCTTTGACCTCTTTGCTTTATGGCTTCACCTCCATAAATTAAAACCTATATACCTACATAGACTTGTCCATATCTAAAAATTAGCATTTCTGCCATTTTGGATACCAAAATAGTATTTTGGGTTACAAACTATTTCCAACATTTGTAGACTGATCCTTTAAAGGATAGCTGCCCCATATCTAGCTTGCTTAAATAATAGACTACTCCCTCAAAGGATAGCTATCAAACTTGAACAAATAATAAACTTAGACCACTCCCTCAAAGGATGGCTAAGTCAAAAAAATTAAAAGAAATAATTTTAATCTTCCCACATTGATCAGCTTCACAAACTTTTCAAAAGTAAGAAAAAGCAAAAGAAAAAACAAACCCTTTCTCAAAACAAAATAAATATCCCAAGAAAGCTACAATCATATTCCCCTTCAGTAAACTTTTTGCATCGATTAGTCTACATCTAGCACATGACATTGACTTGTCTATTGTGGATCTTAGGTCACCTAGAGAAGGGGCAAGCCGTACCCACAATAAGGTCACCCATTTTTCCACACCCATTACCTATCATCCACTAATTTTTATCCATTTCCTCTTTTATCCTCCATAAATCAAGGGATTTGAGTTTAATTGACACCATGTGATCAAGATACCTTATTTAACCATCAAATAAATAAATAAAGCAAAAGCATGGCAACTACTTTATGTTCATAAACTCACCCATCTTTCCCTCATGGTCTTTGTCAATCAATGCATCTCTTCCTCATCCTTATAATTTCATGACTACTTTATAAGTCATGTCTTTCCCCTCTTCAAACATTAGAAATAACCCATTTAATTAACTACTTAGCAAATCTTCCCCCCAAATTCAATATGTGGTATATCCAATTAGGGAAACATATTCAGAATCCACCTAACTTTTAACCATTTGGAGATACTCCTTTCTGCACACCTATTTGGGAGTCACAGTCTCCCTAACCCTATAGATATTTCCCTTTACCCATCTACCATTAACCATCAACCTTTTGACCCAACCCTTTTGGAGGGAATTATTTTTCCTTCCTCCTTCACCCAACCAATTATAGGAAAAAACTCTTTCTCCACCCCTTTTTGAAAAGGCATCATATGATTTCCTTTTTTTATATCATGGGTTCATATAGACATATGTCTCATGATGTTCCCACCTTGCATAACACAACCTTCAACCTATCAAATTAACCAATCAATGAACATTGTCTTGGAGATTCTTTTCTCCTTCTTTCCCTCACATTGTGTAGCCTACTTTCTCCACTCCTTTTTATGCCACCTTATTTAACCTAACACAAAAATTTATCACCACCTCTCTTCAATCCAAATTTTAATTTAATCCACTAAACATTAAACCAAACCCCAAACCATGTGGTATCTCAAATTAGGGAAACTCATTTTAAGCACCACTTAAATCTTTATGGGGGATTTCCTTCCCCACCCTTTTTTAGAGAATACTCTTCTCCACCTTTCCATTACCACATCATTTAACTAGAACTAAATACAACCTAAATTTTATATTGGATTCTATTTCCATAGAACTATGTAGGTATCATCCACTTTCCTAGTGCATATGGAGTTAACTCAGTTGTCCCTTTTTACCTTTTACCTAATCATTAACCATTAACCCATTTTATACCATCTAATATTTGGAGACATAATTTCTCCATCCTTTTCCAAAATTTTGGGAGGAAACATGTCTCCATATTTCCCACTTGGGAGAACTAAATTTTTCCAAAAGTTTGTATTGGATACTATGTCCATGAAACTATGTAGGCAACATTCATTTGCCTGGTGCATATGAAGTCAGCTTGGCTATCCCTTTCTTTTCAAACCATCAACCATTAAACATTATCCTTGAACCATTACACCACATCCACCTCAAATGTTAAACATTTTGACCTAAACCATTCACATATTTTGTGACAACCTCATTGTGGTCTTTTTTATTGCACTGACCGACTTTACCATGTTGAACATTTAAACATTTGAACATTTTGCATGTAGTGCATGACCAAAACATTGGAGTCCTCTATAGGATAACTTCTAATTTAAGATACCCACATATGATATCACTTCTAAATTTGGATACCCCCATGAACACTGATCTTTTTTTCTTAAAATGCTAACAAGTATACCCATCTATCACAATATGATCACATGGTCTATTGGTCACCTATCTTCTTAGCATTGAGTTTATTTTTATCAACATTGTCATCTTTAGTCCTTTCATGATTTTGGCTATTTCATAATTGTCCCATCTTATGTGCATGTTTGTGTTATAAATTCCCAACTTTGAACCACCTTTTAGTTACCCACCTTTATAAATAACCATATACTATTCATCAAACCATGACCTGATTTGACTTTTCCTCATCATCTCCTAGTTTGAGGGAGAACTCCTCCCATACTTTGGGCAAACTGACCTTCAACCACATGATATATTTTTGTTTTGTAGCTTGTAGATACAATCCACATAAAAAAGGGGCAAAATCTAGACACTAAAAAACCACACACTCAGTTCTAGTCATCAAAGTGCTTTGATCATCTCTTTTATAGTTAAGTATTGAAATGACCTATTTTTATCTAACCCATTCATCTAACTTATCCCAATTCACCTTGAGTCTAAGTTAGCTAAACTTAGCTAACTCAAATCACTTTTTCTAGCTAACACAACTTTTCTACCCTTTAACCCTCTTCAAACCTACTTCTGCTTAACACCTTGACCAGTGAGGGTTAAAGGTAACCATTGATGGTTACCCTAACCATTGATGATTAAGTCCCCAAGCTGGTAACACATCACCAGTTATTCCCAAGGTAATCAAGCAAAAATTTAATAGTTTTTTTCTTGATCTATCTTCTAAAACATCATGAACACCTCATTATATTATAATCTATCTTCTTACTCCATCACCTTTTTATTATAAAAGGAAGTGAGCAAGAGGATAAATGGATCCAAAAATCAATATCCAAATTCTAGATTTAGGATATCTTCATATAGGTAGTCAAGTCTTTCAGGCATTCAAAGATTCTTCACATAGGTTTCTCCTTCAGCTACCAACCTAAACCTATGGTAAATTTCTTCTAGCTCTCCTTTACATACCATTATGATATAGAAATAATTTCAAATCAGATAAATATTGGATTGCTTTCATTTATCTTTCTTCATTATAGTTGTATATTCCTATCTAGATCTTAACTCTTTAAATAATTCTTATTAGACCTATGATCTCATCTAAGATCACTTACCTTTTTACCTTATCATTCTCAGATCTTGAACATACCTTCTACATCCAACTGAGTTTGATCTCACCCTTCTACCTGCAGACCTTTCTAACTTTCCTAGTCCCAGTAGGTAACCATCAACAGTTTCTAAGAACCATTAATGTTTGCCTAACTAATGACGATTACTTATAACCACCGATGGTTAGCCTTCTAACCCAAGACCCTCATCTTTTTACCATTTAACCAAAAACTGTTTTCTAATTTTTCTATCATAGACCCAACCAGACTAGACCAAACTAGAACTAAACACTTCATTTAATAAATTAGCATTTACCTTTATGTTAGTTTATTATATCTTTAGCTTACATTATCAAAGTATTCATTTCTATTACTTTTATGTATGAAACTTTCATTTCTTTCATTTTAACATTAACTTGTATTAGAGAGTGGATTGATAGCCTCCATAGATAGCTCATGATTTCTCAGATCTAGTCCCAGCTAGGCAATCCACTCTTCCTCCTTATCTAACAAACAATCTTGATTTGAGTTTTTTCTTATACAGGTCATCTTCCCCTAGCCAAATAAGAGTTTTCCACTTCATCTGGTTCACTCATGTATTTTGACCATATCTATTTTACCCTTTTTCATAGCTTTTATCTCTTTATTTCTTCTTAGTCATAAAAGTGAAGATTCTATCATAAATAGTTCCATCTATCATGAATAATGCTTTCCATTTGAATTCTTTCTATATATACATTTCTATGTATAGATTTTCCATTGTAAATTGTATTCAAATATAGGTTTATGTAATTTCAATTCAAATAGTTAGCTCTCTCAATATTTGATGGAGATCAAGATTAGGTGATAATATATTTATTTATTAAAATAAATATCTCTCTCCATATTTTATGGAGATTGAGATAGGATAGAGTATCTCAATTTTTATTCCCAAATAAGGTGTTGGTTAGAAGCATGAATTATAAATGCAACCTTTCACACCTGAATATATCAATCAATACATTTTTCATTCCATTATTTTGAGTAACCCATTCTGAAACCATTGTTTTGAATATATCCTCTTTTGAGGAATGAGCTGGCCACTCATTACAAGGAATATGGATCCATGTATTTTTATTCTTTTTTATATAATTATCATTATGTTTTAAATTATTATTTTATTTCTTTATTGCTATAATTATTTATTTTCTATACAGTTTGTTGTAAACCTACAGATGTTTTATGTGTTTATCATTTAATTTCAATTTAGCAATTTATTTTTTGTAAGTGTGCTTTAATTTCATGCAAGAGTGTTTTGATTTTTGCAAGTGTGATTTACTTTCTACAAGTGTGACTTTATTTCTTCAAGTGTGATTTAATTTCTATAGGTGTGATTTTCAATTCCACCAAGTGTGATTTTCAATTCTTGTAAAGTGTGATAGAAGGAACCATTTCCCAAATGTCTCTTTCTCCTATTGCATATAGCCTTCAAAAACTAGCCTTAAATTGATAATATTAAATGAAGGGTATTGGCAACAAACATCATCAAGGTCAAACTCAGCAAGGAGCATAAGCCACTTAGCCATACATTGTTTTTCGTATAGTTTAGAGTGCATGTACTTGAGTGGATCAATGTTAGTTATAATTAAAGTTTTGTGATTGAAGAAGTAATGATGAAGTTTGGAAGCCACAAAGACTAAGGTGAGGAAAAGCTTCTTAGAATGGGTGTATCGAGTCTCATACTCTAGAATTGTTTGACTTATGTAGTAGATAGCTTTTTATTTATTTTGTTCATCATGGTGAGTGAGCATTGTCCTTAAGGAATGGCCAATGGAAAAAATATAAAGGTAAAAGGGTTGGCTAGTCCTTTCTAGGAGGGATAAGAATGGGCGAAGAAATGAGGTACTCTTTGAGTGAATCAAAGGATTGTTGTAAGTCCTTAGTCCACTTAAAAGATGTATCTTTCTTGAGAAGATGGTGAAAAGGTTGACATCTATCTAATAGTTGATAGATGAAGTGATGGATGGATTGGAGATTCCCCTATAGGTTATGGAGTTGCTTAAGGTGGGTTGGAGGTGGCATGTCAAGGATTGTTTTGACTTTAGTAGGGTCTAATTTGATTCCTTGAAGAGAGATGATAGGTCCAAGAATCTTTCTAGGTAAGACCCCAAAAACACATTTTGGGGGTTGAGTAAGACACATAAATGGACTAGGTACTCAATTATAATTTTGATAACATTGTGATGATCCTTGCAATATTTGAATTTCCTAAGGAGATCATTTACATAGTCCTCTATGATTTTATGGATGAGATTATGGAAGATGTAGGTCATTGCACGTTGATAAGTTACTCCAACATTCTTCACACTAAATTACATGGCCCTATAGCAAAAGGTTCTCCATAGGGTGATGAAGGAAGTTTTATGCTGATCCTTAGGGGAAATAAAGATTTGTTTATATCTTGAAAAACCATCCATGAGAGATAACATCTCATGTCTAGTTGTAAGATCAACAAATTGGTCGATGCTAGGCAAAGGGAAGTCATCCTTTAGACAAGCAAGGTTGAGGCCATGAAAGTCAATATAGAGGTGAATTTCCCTTATGGTTTTGGTGATGGAAATAATATAATAAACTCATTATGAGTAGTTAATGGGTTAGATTAAGTTGATAGACAAGAGACGTTGAAGCTCTTTTTTTACTAGAAGGGTGATGCAAGGGTGTATCCAGTGAAGCTTTTGTCTAGTAGGTTTATAATTGAGATGGATGAAAATTTTGTGAAGAGATATGGAAGGGTTGATTTTTGACATATCTTGATAGGACCAAGTAAATTCTATGCTTAAATCATATAGGAAGGAAGGGTAATCCTATTGCTTCAAAGAATCTAAGGATTGACCAATATTTATATTGTAGGGGTTATCTTGAGTACCCAAGTTATCATTCATAGTGGATTCATTCAACATGGTTTAGTTCTCAAGAGGAAGGGATTTATGGATAGAATAATCCCCTACACCAAGATAAGTGAGAATGGAATCATCGTCCTAACATTAGAGTGTGTTGATGGTAGGAGAATCATTTTCTACCATTTTAGGATGATGAGAGAAAGGGTTTTAGTTTGTCCATATTTTTCATAAGTCAAGGGGCCTAAACTAATGGTATTGACAAAAAAAAAGTTAGGATGAATGATTCTTAAATCCTTTGACTTTAAAGGAAATGGGGTTGGTGAGGATGGGATGTTTTCCTCAATGGTGGAGATGGGTTTGGGTGAAATGGTGGGTTCTTCTGGTGGTATGAACCCAAGGCCAAATAGCTCATGAGGTTTCTAGGTTTTGATCAAAGGTAACTCATGAGGTCTATGTTCATAATAGCTAAGGCAAAATACCTTCTAGGCACACCTATGAAGGTACAATTTGGAAAATATGGGTTTGTCTAGATAGGATAATTTAGAGGTAAATCATTGGGTGGAAGAAGTAGTGGTAGAAGCAAGAATTGGATGATCAAGTCCCCCATATGTTAAATTATTTTGATGGTTAAGCTACCTAAAAGGAATGATGGTTTTGATATTGGGGTCATAACTAGGATCATGGTCAAGGTTCCCATAATGTTGAGGAGTAGGGAAAGCATCCAAGGCTAAAATATGATACTCTCCTAGTGAGAAATGTTGGAACATGGGTTCTAAGGGGTCCTCTACGAAGATCTAAGAAGAAGGAATAGATGAGCTAGTTGAAGCTTCATCAATGGTAGGGTTGGAGTTATTATTGGTTGGTGGTGAGGTGGATGAGGGAGGAAGAATAATTTTATTGTGTCAATATGTCATATTATAAGATACAAAAGGACTAGGGTCAGCTTATATGGTAATGGCCTGACCCTCATGTTCAAACTTCACACATCAATGTAAGGTAGATGGGACATAACTCATGACATGGATCTAAGTGAATATTAGTAAGACATTGTATTATAACTCACCTTATACAACATAAAAGAGATATATAATTATTTGGGATCCCAAGTGGATGTGGAGGACAAATATCCCCAAGGTAATGGCTATAATATCATTAAAAGAGTAGAGGACTACTGTAGTTTCCAACAAGATATTATTTGGAAATTAGAGTTGGTCATAAGCATGAGAGGAGATAATA
This sequence comes from Torreya grandis, assembly GCA_037957365.1. NCBI lineage: Eukaryota > Viridiplantae > Streptophyta > Pinopsida > Cupressales > Taxaceae > Torreya > Torreya grandis. Next base: position 939,703 of record JARHVA010003914.1, read on the forward strand.
TTAATATATGTTCCTCCATAAATCATCACCATTTTGATGTATATTTTATTAATTTATATAATGATGAAGAGAAGAGGATCAGGATCCTTAGGATGGATAGAAGGTATCTCTGAATCCTAGAATGTGACAAAGGTAGAAAGTTGAAGGGCTCCAAAAAAGGACACAAGAGGTTGAGGGTCATAGGGTTGGACTTTTATGGATTGAAAGGCCTCTATCAATGTTTGTAAATTATGGGGAAAGGTGTTAATCATTTTGTAAAGGATCATCTTTATTAGTGTTTGGTGAATTTGTTTCAACACTACAAGTTGAATAGATTTAGAAAGGTTAGAAGGAGAAGCACCCAAAATGGATATTTTGGGTTATGGTGAAGGTTATTGGGTTTGTTTGGAAGGTTAAGGGGTGGAAGGATATGTATATGTAATGGACACTTTGGCCTTTCCCTTATCCTTTTGTTGGACCCAATATTGGGTAACCATATGGATAGTGTGGATTAGGAGAGGTGTTGGGCTAGAAGGCTACTTTAGTTCATCCTCAATTTTATATGAGAGTGGAGGAGTCAGTAAGTGTTAGATGGGTTAATTTTGTGGTTGGGTTGGTAATGGTCTCAAGGGAGGTTCATCTAATAATAGATCATCTTCATCCCATTAGTTATGGATAAGTGCTTAGAGAGCTTTGTTGTTATCCATGTCATGCCTAGGTGTCCTATGGTATGAGTATATTAGACTATCATTAAACCAAGATGGTTTAGTACTTGAAGGTTCAAAGGGTTTTATAGGTGGTAGGATTAAGGAAGAGGTTTGAAATAACCTTTTTATAATGGTTGAATAAGATTCAAGAAAAGGTGTCAGCGGTGTTGAGTTTTTGGTTTCAGGAGTGGGATCCTTCTTAGAATTAGGCTTCACCATAGAAGTTGTAGGTGGTGGAATGATTTTGGTAGTTTTTTTTGGTTGGGATTCATTGGTTTTGGTTGTTTTTGAGGTGGAAGGTTTAGAGTTGGATGATTTGGATGATTAGGTTTTGGAGATAGGTGGAAAGGTAGAGGTAGATAGGTTAATTAAAAATGATGGGAAGTTTGATGATTTTGTGGGGGTAGGTAAAGATAGAATGAAAGGAGAAGGTTTAGTTTGGGTAGTTATGGGAGGGTTCACCTTCTTGATAGAAGGATGAGCTCTTGGGATGATTGAAGGATGGAGTCCTAAGATAGAAGGTGAGTGAGAATGGGGTGGTATGACTCTAGTTGGAGGTAGGAGTTTGGGTGGTTCAATCTTCTTAGTTAATTTGGTTAAGGTTTTCTTTGGTGGGATAGATTGGTTTAAGTCCAACTTTCAATATGGGTGAGAAACGCTAGAAGTAGGAAGTATTCATAGATTATTGATAGGTTTAGTTAAAGAGGTGTAATGGGATTTGATAATTTTGGATGGAGGTGGTTTGGATGGTTCCCCTACAATTTTGGAGGAAGAGGTGTTTGATGAAGGGATTGAGGTGATGATAGGTTTGATGGTGGATGAAAGTGAGGTCAAAGGTTCATGTTTGTTTTGATATGGGAGCATGAGACAATGCCAAAAGGTGGTTATATACATATTGGGTTGAGAAGAGAATTCAAGACTTTGGACCAATCTAGAAAAAGGTTTGTAAATTGGTTTGATTCCTTGGTCATTGGTTTCAAAGATTAAGCCCATAGGTTGAGGTGTGGGAATGATTTCTTCACCCTTGTCCTTGATGGAAATTTTCAATATTTGAGAGGATGTTTCCTTCATATAAGCAGTAGACAAGGTGATCTCTTCTTTTGGGATGGTTTCCAAAGAGAGAATGAGTGGTTTTATGATAGGTGAAGAAGATGTGATGGCCTCTAGTGAGGGAATGAAGGTGGTTTCTTCCTTTGTTTGGGTATCCAAAGGAATAGTGGGTAATTCCACCACTTCAATAAGTGGAGTGGGGGAAGATGTAATTGAGGCAATGGTTTCCTCCTTTGGTATTTCTATCAAAGGAGATGTGGATAAAGTCCATGGTCTCATCAAGTAAAGAAAGAGGGGTAGTTTCTTCCTCTATTTGGGTATCCAAAGGAATAGAGGATGGTGATTTCACCATTCCCATGAGTAGAATGGAGGAAGAGGTAGTTGAGGCAATAGTCTCCTCAATGATAGGTTGAATGATAATAATATTGATCATATGGACCTCACGAGCATGAGATGATTCTAGTTTTTTGTCATCATGGTTGGTAGAAGGAGCATGATTAGGAAAAGGTTGCCAAAAGATGTCAAGGGACTGATTCAGGGGTGCATTGGGATTATCAAATATAAGTTCTCCCTTATCAATCAAGTTTTGAACAATGGTTTTGAAGGTGTTACACCTACTAACATCATGTCCAATGAAATGGTGGAAATCACATAGGTCATTCCCATTATACAAACTAGGCACAAGGTAAGAATTATGGAATTATTATGGAAGTTTGATGGGGGAAGTTGTATGATGTTGAATTTGATCAACTTGTCCAAAACTAAAGAATAATACCCCCTTGGAGGAGTATATTGTTTTGGGGTAGCTCCATTTTAATTTTGGCTTTGTTGATTAGATAATTTAGAGGAATTGGTTTGGTTAGGTTGGTTAACAATTATAGGTGGAGTGGTTTTAAGGACTACCATGTTTGTGGTTGCCTTTAGTTTGGTGTTGGGTGGTTAAATTGGTTGGTGGTTTTTGGATGAGGAAGGATCATTAGATTTGAATCTATAATTTTTATTTCTTGGTTTCAATTTTCCCTCATCAATGGCTCTAATTTCTATTTTATGTGCCATGGTGAAAGCCTCATCAAAAGTTCTAAATATTTAAACCTGAAGAGTAGGGGCAATGTGTTTGGCATAACCTCAAGAGATAATTTCAATCAAATCAGGTTGGGGTAAAGATAAAGATATTTGGTTGATAAGATGCCTCCATCTACCTATGAAATCAGTAATTGATTCATCATCAAATTGCCTAATGGAGTAGAGGTTAGTGATAGAGACCTTTTTAGATATATTGCCTGAGAAGTGATCTAAAAAGGTTTGGGTGAGTTGGGGAAAAGAAAATATGGAGTTATTGGTGAGAGAACTATACCAATATAATGCTAGTCCATATAAAGACATGGGAAAAGTGTGAAGGAGGAGAGCGTCATCATAGGCAATCAAGTAGCAAAAATGGTGAAATGATCTTAAGTGATGTTGGGGATCCTCCTTGCTTTAGAACTTGGAAAACTTGTGTAGTTACCATTGAGGATAAGGTTGGATAAGAATATATGGGTGAATAGGTTCATTAAATATTTGATCATAAGACAAGAGGTTATGAGCCCCATAAATAAATGACTTTAGGTTGGTCATTTTGTCCACTAAGATTTTGACCAAATCTATCTAAGGTTGGGAATCTCCATAATTATGTGGTAGGTTTGGTTGGGGTTGGGTAGATGAAATACATGGATAAGTGATGGAAGGTTGAGATGATGCCACATATTGGTATGTGGTCATTGAAGGTTGGGATGATGCCACATGAGGGTTAATGGGAATAAAAGGTTGGGTATAAGGTGATATGTATCTTTGTGGGTTAGGAACATATTGGTAGGATATCATGGGTATTTGTTGAGGGATTTATATGGGATAATTTAGAGGTATGAACATGTTTTTGGATTAAGGTTGAGTGGTAACTCTTGTACTAATAGGTGGAAGGGTAGGGGGTATGAAAATCACTAAATTTTGAAGTGGGGTAGAAATTGGTAGGTTGGTAGTGATAAGGGGAATGGTAGAAATAGTGGTAGAAGATATCCCAAGGGTGGATGAAGTATGGGTAATAAGAGGTGAGGTTTCCCCTATGTTGGGGGTGTTGGTTGGTGTAAGGGGTGCTTGGTTATTAATTGGGATGTTTGATTGAGTTTAGGTGGAGGTAGTGGATGGGATATTGGTAGAAGAAGATGTTTGGGTGATCATAGGTTGGGTAGAGGTAGTGCCAATCACGATATGGGGTGGCATCCCATAAGGTGGATCCATAGGAGGAATTGAAGTAGTAGGGGTGCAATGAGATAATGTGTTGATTTAATGTTGGAGGGCCATGGGGTTGTTATCAAGGAAGGTATTGAAATCCACATCACCCTAGATAACTATCTAACTCATGGTAGGAGGGGGAGAAAGATGAGGATAACTATTAATATCCGAAGTGTACTCCATAGAGGAAGAAGAAAAGGAAGGTGGTTCTTGGTTGGTTTGATTCCTTAACTATTGTCTAGTAAAAACCATGTGAGGAATAGAAAAGAAATGACGAAAATCTCACAACTCAAACATAAAGCAAACAAAAAGAAAAAGATATCAAGGCAATGAAAACATACACTAGATTGTGTTTAAAGACTTAGGATACTTTTTAGATCATTTTTAGCTTATGCCTTAGAAAGTGTGAAGAAGAACTTTGGTTTATAGATCAGGTACTAAAGAAGAAGTCTAAGGTTGGTTTTAGGCATTAAAGGCTCTCAAAAATCTATATTAAAAGTCATTACGTGGCTTGATATTGGGGCCTACCCCCTAATGTCACACACCATAGTGATAAGGGTGTCAGGTGCTTAGCCAAGATATACTGAATTTCAAAGTTTAGACTCAACCAAAGAGATGATTTTTGGTTTTTGTTCTTGGTAATGACCTCTAAGTAAGATAGCCAAAGGGTAAGGTGTACTACTAGGTGATGAAATCCTAGTCAGACCTTATGTCAATTATTTTGATGTGTTGATTGATTATGTGGTTTGGTAAAGTGTGTGAGAATAAGAGTGAAACTATGATTGATTGTTTTGCTTTTAAGTTAACTAGATGAACTAAAAACATGCAAGTAATCAATGTATGCAAGATTTATTTTATACCAAAAAGAAATTTTCAATTTTATTATATGATCATAGAATAAATCAATAAAAAAGGAACATGGATGATGTTACATCCAATTAGAAGTGCCAAAATGTTTCTCTTAATTTTTGCTCATTTCTTAATTAAGGAAGAAGTAAGAAACTAGTAATAAGCGTGTGGTAGAATAACCTAGTTATTGTGTGCACATGATCTAGATGAGTGTGGAAAGGTTTTTTTTATATTGGAAGGATGACCTGTAGATAAGAAATCACTAGAAAAAGGGGTTGTTAGAAAGATAGTAAGGTGGGCTACCTAACATGAGCTACATCTAAGAAGTGTGAGCTTGCTACGAGGTTGTCAATCCACTCTTTGATAATAATTAAGTTGAAAGAGATAAATATGAAATAATTGCATCAAATAACAAAAAGAACTGAAATGAAATACAAGAAGAAATAGATGCTTGATTAAGGAAATAAACTAACTATAGAAATAGTAGGTCAATACTAGTGCTAAAAGAGATCAATTTACAATCAAAAAATTAAGTAAGGTTTAGTGAATAGGAAAGGACATATAAATTTAGATTTGGTTATGGGTGAGGGATTAGAAATAATTTATTATTATTCCTTATTATAGTGATCATTGATATTCAGGGTGATCATCGGTGGTTATGTTGATCATCAATGGTTGGGTGATCATCGATAGTTGGAGGTGATCATCAACAGTCAAGGTGACCATCAATAGTTATTATGTATTTGGGAATGTTTAGAAAAGGAACCTAGTTTAATTTGTAGAAAGGGGTTAGTGAATGTTTTTAGGGTTAGGAGATGAGATGTAAAAAGGTCTTATTAAGGTTAGGGAAGTCAAAAACCAAATAAACAAATCTGAAATTCAAAATGTACCTATTACTTATTGGCTGATGGTTGGTGGCTAGAGAAATTTTGGTAGAGTAATAGTACTTTGCCTCAAGATCAATCTTGGCATAGGTTGAGATCTCTATTGCAGTTTTTTAATTCCTAGAAGGAAGATTGGTTGGATGAAAGCTTCATTGCCTATGTGCTAGAATAATGAATGTTTGAATATCCTCTTCACCTCCTACTCCCCTCCTTTTATAGGCAAAGAGAGATGGAGGATAGAAGTTTACCTAGGAGGTTGGCTTGCTGATTTTGATTATCTATAGTTTGTTAGCATTGAATAAGGTAGACATATTAAAATGTATCATACTAGCTTATACATAGCTAGTTTTTGTGTTAGAATGGTGGGGACCTGACCATCAACAGTCAGCATAACCATTGGTGGTCATGATGACCATCAATGGTTGAGTGTCTAAAGCTAAAGGGATCAAGGTGGGTTAAAAAGGGTTGGGTTAAGGGTCAGTGAATTAGTGAATTTAGTTAGCTAAGTAACTAACTAGACCCAAGGTCTGATGGATTGGTTAGTCTCTAAAGGGTTCTAATGCATTTTGAAATCTAGAACCGTTGTGTGTGGTTTTCTATTATTTACAAACAAATCCATAAATAAAAATATTTCAATTAATGAAGACAATTATAGAAAAAAAAATTAGCATTACCATATTTTAACAAAGTGTTTGAGGTTGAAAATGAAGTGGGATCGATAAGAAAGGAAGTTTGGAGCTCTGAAATGGGGAATCAAAAGGCCATCCTTCATTAAAGTTGATTCAAGCTTTCCTTTGGTTCCTTTCTTCTCTTTATCTCCTTGTTCTTACATGTTTCTTATAAAATGGTTAGGAGGCAACTTGAGTTATGATATTCTTCTCTTGATTTTTATTATGGACATAATTTTTGGGTTTGTTTATGTTTAATTTTTTTATATTTTCTTATGCATTTTATTTCTTATTATTTTTTATAGTGTTCAGTTTCCCTGGGAGTATATGTCATGTCCCTTGGCTTATGTGTCACATCTATTCAGTTTTTGTCTCCTCCCTTCATTCCCTCTCCCTTTGCAAAAATGAAGTGGTTGAATTTATTATTCAAAATATCATTGATGGTTGGGAAGATAGCCTCAATCATACGAGGAGTAAAGATGATGAAGATAATAATGGAAATAATCATGCTCTAGATTTGCATAAGACTTGCATTGGAAAAATTAGATATGATGATTATCCAAAAATGGGAAAAGTTTTTATGGAGGAAGCTAAGAAAGTTTTCTCTAGCATCCTATGTTAGGAAGAGGTAGCTAATCACTCTAAAGGAGTGGAGTTCATGGTTGGCTAGTTTAAATCAACTAAGTATGGAACAGGAAAGGGAAGTGTGGGATAAATTAGTAAGTGCTCTATCTCTTCCATAATTATCTTCCTTAACTATAATCTCTTCATGGAAAATTGTTTGTTGAGTGAATAATCTAGACTAAAAAATGTTGGTATCTTCTTTGTTTGTCTTAATAAAAACTCACTTTTTCTCATATTTTTTTTGAAAATTGGTTAAATTCTATTTGGGGGAAGAAAATGGGAATATATTTGAGCTTATATATAATTTTTTATAAGTGTGTCTTTTTTATTACTTAAAAAAATTCAAATATGTAGAGAAGAGTTATCAATAAACATCTATGGAATGTTGGTCAATCTCTTTTTAAAGTTGTTCCATGAGACTCATGTATGGATTGTAAATACCTTATTTTTAAGACTTCACCCAGATGGATTGATATTAAAAAAATTCTCTATAACTTTGGAATTTTTTTCCTTGGGCACTCAAACCCCTTAAAGATGTTCTCAGGATTAAAGATCCCAGTTGTTCTTTATTCCAAATAAACACTAGGGTTTTAATTAACCTAACTCCATTAGATTTCTTTCCTAAAACCCTAGATTTTAATCTTCATGTAAATATATGTATCTTCCCTATAAAATGTATATGAGGTCTCAATTATTTTTTATTCTATTAAAGAGATGGTCACTTAAGAAAATATTTCCCTCTTCTTTTTAAAAATCAGGCTAAGGCCTCAAATCCTAGCCCTAACCTTGTCAACGATGAGGTCCTTGTTTATCCTAACCCTATTTGGTTTTAGAAGTTACATCTTGATAATAATCCTCTCTATGATAATGAATTTTTTGAAGACAAAACATCCCCTATTATATATGGGGGTGAAATTTTCATGTAAGAGTTGCAAATTTGTACTGATTACATAGTTTGGAAGGTATTGGTTAGTTTAGGTTGAATAATGACTCTATATTAAATCATGTTTCTATGTTAATTGTTGAGGAATATAGCCCCCCCATGATATAATTAATAAGTTAGATATTACCTATTTTGTTCAACCTTGGTCTAGGGTTGATGATGATCTCATGGTTGATGTCATTCCCTTATCTAAAGGGAAACCTTCTAGAGATACTGATGAGAATGTTATGGATTTACCTATAAAATAAGGTTTGACCCCTGACATTAGCTCTACTTACCTTTCAAATATTTTATGGATGACATCTCTCCTCTTGAGACTCCTCTAGTGATTGCTTCTCTACCTTATCTTCTATCCTCTAAGGATGGGAAGATGAAACTGATCACCAATTGTGACCCAAGCTTTGGAGAAAACTAGAAAGCTAAAGGGTCAAGAAAGAGGCTAAAACACAAGTCTTTGCCTTAGCCCCCAATAAATCCCATATGGTGAATGAAGTTATAAAATATAAAAATATTCTACTCAAGCACTAGGTGATGGCTTTGTAAAAAAAGGAATAAATAAAATCAAGTTCCATAGTCTTTCAATAAACTCTATCAAAGTAAAGGGGGGAAGAAGTCCCCTATGGTGGAAAATAATATCTAGTTTTTTATGCATATTTTAAGCTAGAATGTTAGGAGTTTATAAACCCCTAATAGGAAGTATATTTTTAAATAGTTAAAAAACAAAAGACATGATCTAGACTTCTTGCTCCTCCAAGAAGTTAAATCTATTGGATTCATGCTCTCCTCAACTCTCACTTTTATCTGGCCCAGCTCTATTCACTTCTCCACTAATCAAAAAGAGGTAAAGGAAGGAGACTAATCCCTTTTTGAAAATTAGAGACCAATTACCCTTATTTATGTCTCTTATAAAATTCTATCAAAAATTTTGGAAAACAAAATAGCTTCATAACCTTTCTCTATTATATCAAAGACTCATACTAGGTTTGTGGTAGGCAAATATATTTTGGATAATCTTATTTCTAGTTGGGAGGGGATGTACTAGGCTTGGAAATCTCAACAAAGAGTTAGAATGATTCTATTAGACTTTGAAAAACTACATGACAAAATTGAGTGGCCATTCATTCAGACTATTTTTTGGGCCTTTCGTTTTCAAGACTACTTCTATTTAATGGTTAATGTTCTTTTTAAATATGCCTCTAAAGTTATGGAGTTTAATGGGGAATATACTAAGGTATTGGACTTACATAGGTCTATTATATAGGTTTTACCTCTTGCTCCTTCCCTCTGTCATTTTTGTTGATGCCCTTCATTATCTACTTCGTTGTGGTGAGATTGACCCTCTAGTTGTGGGTATCACTCTCCCCAAAAATTGTGCTCTTAATGATGTCCTCCTTGCAGATGACACCTTTATATTTGTCAATATTTCCCATGAAAAAATCATCCAATTTAAATTAAGGCTCAATATATATTTCCAAACCTCAATTTCTAAGGTAGCCATGCACATGTCTTTTATGATGGGGTGATATGATGAACTTCCTAATTATATTTATGAGTTTGATCAGATTGTAAGATATTTGGGTATACCCTTTTCTATCAACCCTTCCTTTAAGAAAATGTGGGAATGGATGTATGTCAAAATTTATAAAAATATTGGTAAATTGAAAATTCATGTTTAATCTCTCCCAGGAAGAATCCAAAGTCACCAAAAGGTCATGTCCTTATACATTATATATTATGCCTCTTGTTGGATGTTTAATAAGTACCAAATCAATTTATTGAACAAAATTATAAGAAACTTCCTATGGTCTGATGGTAAAGGTAATAATAAAAGGCATGTAATTTCTTGGAGGTTTTGTTGTAGGCCTAAATGCATTGATGGGATGTGTATAAAATGCCTCAAAATTCAAGGCATCACTCTGGCTGTGAAGTGGATCATTAGATCATTTGATGGTAATGAACCTTGTAAATTTCTCATTAGACACAATATTTTGATAGGTTTCCCTAAAGGAAGGCTTGGATGGACTAGGTTACATATGGAAGATCTTCTTATCAACCCTTTCTTAGTCAAATTTGTTAGTTCTCCTATATTTGGGTTAATATAGAAATCTTGGGATTTGGTCAAGTATTTGGTCGCTAAAAATCAAGTTTTTAGTTGGTTTGGGTCCTACTATCAAGGGTACAAATCCATATGGTGGAACCTCTCCCTCAATGGTCAAACCTTTGCTCTCACTAGGGGTTGATCTACCTTATAATGGTTCCAAAAAGATCTACAGATTTTCAAGGATCTCTTTTCATTTGAAGGATGGGCCTCATAGGATCTTATCAGGTTTAGATATCATATTCCCTTGTCTCAAAGGAGAAATTTTTCTATGGTTTCCAATGATATTAAGGGAAATAATACCTTTTATTTTTTGGACAATAAAGATGAATTCTAGGAAAGTATCAAGTGGATTAATGGCACTCCTTTGCATGAGTTTTCCACTAAAAGTCTATAGAACAATATTTCTTTTCCTAACCCCCCTATCTTACACTTAACCATATTTGGTAGGTTTTTAACCCTCTAAAACTAGTCCTTTAGGTTTAATGTGTTGTGGGCTTCTTGTCTGAAACCTAATAAATCTTGATTTTGTTGGCTTCTTATTTACAATAGGTCTATTTTTAGTGAGGTCATTTCTAAGCACTTTAAGGCTTGCCTTTTTGTTTGGTCTTTGGTGAAGTTGAATCTTTAGAACTTTTTTTTTTACTTGTCCCTTTGCTATTAATGTTTGGAAAAATTATTTACATTGTTGGTATTTGATTTAGATGTGATCTTACTTGGCTAAATATTGATTTTGGTTATGTTTGTTATAAGAAAAAAGTTCATCCTTTCTTCCATAAGTTTTAGATTATTTTCAATTGAAATTCTATGGTTTATTTAGAAATAAAGAAATAAAGATGTGTTTCAATTTAAAGCTAGATCACTTACTAACTTCTTAGTGGAAGTCATTGGTAGAATTATTTATATACAGAATATTCTTAGGTTCAAAATCTTATAGGAAGTGTTGGAAAAATTTCTTAGTATGGGAATGTTGAAAGTCACTTCAGACCATCTACTAAATTCTGGTGGATTTCCAAAATTATCCCCCCATTCGGATTGGAATCTCTCTCATAACATGGTTGTTAAATTCAATATTTTAGAATATGAGTGGTCTTGCATCAAAGACTCATATTTTGAGCAAGCCAAGGATCATTTTTATGGATGGATTGACTCTTTATATTCTAATTAAAATGGAGTGCATATTTGGTTGAATGTATCTCATAACATGAGTATTGATAGTGTCAATACCATTCTAGAATCTCATGTGGCTGGTGATGACCTTGAATCCTCCAATATTGGTCTCATGAGTTTAGATATTGAGCTTGGTTTTATAGATGATGAAATTGGTTTTTATATTACCTCTTATTCTTAGTTTAATGATGAACAACAAATGGAAACTGGAAGATCATTCATAAATAAATTAATGAATTTTCTAGCAGACTTAAGAAATTGCTTAAAATTAGTGTCCAGAAGGAATTTGATGATGTCCTCAAGTTTACGAAAGAAAATATAATTGGTCCTCTACTTGATAAAGTCTCCTAATAATTCCTCTTGAAAGTGGACACTCATTTTACTACTTATTTGGGACCTATAGATACTATAAATAAGGAACCTAGTTGTCTGGTTAAATATGGTTCTAATGGATCCTCTAAGGATGTTGCTCCTTGTTTTATTATTTTTGGGGAAATTAGTATTTAATTATTAAATAATAAAAGCTTTGAGTAAGAGAAAATTAGTAAATAATATTCCAAATTAAAGCTATTTATTTGTGAAATTTATTTATGATTATAGCCTTTCTAAAAAATAGTAGTGAGAGAGAGAGAGAATTAAACTTATCTTATTCTATGTTGATTTGACTAAAATAGGGCTTGGACATTTGTGTGTAAGCCTGAGGCACTGTCATAAAAAATATTTTGGCTTTCATTTTCTAATTGGATAGGAGCATTGAAAGTGGATAGGAGTGGCAATGGCACCATAGTCCTTCCCTATTTTTTTGTCTTCAAGATCTAATATTTCTAGGTTTTGTTCACCTAGTCAATATGAGCCTATGTACCAAATTTTGAAGCCTCACTATCAATATAACTCTCTACATAGTTAATTTTATGTGTATGTGTCTTTCATGCATGTGAATAGAAACTTTGGAAAATAGGGAAAAGAGGTTAGTGTGTGTAAGATGTACTAGATGTGATTCACATCCCATGTGTGGCCACATTGCCTACATATCAATACTTTGAGGAGGGATCAATCCATATATAGTTACTCCTTTAAGAGTGCTTGGTGTAATAGTGAATGAAAATGCAAGAAATATAAAAACTAGATGTGCTTGAGATGACTAGGGGCTGGTGTAAGGACTTGAATTGGTTTGAAAGTGTATAGTTGGCTATATGCAGAGAATAGGGAAGATTGCTTGAGTGGTATTTCTTGTATTCTTACTTGAGTGATATTTTTCAACCCTTTCCAAATGATCTTTGAATGGGCTTATATATGGATCTATTGGTCATGGGTTAAATGAATTCATGTTAGGCTAACATGATTGATGATAAGGATCTAAAAGGAAATGACCATTGTGGCCTAAGATGCACTTAGATAATAACACCAAAATATGGATACTCTAGGGTCCAGCAGTAATGTCCAAGTTGGGTGCTTTTGTCCTTAGTGTATGGGGCCTAAGAGGATGGATTAGTCATGAAAAGAGGGTCCTGGCTCAACTAGGATAAAGTTTCAAAGTTCATGAATGATTGGGAATTAGTGAAATTAAGCCTAAGATAGTCATGAGAACAATCAAGGGGGACCTAAGGATTGGGTGTCATTAGTCATGATTAAGTTACCAATTTTTGCATTTTATATGACTACATTTTCCCCCCTTTATTCTAGTGATGTAATAGAGTGAAATATTAGGATAAATAAAAATATAAAGTGTACCTAAACTTACTTTCAAAGGTGAATCCCATGAAGCTTGTGTGGTGCTAAGTAATGTTGGATAGTTCATAGAAAGCACATTATGTAAGTGTGAATCTGTGAAAGGAAAATAAAGAGTAGATCAATTTTTATTATATGTAATATAAAACAAGAATGTACAAATCTAGGTAAGAGAGAGGAAGAGAAAGTAATGAATACACCTCACCAATTACATGAACCAATACCAAAACTACAGTGATGTTGAGTAAGGATGAGTGTGTTACATATGTGTTGATTGATGTTGTACCAAAATTTATATTGTGAATAAATATGAGTGCTTAATTTCCCATAAAGTGGCTTAATAATGCAAAGGCAAGCCATTCATCTCCATTATCACCTATTGAGTGAAGCTAGATGATCGTGTGTGTGTTAATTAATGTTTGGATTATGTGTCTAATCCCTCTAAATAGGTGGCTCAAAAATACAAAGGTTGTCCCTTTGACTCCATCATTGCCCACTAAGTGAAGATAGATGATCTTGCATTTGTTAATCAATGTTTGGACTATGTGTCCAATCCCTCTAAATAGGTGGCTCAAGAATACACAGACTAGCCATTTGGCTCTATCATTACCCCTTGAAGTGAAGCCATAAACTAATACTGATATATATAAGTATGTCATATGAGATGGCTCCTAAAGCCCATTAATTTTCTATAAATCTAACAATGATGCATGGATATTTGAATTTGTACTAGAATCTAGGCCAATGTTGGCCAACTCAAAAAAGATGGAGATTAGGCTTGTATGAAAGCCACTCAAAAACTAATTTCTTTTGCTTATGTGAAAGCCACTCAAGAATGTGAAGGTTAGGATTGTATGAAAGCCAATATAAAATTATGTCAACCACTTGTAGATGGAGTAAGGCATGTAATTACTGAGAATGCTTAGGTAATGTTGAACTCAAAAAAAGAAGCAAAAGTGCTATACAATCTACCCCCAATCACTTGTGTCTAAAACATGGTTTCTGATCTGGGAGTTATACCAACTACCATATCTCAAACTAGAAGTGAGATCCATCATGAAGCACATGATTCCCCCTATATCTATATTCTTTGTGTAAAACTATATTGAAACTATTGATTTTAGTATAAACTATAGCTGACAAAACTATAACTAATCTTACATTTCTATCTATTTCTAGAAAATATAGTTTTTTGTTGTTTGGATAGGAGTATTGGAAATAGATAGTAGCACCACCAAAACTATATTCCATCCTTAGTGCTATTGTCCTAAGCTGAAATTGATCACATTCTAGGATCTTGACTATCTGCCTAGTCTATTTTGAGTGGTTTGATGATTGGTTATTTTGGTTGTTCTAAAACTAGATTTTTTGACTGATTTGTAGCAAAAACCCCTGTTTATTACTCCCTCTTTTGATGGTAAGGATAGATACCCTAAAATGACTTCCCTCAAAATAATAAGCCTTGCAAGTGTGTTATACTATAAATATACATGATATAGCAATGATAATCAACAAGATATCTCAAGATATAGCATGATTTAAATTGAGAGATTGTTATATCAATAGGGGTATAACTAGATATATATAACAATGTAATAGCATGTGTAATATACTAAACTAGAATTTAAAGATTGAAATTTTAGTTGTTAATTTATTAGTTTGTTAGTTTTTTAGTTTGGTCAAGGAGGTATGGAGCATGATGTCCATCATGGCATCCAAGAAAATAGGGAATATGCATGATGTGGATCATGTCATTGCAACAATCAAGAATCAATCAAACAACAATGACATAAATCAATAAGAAAGAAGCATACAAGAGTGGCTAAAGGGCCAAGTAGATAAGGGACATGGGCACATGTCACTCAAACTAAAAAATAAGCATACAAGGCATGTCCAAATGCCACATACACATACACATACAAGTGGAGTAAGTAATGTTGGCACAAGGGACACAGGCACATAGAATAGTATAAGAATAGGACATTGGCAAATGTCCTAAGGCACACAAATGAAAAAAAGTGAAGTACATTGGTAAATTTCTTAAGGCACACATAAGAGATAAGTAGGAACTAAAAATGCAAGCACATCAAGCTATGCTAAGCAAGAAAAGAAATCATGTAAAGGCTAGAAGCACAATCATATCTAACTAATCAAAGCAAGAGATGAATATATGCAAGACATGAGTAGTACAAGACTGGGTATATGATAATAAATACACAAGTGATAGATACTAGTGAAATATCGATCAAGTAGTTTGTGTAAGCTAGTAAATAATGTACATCAACATGATAACTTACAGTGTGGAGTGTAGTAATAACATAATCTAGATGGTGTATTTATGTATAAGATGGCCCTAGTGGGTATGTATATTGATGTGTTTCTCAAACATAAAAGTAGGAATTCCCACTCAATGGGTAGAGTGAATCAATCAAGTAGCTGAATTTCACTGTACACACTCAAATAAGATCAAGTGAAACGTGGTAATGTAGATAAATCAACATACAATAGCATGGAATATAAAATGTAAGTCCTAGCATAGTAGTAGAAATGTAAAGCATGGATTATGCATACAATCAAAAAAAAAAATTCTATTTTTTACATATTTTAATGTTTTTGGATTTTTTGAAATGTTATATTGTTTTTGGATTTTTGAAAGTTTTGAACTATGTATAATTAATCATAAGAAGAATATGTACAATAATTTTGAAAATAATCTATGTACAAGTAAGTTTGAGAAGAGATGATACTAACTAATGAGTCTCATGAGAGACTCTCTATCATGGTGTCATGTATCAAATAAAAGAATCATGCATGATTGTGAAGCATGACAGAATGGTTATGAATATGACTCTAGATACTCGAATTCATTGTTGGTATCTTGGAAATCATAATAACCTATATTATTTCACTCATCATTATCATCTTGATTTTGAACCAATGGAATGTTGGCATTGAATTTTATTATATCTAGATCTTTTCATTTGATAAATTATGTCTATGAATGATTTACCTTAGGATGTTCAATGAATCCCAAACCTTGGTGATAAACATTATCAACTGCTAGAATAGGATTAGTGATGCCTTGAGCATGCTTGTCCAACCTTTGACCTTGAAAATCAAATTGTTGTAGATATTTTTTACCAAACCCATAATACTTTGAAAGTTGAGACTCATTTGGAGAGATAGATTTGCATTTTTTCATGCTTTACTTGAGTATATGGTATTATTTTTTTCTCTAATTTTGCTTTTTGATCCTTTTATTGTTATAAGTTATACTTTGGTAACCAATTTTGTACTATTTATGTATTTGACCCTTTGTGAATGTGTTCCTGTGTCATTGTGGAATGCTTGATTGATTTACATTGTATAGGGTTCTCATTAGCAAGTATTTTTTGTGTATGTTGTTTCAATACCAAACATGAATCTATGTGATGCACATCGATTCTATGATATGCACATTAATATCTAGATCTTCTCATTAAATGTATAAGAGGTAGTTTGATCAACCTATATTTAATCATTTCCCCTAGTATCTCACTTGAACTCTTATTGATCTTTGAAAGCTTTTTAAATCACTAGTTGTAAATTTACTTTGTTGTGATTTGTTGTTTTGATATGTAACATTGCTTGTAACCAATTGACTGGGTGAGTGTGCATACACATGACTACCACTAGGGTGCCTTTGAGGCTTTTGTATTATAATCTAATTTTCCAATATTGTGATCTTGTCATGTAATAGCTAATTCTATGTTTGTAAATCTGAAATTAACTTTCTCATACTAGTGATTTGATCCCTTAGAGTCTCACAAGTACAAACCCTAGTTACTTTCAATTGAACATGTAAGCACATATGTTGAATATAGTTTGAAGAAGATATAGGCTGAATGTATGCATTAGGAACAATAGTATAGGTTATTTCATCATTTGGAGGGGTGATAACATGGACCTGGTTAGATGGAAAGTAGCCATCACCCTCTTGAGGGAGAGGAGGAGAAGGGATTTATTTCCTCTGCATGAAATATGAAATTGAAACAAGAGTAGCCAAGGAATCATATACATCTAGGTAGAAACCATGTATATGGGCTAAAATTCATATAAGTGGGGTTATAAATTGTATAACAGTATGATTATAGAGAACATTCCACATGAGAGATAGCAAACAAGGGATGGATAGTATGGAACTATGCATTGATGCATAAAGAACTTTGGCATGTGTTATGATATGTCTAATAGGTTTAGCAAGATAAAATTGAAATTTTTTCCATATGAGAGATATAAAGCAAAAGGTAGAGAACATGGAGTGGTGCACTAATGCATAAATTTTTTTGACATGAATCATAAAATTTCTAACATGTTTAGCATGACAAAATTGAAAATTTTTCCATGTGAGAGATAGAAAGCAAAGGGTAAAGAACATGGAATGGTGCACTAATGCATAAAAGGCTTTTACATGTGCTATGATATGTCTAATATGTTTATCAAAGTAGATTTGGAAATTATCCTGCATGAGAGAGAAAGTATGCAAAAGAAGTATTGAAATCATGTGCAATTTTAGCAATAAATTTTGTAATATCATCTCTAATTATGAAAATTAAGCATAAAATTCAAGGAATAAAGCTTTGTATTAACATATGATAAACTTCATCATTCATGTACATGATAGGACCAATGATGGTTTCCTTGTTTTGTGCAAGAAATGCAAGAAATAATTATAGATAAGTGAAACCCATTTTAGAAATAAAGCTCACAAACATGTAAGGTGATACCTCAAAAAGTAAATAGGAGCTAGTACAGGCAACTAGGATTTTGACAATAATATTTTTACAAAATACTATGAATTTTTTAAATTGAAATTGAATTTCTGAGTTAAGTATGCAAGTAGAAATTCATAAATTTATGGGGAAGTGTTTGATTTAATGGGACCTAGTAGATGCAACTAAATTTTTAAGGAAAATATTTTTTTTGAAATTACTATGAATTTTTGAATTTTGAAGTGATTTTTTAAATTTAATATGCAACAAAAAATTTAGAAAATGATTGAAAAATTAATGGGAGCTAGTTGATGTAACTAAGGTTTGAAATAAAATTATTTTTTAAATTACTATTGAATTTGAATCAAATTTATGATTTAGATATGCAAGAAAAAATTAAGGAAATTATTAGGTTAATATTGGAAATTTATTGGGAGCTAGTTGATTCAACTAGGGTATGAAATAAAATTATTTTAAAATTTACCAATAAATTTTAAAATTTGGGATGAATTTTTTCTTTAAATATTCAAGAAATAAAATTCAAAAATTTAGGGGAAATATTAGCTAGGAATTTACCCTAGGGTTTCTAGGGTTTTTATGTACAATTAGAATTAATTCGGGTTCACCAAATGTTTTATTATTTTTGGGGAAATTAGTATTTAATTCCTAAATAATAAAAGGGTTTGAGTAAGAGAAAATTAGTAAATAATATTCTAAATTAAATATACTAATTTTTGAAATTTATTTCTAATTATAACTTTTCTAAAAATAGTAGTGAAAGAGAGAATTAAACTGATCTTATTCTATGCTGATCTAATTGAGACAGGGCCTAGAAATTTGTGTGTAGGCCTAAGATAATATTGTAAATAGGATTCTAGATTTCATTTTTTGACTGGACAAGAGCACTGAAAGAGGATGCACCAGCGTTTTAGTCCTTCCTCAACATTTTTGTCCTAGGGATCTAAGATGTTTGGGTTTTGTTCACCTAGACAATGTGATCCTATGTACTAAATTTTAAATTCTCACTATCAATAAAACTCTCTGTATAGTTGATTTTATATGTATGTGTCTTATATGCACTTGAATATAAACTTTGACAAATAGGGAAAAGGGGTTAGTGTGTGTAAAATGCACTAGACATGATTCACACCCTATATGTGAGCATGTTGCTTACATACCAATACTCTGAGGAGGGATCAAGCCATGTGTAGTTCTCCCTTTAAGAGTGCTTGGTGCAATGGTGAATAAAAATTCAAGAAATGCAAAAATTGGGTGTGCTTGAGATGACTAGGGGCTAGTGTAAGGACTTTAATTGGCTTGAAAGTGTATAATCTATCTATAGAGAATAAATAAGATTGATTGAGTGGTATTGCTTGTATTATTTTTTACTTGAGTGATATTTTCCAACCCTTTCCAAATGATCTTTCAATGGGATTATATATGGATCTTTGGTCATGGTTAAATGAATTTACGTTAAGTCGACATGATTGAAGATAAGGATCTAGAAGGAAATAAATTTTGGGGCCTAAGATGTACTTGGACAATAGTGGTAAAAGATAGACAACCTATGCTCTAATGCTAGTGTCTAAGTTGGGCACTATTTCCCTAAGCTAATGGAGCTTGGGGGATGGATTCGTCATGAAGAGAGGGTCCTCACTCAATTGGGATCAATTCTAGAAGGCCATAGATGACTGAGAATTAGCAAAATTAAGCCTAAGAGGGTCATGAGAGAAAGCAAGAGGGACCTAAGGATTGGGTGTCATTATCCATGCTCAACTTACCATTTTTTGCATTTTATATGACCACTTCTAGGAATGGATTAGATACTCTTAAATAGTTGACTCTTATGGATTTTTTTTGGGAGATTCATGACATGTGACTCCCATGTTTTTTGGATCACACTTGTGTTCCTTTCTTCTACTACCTCATATGTGATGTGTTTTTTATATTTATGTATTGTTAATGTTTTGATTTTATATTGTGGCATTTGACTATCCTTGTGGCATTAGTTTATTTTGTGAACTTTCACTTATATTGACTTTTATTAATGATATTTCAATATAAAAAATAGTGTTTGAGGTTGATTTTGATGTTTCACATGTGGGAATTGGTGTTGTGTTGAGTCAATAAGGAAGGCCAATAGCATATTTTAGTGAGAAATTGAATGAAGTAAGCAATAAGTATTCTATATTTGAAGTTAAATTTTATGCCATTATACAAACATTGAGACATTAGAGGCATTACCTGGTGCCTAAGGAGTTTATCCTATTTACAGATCATGAGTCTTTGAAGTATGTGAACACTCAAAAAAATATAGTAAGAAAGAAAATTGGGTGTCTTTATGGTAGGGATATACTTTTATTTTGAAACATAAATCATACAAATAGAATAAGGTAGTTGATGCTTTGATTAGAAGAGTGTCAATGTTAACTACTATGGTGAGTAAAGTAGTTGGATTTGAAGTTGTTAAGTAATTATATGATATTGATCTAGATTTTGGCAAGATAGTTGAGCAATGCATAAATCCCTTATTAAGTGAGATAGGTACTAATCATGAATAATATATTATATAGGATGGTTATCTCTTCAATGGAAAATAACTATGTATTCTAGTTGGGTCTCTAAGATATAATATTATAAAAGAATTACATAGTGGTGGTTTGGTTGGACATTTTCATAAGACTAAGACAATAGCCTTGGTGAAAGATAAATATTTTTTCCCAAATATGAAAATATATTTGGTAAGATATGTTTCAAGATGCAAAATATGCCAAGTGGCTAAGGGCCATGCACATAATATAGGGTTGTACATGTGATTATAGATTCCAAGAGGACCATGGAAAGATTTGATTATGGATTTCATGTTGGGATTACCAAACACACAAAGATATAATGATTCAATTTTATATATATATACATGTTTTATAAGATGGTTCATCTTATTACATATAATAAAACTAATTATGCCACTAGAGTTTCAGAACTATTTTTTAAGGATGTTATGAGATTGCATGGTGTTTTAAAAACCATTACATCAGATATGGAAAAAAAATTATAAGTAATCTATATAGGAATTTATGAAATAATATTGGAACTAAACTACAATTTAGTAGTGCATATCACCCAAAAATATATGAATAGATAGAGGTTGCAAACATGAGCCTAGGAAATTTGTTGAGATGCATAGTTGGAAATTAGCCAAAGTAATGAGACTTGGATTTACCACATGTTGAGTTTGAATATAATAGTTTAGTGAATATGTCAATAGTAAAATCTCTATTTTATATTACTTATGGTATAAATCCTATGGGTGTTTTAGATTTGGTGCATCTATCAATTGCATAGTGATTTAATGATGGTGTAGAGGTATTTGTAGATGGACCATTATCTATATAGAATCTAATTCTACTTTGGTAGAATCAACACCCTGGGTAACTGTCATATTGGATGGGATTAAATGTTATTGATGATGTTCCATCTGCACGTGATTTTTTAAGAATCCATAATTCTGATTCTTTATGTGTTGCACCATAAGAGGCAATGCATAAAATTGATTTTGGTTGAATGTCATAACATTCTTATTCAAATGAGGCATTAGATTCAAAGTTTGGAAACTAGCATTGATATTGGGAGTGCCTAGTATCTGTGGATTTAGATACCTATCAATGTTGATCACTTATTCATAGGCTAGTGATAAAGTGTTAGCAGTAGTAGCTCTTTGAAAAAATATTATAGTAATTTTATCCAATGTGTTCTTTTACATTTTGAGTGTTATTACTACTAGTGGTTTATATGTATCACTTATCCAAGTGTATGTCTTCTAAAATATTACATTAAAAGCTCATATTTGGCTCATTGGAATCCCTCTTCTTACTGGTGAAAATCTAATATACCACACTCAAACTAGTAAATTATCCAAATTGGGCAAGAAAAGTGATTTGAAATGAGTTCTATTAAGTAATTGAGTTCTCTTGAAAATTTAGGAACCAATCATAAGAAACATCCTAAAATGTGAATGGTAAAATACTACATGTAACATCTTCATTAGTGACATTCATTAATCTTAAAATAACTTTGAAAGACTTGATATACTCCTCTATTATTTTTCATCCATAAGGGGATAAATAAGGTAGATACTTCTATGTATTCCTTGGAAAATCATGCACATCTCCTAGGATTTCAATGGCAGATCCAACTAACCAAGGTTGAGCCATAGGAGGATTAATGGGCTATAGGTTTCTCACTAGGGAAGGTGTCATAACCTGAGATATGGTGGGGACAATTGGGGTAGATCTAGGCATTCAATAGATCAACAAAGGTGAAACTAAAAGACTGGTTTGGGGTCTAGACCTGGTTACTCTATTGGGTGTCTTCATTCCAACTCAAATGTAGGGTATAACCTCTACTAGGGAAGGCATACAAGTGGCCCTTATTTTAGCACCAAATTTTTCTTGATGTAGTTTTTATGCATACCTTAGATTTAATGAGGTAACCTCTAACATTTTAGGATCTCGATTGGGTGATCTCCACTTTAGGGCACAAGTTATAGGTATGGGTTAAATAACTAGGTGGTGGAATAATAGGATGAGTATGTGGGTTTTTAACTAGGTGTTTTTGTGGATAAGTGGAACCTAGAATAAAGCTAAAACCTAGTTGAGTTGGATGGATGGATCTTATTCTAAAGTGAGTAGATATCAATCAAATATACTCCAAAAAAAGGAAAGGTAGGGAAGAAAATAAGGCTTTATGGTCCAAAAAAGGATTAATTTCTTGTTTTTCTCTTTTTAGATGAGTTTTCTAATACTAATGTTTGTAAACAATATTTTTTGCACACTCACATGTAAACATAACAAGAAAATCTAAAGAAGAAATGATGTAGTAAAATCTAAGATCTCAACTAAAGGTTATCACCATTTAAAGTTAGTGTTTCAACCCTTTATTTAGTATATTATGCTCAGATCATATATGTATCTAAGTCAGCTATGGCTCACACCTAGAAATCTCTATCAAGAAAACACTTATGCACACTCAGATAATTGAAATAGTCTACCTAATTACATGTGATCAAGGATACTTTTTAATTATCCAGAAAAAATTGCACTTCTTAAATAAGCATACATAAATAATAACAAAAAAGGAATTATTTTTAACTTTTCCACAATTCAAATTATTAAATCAAACAACCAAGAAAACAAAACATAGTTAATTACATAGAATTAGAATGAAAAAGTATCGACATAGTTATGTGACAATCAATATGAATTCATCATGTATTGATAATTTTCCCAACCTCTAAGTACAAAAGGATTAAAAGTATAAATATACTTGGGAAGAGTCTCCTCATCTCTCAAATCCATGTAAAATTCAAAGATACATGTTAATAATTAAAACAAGAGCTCTAATTGATGTCAGGCCTGCATGTATAATTATAGTTGATCACAACTATATTTTCAAAAATAGACTTGCTTTTCAATGAAAATGCAATGTGTGGATGATCAAAAAATTATTTATCTATTACATACATATGCTACATATAAATATAATTTAGTTGCATCAATTAACTCTACATGTAACATACATACAAAATCAACCTTAGAAGAGTTTAGTTGAAGTTGATGGTTGCATCATCAAAGCTAAAGTAGTAGAAGGAATGAAAGTAGTTAGTTGGGTTGAACTAGATGGTGGGTCCATATCCATTTTATTTACCTCCAACTCCTAGTTTTATTTATAATCGATGTCATGTTGTAACCTTATGATGTCCATATTTAGAAGAGATGGCCTATGTACTCTACTGACTTGCATCAATAAGCATACATGTTTAGTTTTTGTAGCCCTGAAATCCACCCAAAAAATCCCTACTTTCATAACCTTCTTCCTAAAAAAATTGAGTTCTGATTCAATTTCTTATAATGTAAGCCCTTGAAGACATTGCTTAAAATTGGCATAAGCCTACTGAAGTGACTGATCAAAATTAACTCTAATTATTAACTTTCTTATAGATTCCCTTGATTAAGAGAGTTTAAATTCATCTAGAATTTGTAATATTAGTTTCTCATGTTTTGAAAACTTTAAAATCAAAGATTTTGTGATTGAAACCTAGTCTTGAGCCTCCTATGTTCATATGACCACCAAGTTAAGAGCATTAGTTAATTCTAATGGTGTCATCAAATCCAAATGGTTATAAGCTATTGGTTGTATACAATATAATAAAATTTAATTTATTTTCATCTTCCTTCAAATAATTGAACAATTTTCTTATCTTAATAACATGAGGAGATAGCTCATCTCTCATTAAACTAATAGCATATAGGAAATTGTATAATTGAAGAGTTATCATATTAACATCATTCTCAATTTCTATGAGGACATGAACAATTTATTATTGTTCCCTTACCTGTGAAATCTCTTTTTCTAGCTCTCACATGGACTGTTCATTATCCTCATTAAGTTCTATCAAAGCTTTTGTTTGAGACCTAAAGTAGGACTTGAAATCTTCACTGTAAGCAGACTCACCTAGTGTCTTGTTCTTTCTCTTTGAAAAAGAGAAGGCATCCTATCTTTCCTTCAAAACTAAACCTCTACCCAATTCACCCTAAATATTCCTCTTTTTGACTCATTGGATGGTTCTTGTGGATTTATAAAAGATAGAACTTATCTTGGGAAGATTTGTTATCATTAGATTAGGTCTCTAGGAAGTTTGGACTTCTAAACCAACAACCCACTTAGGAATCACCAATTGAGTAGAGTCAACTATATGAGTCTCCTCAGCAATAGTCTCAATCATAAGGACCTTTGAAGATTGCATTGAATCCTCTTCTTGTAAGGGTTTTGGTAATGATGGAAAAATTATTTTGGACTACTGTATACCACTGAACTAGGGCATTGGATGAACAATATACATATGGTTCTTCTTTCCATATTTATTTGATGAAACAATAGAAGTGGACTAGGTGGAACTAGAAGAGGGCATTGGAAATCCTAATTGGGTGGAGGAAAAATGAAATTGGGTGCTTGCCATGGGTCCTTTAGTTTTATTGAAAAGGACCTTCTTAGGCTTAAGAATGGAAAGGGCAATGGTGACTGAGGTAATAATAGTAGAAGTGGAAACATTAGGTGCTTGAGACATAAGCTCAACACTAGGTATAGCTAAAACTATGGAAATAACAAGACTAATAATAATAGGATACAATAAAACAAAAGTAGTAAGATAAATGGTATAAATTAAAGGTATTATATAAAAAATAGGGATTGATCTAGTTGAAAGAGTAATGTCCTCATCAGACTTGTCACCTTCAAGTGGTAGTTTTCCTTTCAATTCCTAAAGGCTTAAGACTCTATCCTTTTGTAGTTCCTCATCCTCTTCTTCATCCTTAGGTTCCCTCTTGGTGGATGTTTATCCATGGTCCATTTGACCCTCTTGTAGTGGAGCTTCAATATTTGTATTTGTAAAGGTTACAAGAACTCTAGGCTTCCTCTTATAACAAATTATGGCCTTACTAACCAAGGGGGAAATTTATCAATAAAATAAGTCTTGTTGATTATCATTCAATTTGTGTCGATCTTTTTTCATTCCAATTTTGTGTAACTAGTTGTGTTTTACTTTATGGGCTATTTGATTCAATAATTTGAACTGTGAAAAAGCTATAGATTATTCCTCTTTTGTTATTATTGATTCATGATGATTTAAGATGTGCAAGAACTATTGGATAATTTGAAAGTATCATTGATCTCATATAATTAGGTAGACTTTTATCAATTCTATGAGTGTGCATAAGTGTTTTCATGATATAAATTTCTAAGTTTAAGCCATAGTTACCTTAGATGCCTCATGATTTTAACTATAATATACTGAATAAGGGTGTGAAACAACAACTCTAAATGGTAACAACCCTTAGTTGAGATCCTAGAGTTTACTATATCAGTTCTTCCTAGATCCTCTTGTTTTGCTTACATGTAAGTGTGAAACTATTATTAGTTACAAACATTGGTATTAAAACACTTGTCCACAAAGAGACAAGATAGAAAGTAATCCTTCTTTGGACTATAAAGCCTTCTTTTCTACCCTACCTTTCCTTTTTTTTTAGTTTATTTGATTGAGATCTACCCACTTTAGAATAATATCCATCCATCTAACTCAGCTAGGTTATAGCTTTCTTCTAGGTTTTACTCATCCACACATACACCTAGTTAACAATCCACATGCTCAATGTGTCATTCCACCACCTGATTGTTCAACCCATACCTACAAATCAATACCTATATAGAGTGGAGATCACCTCCATTGAGATCCTATAACATTAGAGGTTACCTCATTAAATATAGGGTGTGCATAAAAACTACATCAATAGATGTTGAGGTCAACATACCCCCATTTTTTGAAAATTTGGACCCTTGAGACACTTTGAACTTTAACATTAAAAATATGGCATGTTTTGAACATTGTTAGAATTTGAGGATCATCCACTTTGATAAGGTTGGCCTACTTGTTTATGGTTTTACTTTAAGGTTATCTAATGTTGCTAACAATTGCTCTTCATATGATAAGTTTCAGGTTTCATGGAGCCTTTATGAATGGATCATGCTTAGATCCCCACTATTTATCTTCATTCAGGCTTTTACTAGCCTTTGATTTGAAGAATCTCATTGTTGGATTCATGTAATGAAACCCTCCTTTGAGAAAACCCTAACTTAAACCCCTCATTCAAATTTAAACATTGATGGGAACACTTTTGGTGGAAATGTTTCTAATTTATTTTGGACTTAAGCCCCAATTTTCATGTTAAGGTCTAGTCATGTTTCTCAACATGACCAAACCGTATCCTAAAAATTATGCCTAATCCCCCTTATTTTCCCCCTTTTTTGTTTCCTTTATTTCTAACCAAGTCTAACTTTTGTATTGGTAGGGTCCTTTTATTTTTTATAGTATGGTATCCTTTGTTATCTATTTAACCTAAAGTCTCAATTTTAAGGCCTCGTTCATGTTCATCAACACAAATAAGACCTTAGCCTTAACACTTTAACCTAAGTTTTCATCTACCTAAGTTCTAACTTAAATACCTCACTTCTTTGTCGATCTAATGGCCCATGCTTCATTACAAGGGGATAATCTGATGGAAGAAAGGAATCACAACAAACTTGATCTTTTAGTCCTTTAGACCAATAACATGTGAGCATCCAGATCATGATCAATGGCTCTCACCTCATCAGGACCAAGGATCCAATAGATTGAATGCAAAGATGAAAATTCAAAAGGCCTATGAAGCTCCATAAATTTGCCACATGATACTCTGACATATGAAGCTTAAAATTAGTAGAACCTCAAACTAATGGTGTATAATTACTCAGATTATAATTGATAGTTTGTGCTTCATCATGAAGCCCTTAATCAGATGGAGCAAATTAAATCCAAGATCTATGAAATAAAAGAACTTCATGAACTTAAATTTGACATTCTCATGAACATCATTTGACTTCCATGAGTTTGTCATTGACATCTGTGAGATCATCAAATTTAACCTCATCTAACATTTTATCTAGGCAAATGGATGTATTTTATATCATTTGAAGGGGCTACTTTGATATCATATTTTAAAACTTAGCATAAAATACTTTAATCTAAGTCTACTACATGTTTTCTTAATATTAAATAAACTTAGCTTAAAATATCTTAGCCTAAGTTCCTTTCTATGGCCATGCACTAATTAAAGTTCATGCATATTTTAGGATCAATGGGTCATGTTTCATCAATCCTAGATGATCCAACAATGTGAAATCATTGATGACTATTTAGTAGAGCTCTGAGAGTCCACAGGCTTGACACATGGCAAACATGCATTCAATATGTGATTAATGTAGAATACGAAGCTCAAAAATCTTATGAGGGTGATAAGTGGCACAATTATGAGTCTTGATGCAAGTATGGCTAATAACAGGTGAGATCCCATATTGTGATCAATAGCCCACATTGATCTATGAGCAATGATCTAACAATGTGAAATAAAAGGATAGATTTTAAATAACTAGTGCTTTGAAAGAATTTATGATAAATTCATGAAAGTGTCAAATAGATGACAAATAAGAACCACACAAGCACAAAGTGACAAAAATGAAGATCTTGTGTGCTCAAAAATGCAAGCATGTAAAGGCAAAGGTCAAAATCAAATTTGAACCATGAATGAGCTTAAGTTCAAATAAGCCATCACCATTAAATCTTTAAAATCCCTAAAACCTGCACAAAAGGACTTAATTCAAGCTCAGATTAATCACAGTTAAGCTAAAAGGAGTTCAATTGTGATTTGAGTGAAAATAATTAACTCAAAGGCCATTTATAACATAGTAGTATATAATTTGCAAGCTTAAAAGCCATGGCAGCCCACTACCATAGGCATCATGAAGGATGAGGAATTCAAACATAGGGCTACTTTGGTAACACAAGAGATAAAAAGTAAAATTCAAAGCCATTCTAGGGCAGACAATGGTAGGATCTTGAACATGATCTTAAATACAGGTGAAAGGATCACTGAGGTGTCAAGGCTATTCTATGGCAGACAATGGTAGGATCCTGGACATGATCTTAAATACAGGTGAAAGGATCACTAAGGCTAAGAGCATCAAAGAATCCATGGCTAAAAATGACAAAGAGTTGAATGATCTAGCTGACAAGGAAGAAGAGTGCCTTTTAAGGATAGTTATGGACTTGTTAATGAGGAGCATAAAAAGGCTATAGATATCCTTCAGCAGCAACAAACAAGTTCTCAAGCACAAGGCCCCCAACTAGCTAAATAATATTCTACTTTTGTATAACATTGTAACATTTTGAAAATGGAATATTATTTTGTAAAGGCATATGATATCTTGTTAGCATATTTACCTTTAGGTCAATTTATTTACAAAAACAAGTGTATTCTAGAACTTGGTATAAAAAGGATAGATATCCTTACTTATTATACATTTGTCTCTTATAACTAATCAGTATACTACTTGGTCCTTCTATAAAAGGTAGTACTACCATTTTTTAATGGGGGAGTTTTAGATCCAAAATTAGTTTGTAAACTTAAAGCAAGTAATACAAGTAAGGAATTCTATAAAGATTGTCCAGTATTTGTCTATGTGTTTGTTATCATGACTTCTCTCTTATTTGCGTATTCTAATTTCCACATTTGAATGGTTCTTATAGATTCTTGGTGTGCACCATTGATTGTATAAGTTTTAACTTGTGTCAATGCTAGGTTGACTAAAATTTCTTAGGTTCATTTCATATTCTTGCTCTTCTTACATTTGGGCCAATGTTTTTTGCTTACAAGAGTAAATATTTAAAGTGATGTTGGTTCTTATCTACATCTTTCCATACCTTCCTTAGAAGTTTGCCTGATGTTTGATGTGATTTGGACTATTTTTTTCACTTCACTTGTTGGTTTTAATTTCATGCTTGGATGAAATCTAAACTTTGTCATGATGTTCGGAATGAAGATCAATAATATTTCTTTCTACCCTATGCTTCTTTTTGCTCTTTTTTTGACTTGGTCACCTTAATTTAGCTTGTCATTATAAATTAATTATTAATTTAGTTATTAATCATAATAAATTGTTATTTTCATAATTACTACATATTTTTCATAAATCTGTTATTTGGCCATGGTGGCTCCCAAACACCAACTAATATAAATATTATGAAACAATCACTTGTTTTGCCTCTATTCCACCAACAGATAACAAGATTATCACAACCTACAACTCATGCACTAAATTCTTTGAATTCTAAAATGATAAGTGCTTCTTAACACTTTGGGGACTTGTAGTACACATGTAGGCATCAATAAGAGGAGCTTTTCTTTTACTAGAAGGAGGGCCCTCAACAAATATTTGTGAATTTGTAGGATCTTTGCTAGTTTTGGTGTATTTTGATCAAAGATAACTCTATTTTTTACATATTTATGTTTATTTTAGCATAATTGTGTAAAGGTCAGTGATCTTCATGGTTTTAGACCAATCTTTGGGCTTATTTAGACAAAGATTGACATTC
Source organism: Torreya grandis (assembly GCA_037957365.1). Classification (NCBI taxonomy): domain Eukaryota; kingdom Viridiplantae; phylum Streptophyta; class Pinopsida; order Cupressales; family Taxaceae; genus Torreya; species Torreya grandis. The sequence goes on from JARHVA010003914.1 coordinate 969,444, forward strand.
TTTGAATACATATGTTTAGTTGTGGTAAATATAGTTATAGGTCTATGAATTCAACCAGTTTGCGGTTTGTAATAGCTATTTTGATCAAAGATTCATAAATACTTTGAAAATTTGAGTTTATTTAGACTTGAATGCATAAATATCATTCATACTTACGCATTTGGATAATTCTTTGAGCTAACTTAGTTAAAGAGTATTGTGTTTTATTGATTTACACATCGTATTTCAAACAAGATTCAAAGTCCTTAAGCTAGAATTGCAAAAGCAAGATCGAGGTGAGTGAAAATCCTTAGGCTCCCAATCTACTTCATTAGTTTAGGATACTCATGTATTCAAGGTATGTCTTGGCTAGGTGCTTCTTTAATCAACATACCAAGTATAGTACATGATCTTCCCTAAAATATTGAAAGATTTCTACCCACTTTTAGTCCTAATGTTGTCACTATTGAAGAGTATATTATTTCATTCAAAGGTACTTTGAGATTGTCAAATGTAGCTCATGAAGATGTAGCATATAAACTATTTCCTTTTACTTTCAAAGATGCTACATAAAAATGGTTTCTTAACCTACCTAAGAACTACATTTTTATTTGGGATGACTTTAAAAATGTTTTCATTAATCAATTTGGCAAAATTATTAGTCCCTTTGTCTTGTATCAATAGTTTACCATAGTTAAAGGGGATGTTAGTGAAACCATCAGAGCCTTAATGATTGGTTCCAAAAAATGTTTAGTAAAACCACAACCCCTTATAGACCCAATAAGGCTTTAGCCTTAGAGATTTATAAGTATGATGTAGATCCTTTGAGCTCTATGTTCCTAAAAATATCTCTCCCAGTCATAAATACATTGGCCTGGGCCTATTCTACAGCTATAGTCATTAATGACCAAATGCAGCCCCAAGGTTAGATGGCATATTTCATGCTTAATGTCAATTTGAATTGACCCATTTAGAATGCCATTCCTAGTATGCCTACTTTAACATTAATTTATAACCATTGCCTCTTAATCCACTAGTATGCCTACTTTAGAACTAGTATTGGATTTCATCCATAAAACTATGGAAGTCTAGTGCCCATAACCAATAATAATGCCCCAATTTGTGAGCCTGAGACACCAAAAATTTCATATGATGTAATATTAAAAATTATCTAAAAATTGAGAACTAAATTTCATCAATTGAAAAAATAAGTAGGAAATACAAGGGAAGGCTATGTTAGAAAAAATTCTTCCCAAAGGTTTGATAGGCCTCCAAATGGGTTTCATGATAAAAAAAATAATGTATCATCTAGGGACATACACATAAGTTTTGATGATATTTTTTTGGTTGATTATTTTAATATTTCTAAAACTTAAGAAATTATGCCTAATCAAGACTTTACTACATAGACATTTGGCTTTGTAGGAGCATCTCAAGGTTTCATGCAAGCCTTTGATTTCTCATTTGAAGATGGAGATGAGCCATTGGAGAAGTTGTATCTAAGATGACTTGTGCTCCTAAAGATGTAAGAGAGAATCACTAAGATATCATCATTAGTATATCTATAGATGAAGAAGAAGAGTTATTGGAAATGGATATGGATCAAATATAAGATGATCTTTATTCAAAGGGTAGCTAGGGAGGTAGCCCATGTAGCTTTATTTCTAAAATGGAGAATAATCCTAAAGAAGATGATCATTGGTAGTAGTCATACCATGATTTCTTAAATAAAATCAAGGAGCTTGAGATGGTGGATAATGTGATAGAACAACACGTGGATGCTTCATTTGAGGATTTAACCAATGATCTAGAGTTCCTAGAAGGTGGTATTATTTTGGAGGAACCAAACCAAAACAAGTTGAAGCTTGATTGGATGGAAGAGATGCCCCTCTTCACCAAGGATGAAGATGAAGTTTGTGAATTAGATCAATAATTTTCATGTGACTTTATCAAGAGGTCATCAGTATGGGACTAGTATGTTTCTCATGAAGAGATTCTAGATAGACATCATTTAGTTGATCAAGATGAACAAACCTTTTGAGATAAATTAGAATATTTTTGTGCAAATATTGGTAGTCCAATTCCACTTTAGGAATATTACAATGAAGACATCAATCTGAGAATACAAGTCAAGCTACCATTATTAAATGAAGATGATATAAGCCAATACCTATTTATGGATGAAGCAGAACTGGCACTCTTATTATAATGTAGAAGGATTTGGGAGGAAGATGGTTGGATTTTAGACTCATATCTTTGATCCATGTACTTAATAATGAATATGGGATCCCAAGTCACACCATCCAAAATACCTAGATGTCCAAACACCCCTATCTATAAGAAGATGCCATCAAAAAACACTCAGGTTTTAAGGTTTTGTAGTAGACTAAATAATTTTCCATTTGATCCTGGAGGTAAGTATTTTATGAAGTTAGTATAAGGCTTAGATTAGTTTATTTCATGTTAGTTTCTTCTAGCTTTTTTTCCTTCCTATCCCTTATTTATACATAGGCATGTATATATTTGCTTACTTCCTTTTTTGCTCCCTACTTTGATGTTTTCTATTGTGTGTTTATTTATTTTTGCTTTGTTCCTTGCTTCCAATAATTCCTTTTGATATCCCTTCACTCAAAGATCACTTAGTTTGATTTAAATTCCTAAATTTCAAAAATGTATGCATGCACCTTGTGCACATGTTGACCATGGATTTAAAGTATGAGCTTGATGTTCTGATTTATAAGAACTAACAAGGACTGATGAATAGGTTAACTATTTTATGAGAACTTGAATATTGTTTTGATCTAAACTTGGTTTTAAGAGGATTTGTGCATGTGGAATGAAATCTTGAGATACTAGGGCATGATCATTATTGTGCTTAAAAAACATCCTTACTTAGGATAAAGGTCATAGCCATAAGTGATTACTTGAAGATCAAACACTTGACCAAATCCTTCAACCTAGCTACCTTGGTTCCCAACCTTTGTTGAAAAGCCTAAAATATCTAAAAATACAAAAAAGAACTTATTACAAAATTAAAATCTCTTTCAAGGGAAGGTGATTATGGTATACTCCACTAGGGCTATGGATGCCTAGCTGGTAGTGGAGCAAGGTCTTGAGTGGATCCAAAGGTATCTCTATTAAGGTTATAGATACATGGATAGTAGTAGAGCAATGCCCAAGATTTCCCAAAACTTTAATCATGGTAATTAATGGATATCCAAATATGCTCTAAGTCAGTGTTAAATATTAAAGGCATAAAACTAGGAAGTTGTCCCCTAAATCCCATGGAAAATAGTAAGTGGAATCAAAACACACACACATCATGGCTATGTCTTAATGTTTGACCCTAATTCTACATGTGTAAATATTTTTCCAACCATGAAATGAACTTGGTAATGTCATAGATCAAGTAAAATAGGTGACCCAATCACTTGTCCAAACCAGAGCCTCTGAGTTCTAACAAATTATTATATTTCCCCTAGAAGTCACTATTTTTTGAGGTCAACATAACCACATTTTTTGAAAATTGAGACCCTTGAGACATATTTAACTTTAACACTAAAAACATGGCATGTTTTGAACATTTTTAGAATTTGAGGATCATCTACTTTGATAAAATTAGCCTACTAGTTTATGGTTTGCTTTAAGGTTACCTAATATTGCTAATAGTTACTCTTCATGTGATAAGTTGTATGTTTCATGGAGCATTTATGAATGGATCATGCTTAGATCCCCACTATTTATCTTCACTCAAGATTTTACTAGCCTTTGATTTGAAGAATCTCATTGTTGGATTCATGCAATGAAACCCTCCTTTCAACAAACTCAAACATTGGTGAGAACAATTTTGGTGGGATTGTTTTTAATTTATTATGGACTTAAGGCCTAATTTTCATTTTAAGGCATGGTCATGTTTCTTAGCATGACCAAACCATAGCCTAAAAATTTTGCCTAGTCCCCTTTATTTTCCCCCTTTTTTGTTTCCTTTATTTCTAACCAAGCCTAACTTTTGTATTGGTAGGGTCTTTTTAATTTTTTTATCATGGTCCCATTTGTCACCTATTTATCCTAAAGTCTCAATTCTAAGGCCCCATTCATGTTCATCAACATGAATGAGACCTTATCCTTAAGATTTTAGCCTAAGTCTCCATCTACCCAAGTCCAAACTTAAATACCTCACTTCTTTTCAAATCTAATGGCTCATGCTTCATCGTGAGGGGATAATCTAATGGAGTGAAGAAAGCTTGACAAACCTGAGCATTTGGTCCTTCGAACCAATAACATGAGAGCATCTAGATCATGATTAATGACTCTCATCTCATTGAGACTGAGGATCCAACAAAGTGAATGCAAAGATGAAAATTTAAAAGGCCCAAGAAGCCCCATGGAGGTGATATATGGCACTCCCACATACAAAACTTAATGTTAGCATAACCCTAAACTAATGGTGTACAATTTATTGGATCATGATCAATGGTCTACACTTCATCATGGATCCCTTGATCATATTAAGTGAATTAAATCTGAGATCTATGGAATATAGGAACTTCATGAGCTTAAATTTGACATTCTTTCAAAATTCATTTGATATTTATGAGGCCATCATTGATGTTTGTAAGAATATCAAATTCAAGTTCATCTAACTTTTGTCTATGCAAATGGATGTATTTTATATCTTTTAAAGGGACCACTTTGATATTATGTTTTAAAACCTAGCATAAAATACTTTAACCTAAGTCTAATGTGTGTTTTTTAACATGAAATAAAATTAGCTCAAAATATTTTAGCCTAAGTTCATTTTTATGACCATGCACTTATTAAATTTCCTAAATATTGTAGGATCAATGATTCACACTTCATCGAGCCTAGATGATCCAATGGTATGAAATCACTTATAACTATTCAACAAAGCTCCAAGAACATATGATCTCAACACATGGAAAACACACATTCAATATGTTACCGATGTAGAATATAGAGCTTAGAAATCTTGTGAGGGTAACAAGTGGCACAACTACAAGGCTCAATTTAAAGATGTCCAATAATAGGTGAGATCCTAGATCATGATCAATGGCCCACATTGATCCATGAGAAATGATCCAATGGTGTGAAACAAAAGGACAAATTTTAAATAACTAGTGCTTTGAAGGCATTTATTAAAAATGCCATGAAAGTGCTAGATAGATACCAAATAATCACCATGCAAACACAAAGTGACAAAAATGAAGATCTTATGTGCTCAAAAATGCAAATATATAAAGGCAAAGGTCAATATCAAATTTGAAGCATGAATGAGCCTAAGTCTGGATAATTCATCACCATTAAATCTTCAAAATCCTTAAAACTTTCATAAAAGGACTTGATTCAAGCTTGGATTGATCATAGTCAAGTTGAAAGGAGTTCAATTATGATTTGAGTGAAAATAATTAACCCAAAGACCATTTGTAGCACATGCAAGCTTGAAATCCATGGCAACCCACTACCCTAGGGATCATGAAGGATGAGGAATTCAAACATAGGGTTGCTTTGGTAACATAAGAGATCAAAAGTAAACATCAAGGCCAATCTAGGGAAGCTAATGGCAAGATCCTAGACATGATCTTTAATACAGGTGAAAGGATCATTGAGGCTAAGATCATTACAGATGCCATGCCTAAAATGATAAAGAGTTGAATGATCTAGTTGACAAGGGAGAAGAGTGTCTCTTAAGGCTAGCTATGGACTTATTAAAGAGGAGCATCAAAAGGCTATGAATATCCTTTAATAGAAACAAACAAGTTCCCAGGCATAGGGCCCACCAACCAGCTAAATAATATTCCACTTTTGTAGAGCATTGTAACATTTTAAAAATATAATATGCCTTTGTAAAGGTTTATGCTAGTTTGTTAGCATATTTGCCTCTAGGTTAGTTTATTTTAGAAAAGCAAGTGCATTTTAGAACTTGGTAGAAAAAACATAGTTGTCCTTACTTATTGTACATTTGTATCTTAAAACTAACTGATATACTACCTGGTCCTATAAAAGGCAATACTACCATTTTTTAAGGTGGAGTTTTAGAGCCAAAATTACTTTGTAAACTTGAAGCAATCAATACAAACAAGGAATTTTGTAAACATTATCCAATATTTATTTGTGTTTATTATCATGGCTTCTCTCTCATTTTCTTGTTCTAATTTCCACATTTGAATGGTTCTTATGGATTCTTGGTGTGCACCTTTGATTGTAGAGTTATCAACTTGTGTCAATGCTAAGTTGACTAAAATTTCTTAGGTTCATTTAATTTTCTTACTCTTCTTGTATTTGGGCTAATGTTGTTTACTTGTAGGGGTAAAGACTTAAAAAAGTGAGCCTAGTTCTTATCTGCATCTTTCCATACCTTAGAAGTTTTCCTGATGTGTGATATTATTTAGACTAAGTTGTTTCACTTCACATTTTGGTTTTAAGTGCATGGTTATATGAAATGTAAACTTTGTCATGATGTTTGGAATGAAGATCAATAATATTTCTTTGTGCCCTACCCTTCTTTTTTCTCTTTTCTTGACCTAGATCACCTTAGTTTAGATTGTCATTATAAATATCCATTTTAAATTAATTCTTAATTTATTTATTTATCATAATTCATTTTTCTTTGCATAGTTATTTCATACTTTTCATAGATATTTTGTTTGGCCATGGTGGCTCTCAACAACCAACTAATATAAATATTGTGAAATAGTCAATTGTTCTACCTCTATTTCACCAACAAATAATAATATTATCACAACCTACAACTCATGCACTAAGTTATCTAAATTCTAAAATGAGAAGTGTTTCTTAACACTCTGGGCATTTGTGGTACACATTTAAGCATCAATAATAGGTTTGACTGTGTTGCCTTATAAGCATTCATTTGATTTCATAAGATGCTTCTCTAGGCTAAGTCAGTGGACTTGAGTTTTTCTCAAGTAATGATATTTCATTTTTTATGGATCCAAATTTGTATAAATATGGTTTCTTTGAATCTCAAAAAAAAGGCAATTGGAACTGCTCATAGATTTCTTATGATATTAATGAAAGCATGTTCTTTTAGGATTGGATGGAATCTATTTTATAAATTTTGGTAGTTGTCACTTTTATTTTCTTATTTATAAACCCATTAAATCATGATTTGTGCTTTTTTGTTTCATTGTGGAACTTTATTTAGTATTTATTTTTTCAAAAGAAACTTACCATTAGATTATAATCTTGTTTTGTACTCTTAATATTTCCTAATAACCTAGCTTCCTAACTCCACCATCTAGCTGATAGATGAGGTGGTTAGGGCCATAAATGGATGGATCATTGGGATATAAGGGTGGGGTTTGCTTCTTATTTTAGTGTAATTATTTGTCATAGACATCATGTTGGTGTCATTGTTTGTTTATTATTGGTCTATTAATATTCAATCTAATTTTGGTAATTCCTTGAGGGGTTTAGACTAAAATAGTGTTGATGTTGTCTTTAATTCTTTATGTTATATGTTCATATGTTCATTGAACCTTACAAAAAAATTATATTGTATATAATTTTATAGTTGATTAAATCTTAATAATAGATGCTTCTCATTTGATTAATGGTTGTGGTGATTTCTCCCATATAAAATATGTTGCATATTATAATATTCTTAAATCTTATGACATGTATATATTGTTAAATATGATTTGGGAGATGAAGAATAGAATTTAAGTATTTTTTATTCATCATAGTTGTATGATTTATTACCTCCTATTGGAATAATGATTAGTGCATTTTCATGTTGATTGTGTTCATAACCATCTACATGTTTACTCTTATTATGTGAAAGGCACCACATTGAAATAGTATGAAACATGTTATTATTATATTTATCTATGTCATGAAACAAAAAATTTAAATAAGGAAAAACAATAGAACCTCAATGGTGGAATAAAATTAAGGTATACAAATCCTATGAAGATTTCAAATTTGATATTGATTGAACTTCAAGACAAGTATTAAATATATTGCAACTGAATGTAGTAAAATGCTTTGATAACTATTGATCAACTTATGATACATATAATATTTCAATAATGTTATGAATAATCAAACCAAAATTCACAACACTATATCATATTTAAAAATACGTAGACTAAACAATTTATAAATGAATACAAAAAAATTGGCCCCCACCAATAGTTTTACATGTTATGACTAAAGTCACCATATGCCAGAATACAATCATTTAAAGACTATTTTAGAAAAAAGAGGGGTACCAAATTGGATATAACATGTTATACAAATCTATAACATCACTGAAGAAGGTTTTGGATAGTGTCTTGGTAGCTATAAAGGTATTGATCTTAATCTAGTATTTATAGAGATTTTTAAAAGCTTTCAAGTGCAAAGTGGGATCATTAGATCCATTGCAGGTGATCGAAAGAGTGATTCCACTTATGTCTATGTTTTTTTATTTGAAGGGCAAATGGTTTATTTTGAATATGTTTGTAGACACCGGAAATGTGTCTGCACCTTGGTCATCTTTCGTTCTTTCACCCTTGTCCCCCTTGGCCCATGTCCTAGCCCTTATCCTAGTCCCCTCCATTCATTAAATTAAAATAACTTAAACATTTTAATTTAGTGGCCCCCTTTCCACCTCACCCTTGCCACCTTGGATCCCCCCACCTCTCTCCTAGCTTTTATTACCCCAAATCTCCCCTTTATCCTCCTCCCGCGCCCATTAAGCCTTCTCATGACCGTTTTCCCCATGATCCCTCGACCCGGCGGCATGCAAGAACGGATAGAGGCTAATTTTAGCCTCTGTCCCCATTCTTCTGCTGCCGACGTTGGCTATTTGCAGCTGACGTCGGTGATTCTACTGCCATTGACAACCTTCAAAATGGTTGTCTGCAACCATTCTCCCCCTCCCTGCGAACAGAATCCTCTTGGTACTTTGGCATTCACATTCTCCTTTCTCTCAACCTCGTACAGTAGCAGCAGTAGGTACAGGCACTCTACATCAGTCATTTCTTCTTGCAACAGGGTTCCACAGCTCCAACAACTAGCTCCTCCATTCTTCAGTCAGCAAGCAAAAAGGTAAGAAATTTCATTGTTTTATTTCATTATTTCATTGGAGATCATTTATCTATCCTACCCACTGTCTACCACTTGCTCTGTCCTTCCCCTAAGAGGCTGAAGAGCCTTCTCAGACCCTGTCTCTTGTCCATCTTCCTCTTGCCCTGTCACCCTTTCAGTTTAGTCCTAGACAACTTCCTTAGTCCCTCAGGCCCAAGACAAATTCCTCAGACCTCCAAGCAATCCTTCAGACCTCTGAACAGACCTCCCTGATCCTCAGACAAGACCACAGTCCAACTTGTGCATCCATAGACCCTATCCATAGTCCTGAAACCTGGCCCGACCCGTCTCTGACTACTGCCCCGACTGACCTCGGCCAGTACCCCTACCAATGTCGGCAGTATAACTGACATCGGCTACCTCTCTGACTGACGCCGGCAACATCCCCGACCTCGGCGACTGTGTAAAGACAGACAGCTTCTAAATAGGTACGCATTTATCTTAAGCTCTTTCTTTCTATTTTCCATCATTTATCATTTTTTGTTTTTAATCAGTGTTATATTTTAACAGTGGACTGACTCCCCCCAAGAAGCCTTTGCGCTTCTAGGACCAAGCTCTTGCTTGGCAGTCCACCCTTTTGTCTTCTAACATTCTTCGTGTTTAGTGTCTTTCTCTTTCAGGTGTCATTCCTCCACAGCCAAAGAGGAGTACCTTCCATCGTCTGGATTATAGTGCGCAGACTACATCTAGGTACACAAGCCTTGACCATCTCTTAGTTTCTCATTTTCTCTATCTTTTGAATGTATAAAGAGATTTAGCGTAGAAACATTCTGGCACGCCCGGTGGGACCCTAGGGTCTCCCTTGGGTTTCTTTCCTTCTTTTCATATAGGGTGCATTAGGATCCTTCCTTTTCACCTCTTCCTTCTTTTCTAAATGACATTATAAGTAGGAATAAAAAGAACTTTTCTTTTCTTTCCTTGCATTTCTAGACTAGTAAAAAATCATATTCCTCCAACCCTTTCTCGACTTGCTTTCATCCGAATTTAACATTTCGATTTGGGGCTTAAAACACTTTACATTCCATTTCTGCTTGTGCTTGCATTAGTCCACACTTAGTAATTAACAAAACACATATTAAATTAATCGTAGATCACTTGATGTTACACAACCTAAACCACATGCACAAATCAAACATCAAACTTACCTGAGACAAGGCCCAACTGGGATTTCATCCCCCAGCGGATACCTTACCCGTCCCGGCGATCCTACTTGGATTTCATCACCAAGGGGAAAGCCCACTCTGTTCTCTGGAAGAGTCTAAACTATAGGGAAAGTATATTTTGGCTAAGCAAGACCAGCTTACCACTGGACTCGTGCAGTGAGGGGAGCTTGCTCCTTGGCACTAGGTCATGTACGGAACCTAACCCAGACTTCTTGAGCACCTAAACACACCTGAAACCATCCATAGACTACCTCTTCTAGGACCCTTCTACAAGCCAACCTCCCCAAACACACTTTAAGGCATAAGCCAACATGATCTTAATAAATTATTCCTAGGGATCTAACGCTTAGGGCCTGCCTGTCTCCATTTGTTTTTCTGTTCCTATCTACTTGTTTGAGTTAGTGAGGACATTTTTCTTCTTCTCTTCTTTCCAAAAACTTCTAAATCCTCTAAGTTTCTGAAAAACACAGTCACCGGCATCAGTTTTACCACCGACATCGGTTTCCTTTTCTTTTAGGTATCGGTTATCTGACCGACGTCGGCCATCTTTCTTACCGACATCGGTTTTTCAACAGACGTCAGTCTCTGTCACAGTCCTTTTTTTTTAAAAAAAATAGCAGCCTTAAAACCCATCCCTTCTCTGCCAAAAACCCCATTCTGAGTTTTTGAAACTGAAAAGACACAGTTTCTGAAACCTGAACCTTCCTTGCCTTGAATGGTTCTGACTCGCAGTCAAGCCAAGGCTCTAGTCAACCACGCGAGGCATCAACCGCTTTCATCTACCCCATCCATAACCAATCCTATAATGGAGTTCAACTCAGAAACTGAAAGAACTTCTACTCGTCCAACCCCACCCCAGACTCCTATTGTCCAAGAAGGGGACCAAGATTTTACACGATTCTTGGACCTCAACATCAAAGCCTTGCAGCACTATCTCGCACATAGCCAAATGTGGGACTCCTTGGGCAATCTGATTTACGGAATGTCGACATCCCTTGTCATGACTACGGCCATATTGACAATGTCCGTAGTTCAACCTTTAGACGCTCAAGCTATCACCTTGGCCAATGACTAGACCTTAACCAACCTTCCAAGTGTGGCCTCTCCCTCCATCTTTGGGCCCACTTCCACCATGGTTTCGGCCCCCTATCAACCTCAGCCAGCTCAATTGCTATCCACTCCTTTCTAAAACTTGGTTGTATCTATTTCACCTACCCTGGCTCCTATCAACACTAGGGTGGCCACCTATCCATTGGCCCCTGTTACCACTATCCAACCTCTCATGGCAACATCAGGCCTAGCTATGCCTTCTACCCAACCACCCTTAGCCTTCTCTTCTATCCCTACGACTAGTTATCCCTACGTTGCACTCTCACAGGGACAACCAACTACGTCGTATGCCTCCTCTAGCCTCTTCCAAGCGCCCTACAACCTAGGGGGTGCTCCATCCACCAATCCATCAGCAGATATCATCAAAATGCTGATGGACAAGATGTCTAGCCTAGAGACCTCCATTTCTGGCTCACACAATGCTCTCTCATATGAGTAAATTTGCAACAAGCCCATTCATCCTTCTATCCCAATCAGGCCATATCCTAGCCAGTGGGAACTTCCGAATTTTTCTCACTTTCAAAGCAAGGAAGACCCACAACAACACTTACGGGCATTTAGACATGCCTGTTACCTTATTACCCATGACGATGTGTTGCTTTTATGCATGTTTCCTATGTCCCTCTCTGGTGCTGCACTTGACTGGTACAGCTCCGTTACCAGCCATTCCCTCTTCACATTCACACAGCTAGCCCAGCTCTTTCTTGATCACTTCTCCATCAACATCACCAAGAAGGTCTCGATTACAGACCTCTATTCTATCCGCCAATTTGAGGATGAATCCATAGCTGACTTCGTTGCTCGATGGAGAGGCCTCATCAATCAACTCTCCTTTTCCTTACCCCAGCCTGAACTTATTGAACTCTTCTCCCAAGCCTACGCCAAACATATTTCTTCCACCTTGAGGGTTCAGACCTTCTGCACCTTCGACAAAGCCTTCACGATGGCCCATAAACTTGAATTGCGTGCCATCGAGGAGAAGAAAGTCAAGTTACGGAGCAAGAATCCCAACTCTAAGACTAATGACTCCTCTTCTTCTAAACCATCATCATCCAATCCTAAGTCTAAAGCTTTAGCTAATGCTATGGTCATTAGACCTTCATCCTCTTCACCTTCAACCAATCAGCCTGAGCCATCCACATCTCAGAGCGCCACCCACCAATTCCAGTAGAGATATGTACAATGACGGTATACTCCTCTCAGAGAGTCATATGTGTCTATGCTAGAAAAACTCGTTAAACAGGGGGTCCTCAATCTCCCCCAGATCCGACCACCTCCACAATTTGATCCCTCACACGCCATCCCTGCATGGTATAGGGAACATGACTTCTGCAACTTTCACCATGTTAAAGGACATGACACAGAAACCTATAAAACTTTTAAAAACATAATCCAAGACATGCTTGAAAAGGGTGACCTTGCCCTAGACAATCCCAATGCACCTCCTAATCAGGGCATCGACATCTTCAAGCAACCATTCCCCAATCATCCGCTGACCCAAAACAATGTTCAGACCTTAATTGATGACACTCATGAACACAACATTTGAACGGTCAATACGGTCTCCCCCTTCATCCCCGACTAACCTCAAGAGGTTAGTCTATCCATCAGTCCATCACATGTGGATGAACCTCTTTCCCTGGTTAGTTCTCTGTCAACCTCTCTCATCTTGGAGGACGCCTCAACCTTACCAGCACCACCAGTCTCACCATCCTCCTTCTTGCTGCCTATGGAGGACCCGACCCTTCCTACTCCTCGATCGCAAGTGGAGGGCACCATCATCCCTGCCCTTTACCCGCTTGAGGAGCCTCATTCTCCAGTTTCTTTTCCACCCAGGGAAGAACCTGCCTCTCCTTCATCTCCAACCAAGGACGAATCTATCACGACTTCATCATGCCATGGGTCTGAGACTGCTACACCCATCTCATCCTCGGCCTCGCAACCATCAACATCTTCTCAAGAACTCAAATCTCATCCAACACTTTCTCAGCCATTTTCTCGATTAGTGGAGAAAATTGGACTTCTCCCTTCAAGGAAAGTGATGCATCAGGTATTGTGGGAGCGTCTTAAAGCCCTTCAACATGCCCGTGCCCTTTCGTCTCATGCTGCCAATCCTTCCAAGGCAAAATCTCCTAAGACTCTCAACAAAGACCAGACTCACAAACCTCAACCAATCCCATCAAGACCAAAACCTGCATCTACCCCATCTAAACCTCTCAAGTCACTTGGTGTTCGCCCTGTCTCTACCCTCACTCACCCGCAAGTGAAGGTGGACTTAGACTAGACCCTGACCAATAGTAGTCTTCCAATCAAGTCGAAGAAGATTGCTAGAGCACAGAAGCGAACACCTCCTCCCCCATCTCCATTGCCTTCCATTTTGGGCCCCCATCCTTCGACTCTGACCAAAATCCTTCCCACTCTAACCTCCAATCAAAACCAGTTGCCTCCTTTACTTCCTCTTCTTACCTCTAGTCTACCCTCTCCTAAAAAGGTGGCACCTCTCACAAAGAAAGTGCCATCTCCGCCTGTCACCGCACCATCAACCCACAAGGTGGTACGGAAACCTCTTCCAGCTCCACCTAAGCAAAAGTCACATGCCTCGCACATATCAACTAGCACGGACCCTTTAGTGGGCTCATACTCATTGATATTGCACCGACTTCTATAGACTTCCAACATAACCCTTCCACCCATCAGGCCTTTCCAACCTCTCGGGTCCAAGCCCTCCTGGTTCAATGACATGAAGATTTGCTTATACCATCGTGTGCCATGACACAAAACCGAGACTTGTTGTGCCCTCAAGGCCGTCATTCGCCGCTATATGGAGAAGGACACTCTTCTCCTTGATGACACTCTCGACCAAACCTCGACACCTTCCCATCCAACCTATTCAACCACATCAACATCTCATCGGTAGGCCATGACCCCTTCTTCACCTCCTATCTTTGAAATCAATGCTATCCATATAACCACTAGGTCACAAAAGGATAAGGCAAAGGAAAAAGCCACCATTCCTTGGACCTACCCTTTCATCAAACCCCCTCTTGCACCCAAGCCTAAAATTTCTATCCTTGATGCATCTCATCCTTCTTCATCTTCCTCTTCAGGGGCGATTCATGACTCCATGTTGAAACAACTTCACCAGACGCCTGTGAAGATGTCCCTTTATGACCTCATCCAAACCTCGCCTCAGCATTGTCAAGCCCTCATTCGAGCCTTACAGGCAGCGGAGGTCCAACCCGAGGACCCCCAACTACTCGCTGCCCTCGTCCACTCTTTAGCCCCTGTTGCCTCCATCACCTTCAGCGATTCTAAGATTCCCACATCCAACACAGAAGATCAAGATGCCACCCTCTTCATCACTACCTATGTTGATTAGACATGCATCAAATGCATTATGATCAACGGAGGTGCCAGCATCAACATTAACTCCACCCATGCCTTTGATAAGTTGGCTCTTCCCAAGAACTGTGTCTCCAAAACTGACACGATCTTGTGCTCTTTCAATGACACCACCGTCACGACCATTGGCACATTCATCCTTCACATTTGCATTGGTCCACACACAGTCCTAGAGCTCTTCTATATCATCAAAGGAGAGTTTCAATACAACATGTTACTGGGCCGACCCTGGATCTGCGCCATGGCCTGTGTCCCCTCCACCCTCCACCATTGTGTGAAATTTGAGCATGACGGGCAAGTCCACACCATTCCTAATGACCCTTCACCCTTCAAAACTTGTAACACAACCTACCATCCAAATGACGTCCTCATTCCTATCAAGCCATCAACTCTGGCACCGCCTCCATCTATGGAAGCTTTGACTAGTTCATAACTGGCGGTCGCCCTCACCCCTCCTCTTCAAGCGACGACCAAAGACCCCATGGAAGACATCTTCCAATGACTTTCTCTAGGGGAATATCACTTGTTGGCCTTAGACATGTTCTAAACTCCACAAGAGTATGGACGCCTTCATCTCAGCCCTAGTTACGACCATCAGATCGGGATGGTCGTGCCTTATGGTCCTCCTCACCTCTGAACCAACCTTGTCTATGGGGGGCTCAATCAAGCTCCCACTAATGGCAATCCCCTCTCTTCACCCCAACCTTTCACATCAGATTTCTCATTTCTTGGCAACCCTACCTTTACACACACTTACCTTTACAGGTGTACATGGAAGGGTTTTGGTTTTGGACGTTATGAGCAGGGCTCCCATCAGCCTATTGAGCCTCTCAACGATGACGATGCCAAGAAACGGTATGGCCTGGGATATCACGACCCCACCCAGGCCCCTTTAGACCTTTGTCCCAAGCCAACCATTGACCAATCTCTTTCAGGCCCACCCATTTCTCCTTCTTCACCTACGGAGTCGGTGGTTTCCATCCCTCCTAGTTTTTTTTTCCATAAACACCATCCACCTAGAACCCCTGATCTATCAGCTCAATGGGGTGTCCAGGTCTCTCCCTCTCATTTTTCCCAGCATGATAGAGGATGAGTCGGCGACCATTCACACTGTCCACTGCATTGATGATGATGCCATCCTTTCTTACATGGGTGCTGACGACTCTTTCAGCCAGCACTCTCTCCCTTCTGAGACCAAGGTTATGTTAAATGAATCCACCATTGACATCAACCTCCCTTCTTCTGATGTTCCTCACGTCTTGAAGATTGGCCAATCTTTAGACGCCCAAGAGCAGCTTGACTACACCCAGTTCCTCTCTGACCATAGCAAGGCCTTTGCCTGGACTTACAGTGACATGCCCAGCATTGACCCCACCATTGCTACCCATAACATTGTCACCAAACTAGAGGCTAAGCCTATCTGGCAAAAGCTTCAAAAGATGCATCCTCGCATTGCACTCCTTATCAAAGAGGAGCTTCAGCACCTTCTTTCTGTCTCTTTCATCTAGCCCATCGATTATCCACAGTGGGTCTCTAACATCATCCCAGTCACCAAAGCAACTGGGGGGATTCAGATCTGCACGGACTATCATGACCTTAATCTAGCCTGTCCCAAAGATGACTTCCCTCTTCCTAACATTGACCAGCTTATTGATCTCACAGCTGGCCATGAGATGCTATCTCTCATGGATGGGTTTTTAGGATACAATCAAATCTTGATCACACCAAAAGATCAGCACAAGACTACCTTTATCACCCCATGGGGGACTTTCTGCTATCGAGTCATGCCTTTTGGCTTGAAGAACACTGGCGCCACTTACCAGCGTGCCATGACTTATATTTTCCATGATCTCCTCCACAAAATCATGGAAGACTATGTGGATGACCTTCTCAGCAAGTCCAAGCTTCGCTGTGACCACTTGACCATTCTCAAGATCATCTTCTCTCACCTTCTTCAATACAATGTCTACCTTAACCCTAAGAAATGTGTCTTTGGGGTCCTCTCAGGCAAGCTCCTCGGTATCATCATTTCCTTTCGTGGCATCGAGATAAATCCTGCCAAGATCTGTGCTATCCTCGAGATGCCACCCCCAACCAATCTTAAGCAGCTTCATAGTCTACAAGGGAAGCTCTAGTCCATTCGCCATTTCATCTCGCAGCTTTCTGACCGCTGCCAACCTTTTCATCACCTCCTTAAGAAGGACGTCACCTTTAAATGGGATAAGGACTGTCAAGAGGCTTTCAAAGCCCTTAAACGCTATCTGGTCTCTCCACCAATCCTCATTCCACCTAAAGATGACCAACCCTTCTACCTTTATATCTCTGCCACCAACCATTCGTTAGGTGCCATGATCACGCACCGAGATGGGCATCACCATGAGCAAGCGGTTTACTATATCAGCCGAACACTGGTCGACTATGAAACTTGGTATACTCATACTGAGAAACTCTATTTGGCGTTAGTCTTTTTCGCTACCAAGCTCTGCCACTATCTTCTCAACCACAAGACCTTTGTCATCACTCACACTGACCCTCTCAAGTATATGCACTCCAAGCCATATCAGAATCAACGTATGGCTCGGTGGCTCATGCTGCTTGCTGAGTTTGACCCCAAATTCATCTAGCAAAAATTGATCAAGGGGCAAACCATCACTGACCAACTGGCAGATGCCCCTCTTCCTGACAATCAACCTTTGCAGTGCGAGTTTCCTAACGAATCTATCGCCACGCTTTCCACTGACGACACCGTCTACCAAATGACCATGTTCTTTGACGGCTCCAAATGTCAACTCAGTGGGGGTGCGGGTGTCATTCTCATCCCACTCAAAGGTGAGCCCATGCCTATGTCTTTCAAGCTCAACTTTGATTGCACCAATAATATGGCTAAATACGAGGCCTTAATTTTGGGACTTCAAACTGCCCTTTCTCTCAGTATCAAGTCTATCAACATCTTCGGTGACTCGCAGCTCATTTTCAATCAAGTCAATGGCTCATACCTCTATAAAAATGAAATTTTACAAAGGTACAAAAACCATGCTGACGCTCTTCTAGCATCTTTCGACCATTACCTCTTGTAGACTATTCCTCGATCCACAAACAAGTTTACTGACACCATGGCTTCTCTTGCTTCGCATATCCCGTCTTCATCATCGTCATCTTGACTTTTTGTCACGGTGCATCGTGTACCATTGCCTTCATACATCTCTCCTCACATCAACTATATCAACACTATCAATTCTAGTCCATGAGATGATTGGTATACGCAACTAGTGGACTACTTGTCTCATTCTGTCATTCCTCCCCATCTCTCTAGCAATGCGCAGCAAGCCTTCATCAAACGTACAGCTTGCTACACCATGCTAGGGGGTCTTCTCTATAAGCGAGGCTTCGACAGCCTCCTTCTTCACTATCTAACCTCCACTGAAGCCTCTCATGCCATTAAACAAGTCCACAATGAGATTTTTGGTAGACACTTCAGTGGGAACTCAGTCGCCAAGCGCATCCTTCGCCTAGGCTATTATTGGCCCACCCTTCATCAAGACTGTAGCGACTATGTCCGGCATTGCATCAAGTGTCAGTAGCACTCTAACTTGCTTCATCTCCCCAGCCACGCCTTACAAGTCGCTTAGGATTTTTGGCCTTTTTCTCAGTGGGGCTTAGATCTCATCTGTGAGATTAACCCTCACTCGTCTCTTTGTCATCAATCCATCATCACTGCCACTGAGTATTTCACCAAGTGGGTGGAAGCCATTCCTCTCGTCTCCACAAAAGTCGACAAAATTGTCAACTTCATCAGTAGCCACATCATCTGTCATTTCAATGTTCCTCACAAAATCATCACCGACAACGACAAGTCCTTTAAAAACAAGACTATCCAAAAGCTATGCGACTCATTCAGCATCAAACTCAGCTTCTCTTCGCCTTACTACCCACAAGCAAATGGGCAGGCCAAGGCTTCTAACAAAATTTTGACTAAAATTCTCATGAAGGTGGTCAACGACACAGGAAGGGATTGGCACATTCACATTCCCTTCACTTTGTGGGCCTACTGCACTAACATCTGAACCTCTATGGGTGTTACCCCTTTCTCTCTCGTGTACGAAACAGAGGCTGTCCTACCTCTTGAAGTACAGATCCTATCTCTCCGCATCTCCCTGCATGACATTCTACCCAAAAATGACTTTTGTCAAGATTGCCTAGCTCAACTTGAGTTACTTGACGAGCGTTGTCTTGCTGTCCTCAATCATCTCCATGTCTATCAAAATCGCATAAAGCGAGCCTATGACAAAAATCTGTGAGAACGAGATTTCAACATCAGAGACCTCATCCTCAAAGAGAATCAGCACATGACCAATATGGATCAAAGTAAACGAGGCAAATTCACCCCTAATTGGCTCAGACCTTTCATCATCACACACAAGTATGGGTTAAGGACTTTTCGTCTGTCCTCTCTTGATGGACGGCCAGAACTTGAGCCTCTTAATGCGTTGCATCTGCGACCATTCTTCTGTTAGTCGAGTGCTCATCCACTTGACATTTAACTTAATCTCGTCCCTTGAGTAATCCCCATCCTTCTAATCTTCATTACCTTTTAACCCTATTCCCCTTAACAAGTCCTCTATAACCCTTTTATGACGCATGGATGCTTTGTTCTAATAAAAGGGAGCCCTTGAACTTCTATAGTCTTGTCCATGACTCCAAATTCTGTCAAAATAAATAAATAAATAAATAAAAATCAAGATGTCAAAACATATCCAAGGTCACAAAATCAAATCAAAAGGCAGACTGCTCCCTCGAAGGACAGTTGTACTATCATTGCTATAGCTAATAGACTAATCCCTCAAAGGACAGCTATTCAAACATTATATAAAGCAAAAATATAGACCACTCCTTCGAAGGATGGCTATGACTAAATCTTGCTACAAATAGTACCTTTCTTAGAAGCTTCTCGCATCGATCAGCTTCACAAATGACCACCAAAGCAAATGACATCTCTATGTAGACTTCCTGCATCGATCAGTCTGCACTCAAAAAAACAAAAAAACGAGTCATGGACTTGGCTTGTAGTTGTCTCAGGGTCTCCTATAAAAAGGGGCAAGATTTTCCCTGCTCTTAAAATGGGTTACCCCACCCTCCTCCTAACACCTGCTCAAGGGAATTCAAGCTCACTTTAATGTCAAAGTGATTCGATTACCATTCTAACACAATTCATGGTCAACGACACAACGCATGAATGGGGCTCTTGGTTCTAACACCCCTATCTATGCTACCATTTTGGTGCTTGTCAATGAAAGAGCAATTTGCCTTTCACCTTTTTTTCACTTTTGGTCATTAAACCAAACCATTTTTAGACCCGCATCATGACACCATCATCATCATAATCCATTCCACATAGTTTCTATGGACAACAATACACATGGAAACTATCGACCAAACACAATTTATGTTAAGCATAAACCAATACTTGTTGAAGCATAAATAGACCTCAATTCATTTTTAACATTCATCCATCATGACTATGGACAATTACTAGGGATGAAGGACCCTCGACCAATGTTACAGACTACACCATTTGGAAAAGGTTGTAACATCTTTTTCTCCTCATTATCTCAACACATGACCCTACCAATCATCAACCAATCTTCTCAATTACCTCAAACTACATTGGTCTGAGGCCCTATGACTAGGGCTATGTAGGCAGCACTCAGATAACACGACATCCTCTGAGGTTAGCTCGACCACCCTCATTTGTTCATCTCTTTGATGGACAAACCTTCTCTTCTTCAACCTTGACCTTGACCAAGACCATTCTATCAACCACTTTGACCAAGTCCAATCCATCCCTTTGACCCTTCCTCCCTTTTAGGGAGAACTACATTGGCCTGAGGCCCTTCACACAAGGGCTATGTAGGAAGCACTCAGAAACATGACATTTTCTGAGGTTAGCTCGGCCACATCCTTTCGTCCATCCATCCACCTTGACCAATGACCATTGGAGATCATGACCATCTCCTCTGACCGTGACCACTTCTAAGACAATGTTGCCTTGGTTATTTTTGCATATATGCTACCCCACAACTGGTTAGCAAACTTTTTGCAGACTATTTTTGACCATCACAAGTATAGGATCGCGAGCCAGTTGATCCCTACTACTTGTGGCATTTTTGTGTTTCTGGGAGCACTTCCTGAGCCCAAGATACCTGAAACACAATGACCATTTGGAGCTCCAGCTTAGATTGAATAACCTAATCAATAGACGACTAAATGTTGGGGCCCAGTTATTTCAATTTTGGCACTCCTCAACCCTCGACATGCGAAAATTTGACCCGACCATCCCGTGAAGTGGTATACGCATAATCACGACTATTGCAGCATTTTCGCTCACCCTCTCTCTATCCATCTCTCTGTCAAATCGACACTCGATCTCCAGTTCCCTTCTCTCGACTCTCACTTTGAGGGGGGAACACCTCATCCCATTCCTGGGGCAACCAACTCCTATTTTTGTCTTGCAGTTCGTTAAGAATAACTAACAAGACAAAAAAGGGCAAATGTAGACACCAGAAATGTGTCTGCACCTTGGTCATCTTTCGTTCTTTCACCCTTGTCCCCCTTGGCCCATGTCCTAGCCCTTATCCTAGTCCCCTCCATTCATTAAATTAAAATAACTTAAACATTTTAATTTAGTGGCCCCCTTTCCACCTCACCATTGCCACCTTGGATCCCCCCCTTGGATCCCCCCACCTCTCTCCTAGCTTTTATTACCCCAAATCTCCCCTTTATCCTCCTACCACCCCCATTAAGCCTTCTCATGACCATTTTCCTCATGATCCCTCAACCCGGCGGTGTGCAAGAATAGACAGAGGCTAATTTTAGCCTCTATCCCCATTCTTCTGCTACCAACGTCAGCTATCCTACGGCTGACATCGATGATTTTGCCACCGTCAGTAACCTTCAAAACGGTTGTCTACAACCATTCTCCACCCCCCCCCCCCCCCCCCCCCGCGAACAAAATCCTCTTGGCACTTTGGCATTTGCATTCTCCTTTCTCTCAACCTCGTACAGCAGCAGCAGCAGTAGGTACAGGCACTCTACATCAGTCATTTCTTCTTGCAACAGGGTTCCACAGCTCCAACAACCAGCTCCTCCATTCTTCAGTCAGCAAGCAAAAAGGTAAGTAATTTCATTATTTTATTTCATTATTTCATTGGAGATCATTTATCTATCCTACCCACTATCTACCACTTGCTCTGTCCTTCCCCTGAGAGGCTGAAGAGCCTTCTCAGACCCTGTCTCCTGTCCATCTTCCTCTTGCCCTGTCACCCTTTCAATCTAGTCCCAGACAACTTCCTCAGTCCCTCAGGCCCAAGACAAATTCCTCAGACCTCCAAGCAATCCTTCAGACCTCTGAATAGACCTCCCTGACCCTCAAACAAGACCACAATCCAACCTACGCGTCTATAGACCCTATCCACAGTCCTGAAACCTGGCCCGACCCGTCTCTAACTACTGCCCTGACCGACCTCAGCCAGTACCCCTACCGATGTCGGCAGTATAACCGACGTCGGCTACCTCTCTGACTGACACCGGCAACATCCCTGACCTTGGTGACTGTGTAAAGGCAGATAGCTTCTAAACAGGTACACATTTATCTTAAGCTCTTTCTTTCTATTTTCCATCATTTATCATTTTTTGTTTTTAATCAGTATTCTGTTTTAACAGTGGATTGACTCCCCCCAAGAAGCCTTTGCACTTTTAGGACCAAGCTCTTGCTTGGCAGTCCACCCTTTTGTCTTCTAACATTCTTCATGTTTAGTGTCTTTCTCTTCAGGTGTCATTCCTCCACAGCCAAAGAGGAGTACCTTCCATCATCTGGATTACGGTGCACAGACTACATCCAGGTACACAAGCCTTGACCATCTCTTAGTTTCTCATTTTCTCTATCTTTTGAATGTAAAAAGTGATTTAGCGTAGAAACAATGTTTAATGGATTTATTGAAAATTGATGGTTGTATAATAACATTATCATGAGTATGTTTAAGGTGGGTTGAAAGGTCATGTTAGAGGTACAATCATTGAGAGGCAAGTGAATCAATTGTGACAAACAATCTAATTCAATTTCCAAACCCTTCAAACACTTAAGCATTCAATACAACCATTCATGAAGCATAAAAGATGTTTATAGAAATGAAAAATGAATATAATGCAATATCAAACACACATTATTATATCTATGTGGGAAACCCTCTTGGGGAATAAAACCCACTCTCAAGCCTGCAAACACATGGACTACTTATCCTCTAAGATGATCACAAGCATAAGACTGGTCAAGTCCTTCTGAATAAAATTTATTCAAACATTGATTTCATTAAGAGCACCTACCCCTAGGATGTTCAAGTCCTTCTAATCAAATTTATTGAAACACATGTTTCACAAAGAGCACCTGCCCCTAAGATGATCAACTCCTTTTGACTTAGATGTTGAGCACCCTCCCAACACCTAAGAAATGAACATCTCTTGATCATTGATTACCTACCAATCTAATGGAGATACAATGTATATCATCACTTTTTAACTCTACACACTACATAATCCACACTCTGATCTACCTCTAAAATCAACCACCAAGCTTACATAGACATCATCTATCCTTTGCACATCCTTAATCTTAAAACCTACAAGAACACTATTATGACATCAAAAATATGACCTACAGTTCATAAAAACCATCATCAACTAGCTCTACTATTCAACCTATCCACAGGGCATACACCCTTTCATCTTTCCTTCACTCCTCAACTCTTTGCTCTACTCAACACACGCAAGCCTAGAAACCATCACCTTTGGTTTCACTATTTATAGAGACTTCATGATTATCAACTTCTTAGCCATCTATTTATACATGCCTTAGCCATTAAGGCTTATATCACATTAATACATAGCTCAATACCATACTCATAAGTCAGCTAAAGCATCCATGGGTCACCCTTAAGCAGTTACACCTTTCAATTAGGCCTTAGTAGCCCTTATAGGTCTCATAAAGACCTATTCACACCTTTAGAATTTTAATGAGAAAAATCAAAACAAAAGACCACTTCCAAATGCATATGTCCACTCCAAATGACCCATTAGACATCCTCAAATTATCAAAGTCATCATTTCACTCCTTTGTTATAGCCAAATAGATCAATCTTTGATCTTATACACAAAAACACCATGAAGGAACAAATAGTCAACTTATAAGCATTTGTTCATACTAAATATGGATTTTTCAAACCTCAAAAATCCATAAAAATGATCCTCATGGAGTATAAAATAATATCCAATATCTAAGTCACCTTGAAACATATAAAACCCATCAATAACAACTTAATTATCCTTCTTAGGTCACTTATCAAACATGGTCAAACATAGTCAAATTTGGAGCTCAATAACTTTGACTGTAGAAAATTTTAGACCTTATACCTAGATTCAATGGATTCACCTTGAATTGCTCTACAAATTTTATTTTTACTGCATCACTAAAATCTATCTTTGATCAAAAGATATGAGCAAAATATTATAGACTGGTTTTTCCCTTAATAAATTCAAATGCTAACGATCACGGATAAACTACAAACACTTTGTCATCATCTCATGCCCTCACATATTTTGATAAAATTTGCACCATAAATATCTTTTAAATAATCTTGGTCTTTAACTATTTTAAACATCTATCATTTTGATCTCATCTCATGTTCCCTGATAATTTTGACCAAATGTGTATTATTGATCTCTTTGAAAGTAGCTCGATCTTTACCTCTGGTCATTGTTAAACATCGAGAACTTGACATCATCTTGATAATTCCTAAAAATTTGGAATAAATGTGCTCCATAAATGTCTTAAATATTATCTTGGACTTTAACCATGTTAAAAAACTATCACTTTGACCTCTTTGACTCAATATGCATCGTTGATCTACATGTATGAACATTCGCTCATCATTGATCTCTATATTATAGGTTTCATGCTTGTCATTAGATATATGAATAGTATAATGTGCACTATTGGATACTTATATGTTTAGATTATTTTCATATTATATGTCTTTGATGCAATTAAACATGCATCATTAGATCTCCTTTTGTGAAATTGGCTAAGTATGGAAACTTAGTGAACTTCTGTTTGAGAAGCCAACTTTACACCTTAATAACTTTTATTCCACTCAACCTCATGACCTAAAATTTTGACCATATGATCTTTGCACATAGGTTAATCCATATATATATTATTATTCTCCTAGTACCTTCACACATGTGAAATATCACATCATTAAAATGCCTACTCAGATTTTTATATCACAGAACCAACTATGCCAAGATGAACATAATGAAGAATCGAATGACTACCATGAACTTAAAAAATATTTCCAATCATCCTTGACATTTTATATGACCCCTAACATATATTTAGATCACCATAATCATCCTTAAACATCCCTAACCATTCTAAAATTGAAGATCAACCAAGCCTACTCCAAGCATAATAAGACAAGCACACTGCACACTTTGTCATTAACACTTAGACTATCAAGACACTTCATACACTCACATAGAAACTTTCATGACATCATTGAAAACTCTCCAAAAAAATCCCCCTTTATCATTGATGTCAACACCCATCATACAACTCACCTTCTTCTCTCTTTCCAAGCACTCTCATAATAGGAACATTCTCCCCATTTGACACAATGACAAACTGGGAAAAAACTAATCTTGAAGACCTAAAAATACCACTGATATAAGAGAACCACATTATAAATATGATACAAACTCTCCCTTACCTTGATCCTACCTCTTCTTTCCTTGACAACTTCATCTTGTTACATGCCAACACTCTCTTCAACTAAGCACTACAACTAATGATGAAATAATACACAAAAGCACTAAAATTTGATGGGAATCACCAATAAACATCTGAGAGGGACTCTCCCTAAGATATATAATCCATTTTACGTCTTGATCATCTTTATATCTCTATAGATCATGAAGGACCACCACACAGGCTTATTAGCCTTTTCTCTCAAGCCACCTTAGGTACCACCAATAGAACTTCATGCCATTCACCAAATAATAAGCATGATCTAAACTAACCTAATAACTCACCTTAAAACACTCATTCCATGATATTTTGTAGAAACCTAGAAAAAACATCAAATCTCCACACTAGGCCTGTCTAGACTCCTTGTAGCCCTACCTATAACTTGTATAGCCCACAAATTTTATTAGTCACACTTTCAATATATTAAACATCATATATATATAACCCTCATATGCTCCCTCAATAACACCAATTTTCATCACCTAGCTCATTCTCTATAACATACTTCCTTCACAAATCTACTAGCCAATTAGGCCTCCATCTTGACAAAAACTTGAATAATTTCAAAACCACAAACATTCAAATCTCTGTGAAGCTTGATTCTATAACCCATTTATCCCATTAAACCTATTAATAAGTATTATCCTCTAACTCCTTGTGGAATTCATTTTTCTCAACTAGCCCAAATCACTAGATCTTCAAAACAAGCTTGGTTAACCCAACTCCTTCTGATCAATGGATAATTATGAAACTTATTGCACACCTAGAGACAACCATCACACAATTTTAGATCAATATTTGAGACTCCATAATTTTGGGAACCCATACATCCTATACCATGGTTTTTTGCATGCATACCCTTAAACACAAATAGGGAAACTCGAGAGCAAATACAAAGCTTCAACTTGCACTCAAAAGATATTTAAAACATAAAATCACTTGTATCATACCTGAATGGATTCAACACACATTTATATGTAATAAAAACATCTTGACAACTTATAAATCCTCCTTTTCCACCTGAAAACCTTCAATCTGACCTTGCAGATTGAGTATACATAGCTATCAACATGCCAAAAGGGTAAAAACTTACCATGACATCAATCTGACACCACCACATCAAATCTTCCACCTGGACATACCTACTCTAACTGAAAACACTCAACTATTACCTTATTAGACCTTTAAAATATCAAATTTTCACTTCAAGCTCCTTCTAGGTAGAGACCAATGATCAAAGTGGTCAACTCAAACAAATGGCTATAAAACACTTTCTTTGACCAAAAAAACATCTAAAACCTTTTGAACTTCATACATCATATCATGATATTCTTCATTCTCTACCTTTTGACCTTCTAATCCATCCATCAAAATTTGACAAGAACTCACCTTTAAGACCAAAGTCCCTAAATACTCTTGGAGCAGACAATTAATCACAACATCTGAAGCAAGCTTATGAACTTATTTCTCCCCCTTAACTAAGCACATCTTCCTATGACCTTTCTTGTCCTACATTATAAACCAAAGCTCAAATAGAATCCACCATGATTCTTCTTGATTTTCAAGTGTCTCCGTGAAGCCTACATAGAGGCACCTTAACTCACAATGTCCTGAAATAATGTGAAACCAAGAGTTGCCCACAACTCCTCATATTCCTTCTCCTCCTCGGTCATCTAATATTGATAGTTATTATTCTTCTTTTTAGGCTTAATATAGTCAACATAATCATCCACTACAATATTCTCCTTTTCTTCTAAGACTGTATTGACAACACATGGGGATAATATAGATTCATGACATACCTTTTTAACTAAAGAATCTTCCTTCTAGTTTGGAACCTCATCACAAGGTATTGACAACTAAAATTCTTTTCATGAAACTTTCTCAGCAATAGTAGGATGTTCACTTAAATCCATACACACCTTAGAACTAGCCTCAACCAACACCTTGGTAGTTTCCTTGAGATTGGTTTCTTCATCCACAACATGCGCAGACAATGAGAACCCTCTGCACTCTTCAACTTTTTTAGCATTATCCACCATAGAAACAAACTACTTGGTCCTGAAGATTTATCATGACTCATACTTACCATCTTTAGTTTCCATGAATTAACTTGCTTTCTTCCTTGTACTCTAGAAGCCTGATTAAACTTATCATGTCTTGTATGCCACTACTTGTATAATCTAGCAATGTGACCTCTCTTTTGATAATTGAATCACATCATAATTTTTTCAAAAAGTTTATCTTGCCTTTCCCAATTAAAAAAAATATTGAAATATGTCCATTCTTTTAACAATTGAAACAAACTAATCCTTTTGAATAAGACTCATCTTGTCTTACCTTATTTTAACAATGCTTAGTAAAATGTCCCTTATTAAGATAGTTAAAGCACATAACTTTTTTCACACCTTTTGACTAATGACCCCCATCATAGTTCCATGCAAACTCATTTCTAATAGGTATGTTTCATTCTCTAGCTCTATGCCTAAATTGATTGTAGGTAAAATAATAAACATTGAAACTTGCATACCTTATGACATTTGGTTGTTTGATCTAATTTGTCTTTACTATGTCAGTATCTTTATTCTTTGAATGATTTTTAACCTTAAATGTCTTATTTACATTATTATTCATCTTATCTTGAGTTGCATTTTCTGGTTCTTCTTTGTATCCAAGACCAGTCCTATCACTTGCATGCTTTTGACCACTCAAAATATTGTCTAGATCACTTGAGATCTTTTCAAATCTCACAAATGACTTCATCTTACAATATGTCTTCTCAAACTTGGATTTTAATGACTCATTTTCAATTACATACCTTTAACATTAATCTTCTTTAGCTTTCAAGCTTGTAGAAAAGATTTCCAATTGAAGATTGAGATGCTTGACTATATCCCCATACTCCTTGGTGTCTCCATTCATTCTTACTTCATACACATTGAATTTCTCCTCATAGTCCTTTATTTGAGACTTCATATTCTTATTAATCTTCTTCTCAATCTTTGATTCTTCAAGAGAATTCATCAATTCATTCTCATAGCCTACCTCATCTTTATCATCATTTGAATCACTCCAAGTATACTCCTTTTGATATGATAAACTTCCTTCCTCAACCATGAAGAGGGATTTATCTTCAATAGGACCATCATCCTCATGATCATACTTTGAGTCACTATCTTCACGCTCTTTTGATGATATATAATCTTTATTGGTGTAAAGACTCTTCTTATTCTTGAAAGACTTCTTCTTGTTGTCATACTTTCTAAATCATTTCTTCCTTTTATCAGACTTGTATGTCTTCTTGTCTTCATATTGTTCTTCACCATACTATTCATCATCATTCTTCTTATTATTATAAGGTAACTTATTATCAAAATGTCCTACCTCTCCATAATTGAAGCATTTGAAAGGTAGCTTACCCTTATATTTTTATAAACTTGTTTTTAATTTCCTTATAAACAAATAAATTAGTTCATCATCATCAATATCATATGTCATCTTCCTTGATTTTATTACCTTGTAACTTATTCTTTGGCTTCATTTATATCTTTAATGATGCTTCCTTATTTGGTGGTATATCATCATTTACTCTCATCTCATAGGCAGTAAGGATGCCATGCAATTCATCTATCTTCAACTAAGCAAGATCATGACTTTATTCTACAATGGATACTTTAGAATCAAAATTGAGAAAGAGAGAGAGAGAAAGAGAGAGAGATATTAACACATTTTGAACTATAGTATCTTCTTCAAGCTTCTCTCCAAGACCTCTAATGATGTTCATAATCTCATCAACTCTCTACAAAAAGGATGCCACATAATCTTCTTCCTTTATCTTGAGACTCTCAAATTATCTTTGTTTAGTCTTTAATTTAGCCCACTTGACCTTTGAATCTCTTTCATAAATAGTCTTAAACTTACCCCACATTTCATTGGTAGATATTCAATGGATTACCTTTGTGTATTTAGTCTTTAACAGACCACAAGTGATAGAATTCATTGCCTTATAATTACTCTCAAAAAACTTCTTATCTACAGTATTGGATGGAGGAATAGTAGGTGCAAAATAGCCATCCAAAACTTATTTCCAAGTGTCAAACCCTAGGGACATGATGTAGGTCCTCATCCTTTCAATCCAAAAAGCATAATTAGATCTATTGAACATTGGTGATTACTTAGTGGAAAAACCTCCTTGCATTTGATGGCTACCCATATTATACCTTAGATCTCCTTCAATCTATCAAGCCTTTACCAAAGGACCTACTCTGATACTAATTTTTATAGGTATAATCACTGAGAGGGGGGTGAATCAATGGTGATAAACACTCCAATTCAATTTCCAATCCCTTTAAACACTTAATAATTCAATACAACCATTCATGAAGTATACAAGATGTTTATAGAAATAAATAATGAAGATAATGTAAGATCACACACATAACACAAGATTTATATGGAAAAACCTCTTGGGGAATAAAACCCACTCTCAAGCCTACAAAAGCATGGACTACTTATCCAATAAGAAGATCACAAACATGAGATTGGTCAAGTCCTTCTAACAAGAATTTAGTGAAATACCTATTTCACAAAGAGCACCTACCCCTAGGATGATCAAGTCCTTCTAACCACCTATTGGTCAGGTCTTTCTAACTAGATTTAGTGAAACATATGTTTCACAAGGATCACTTGCCCCTAAGATAATCAAGTCTTTTTGACCACATGTTGTTCAAGTCCTTATGACCTAGATGTTTAGCGCCCTCCCAACACCTATGAAATTAACATCTCCTGATCATTGATTACCTATCAATCTAATGGAGATACAATGTATATCTATTCTTTTCAAATTTTCACACTACATATTCCACACTTTGATCTACCTCTCAAATCAACCACCAAGCTTACATAAACATCATCTATCCTTCACACATCCTTAATATTAAAACCTATAGAGCACTATTATGACATCATAAATATGAATCAAATGTCATACACACCATCATCAACTAGCTTTGATCTTCAACCCATCCATTGGGCACACAAACTCTCTTATTTCCTTCTCCCCTTAACTCTTTCTCTACTCAACACACACAAGCCTAGAAACCATCACCTTTGGTTTCACTATTTATAGAGACTTCATGATTATCAACTTCTTGGTCTACCATTTAGACATGCCTTAACCCTTAAGGCTTATATCACATTAAGACATAGCTTAATATAATACTCATAGGTTGTCCATAGCATCCATGGGTCACCCTTAAGCAACTACACCTTTCAATTAGGCCTTAGTAGCCCTTATAGGTCTCATGGAGACCTATTCGCCCCTTTAAAATTTAAACAAGTAAATTAGGAGAAAAATGCCACTTAAAAATACATATGTCCACTCCACATGACCCCTTAGACATCCTCAAATGATCATATTCATCATTACACTCTTCTACTAAAGCCAAATAGATCAATCTTTGACCTTATACACAAAAACACCATGAATAAACAAATAGTTAACTTATAAGCATTTGTTCATACCAAATATGGATTGATAAATCCTCAAAAATCCATATAGATGATCCTCATGGAGTCTAAAACACTCTCTAATAGCTAATTCACCTTGAAACATCTAAACCCCATCAAGAATAGCTCAATTATCCTTCTTAGGTCACTTGCAGAACATGGTCAAACACATAGTCAAATTTGGAGCTCAATAATATTGATTTTACAAACATTTATACCTTATAACTATTCAATATATGCACCTTGAATTCCTCTATAACTTTTCTTTTTACTACATCAATAAATTTATCCTGAATCAAAAGATATGAGCAACATATTGCAAACTAGTTTTTTCATTTGCAAATTCAAATGCCAACAAACATGGTTAAACTTCAAACACTTTATCATCATCTCATGCCCTCACATATTTTTATAAAATATGCACCATAAATATCTTATAAAAAATCTTGGTTTTTAACTATGTTAAACATTTGTTACTTTGATCTCATCTCATGCTCCCTGTCAACTTTGATCAAATATGCATCATCAATCTCTTTGGAAGTAGTTTGGTCTTTACCTTTGTTCACTATTAAACATCAAGCACTTGACACCATATTTCTACTTCCTAAAATTTTGGAATAAACATGATTCATCTATCTCTTTGATAATATCCAAGACTTTAACTGAGTTAAACAACTATCACTTTGACCTCTT
Source organism: Torreya grandis (assembly GCA_037957365.1). Taxonomy (NCBI): domain Eukaryota; kingdom Viridiplantae; phylum Streptophyta; class Pinopsida; order Cupressales; family Taxaceae; genus Torreya; species Torreya grandis. The sequence goes on from JARHVA010003914.1 coordinate 1,001,268, forward strand.
TGACTCAATACGCATCATCGATCTACATGTATAAACATATGCTCACTAGTGATCTCTATCTGATAGGTTTCATGCTCACCATTAGATCTATAAAAAGTATAACATACACTATTAGATCCTTATCTAGTCAAATTATTTTCACATCATATATCTATGATGTGAATAAATGTGCACCATTAGGCTAAGTATGGGAACTTAGTGAACTTTTTTCTAAGAATTCAACTTTGTTATAACATAACTATCTACTGAGAGGGGGGTGAATTAGTAGATGATTAAATTAGTCCATTTTTATCCTTTTAATGCATATTAACAAGTCTATGTAGAGACCATACACATAAATAGACACAATACCATATCTATATGTGGAAAACCCATTATGGAAAAAACCAAGATGAGAATAACTGATAGAATCTACTATTCTAATCCAGCCTCATAATACAAAACACATTGGTTACAACATTTAAGGGCACCAACCCTAAGGAGACACCACTTCCCTTATTTAAGAGCACCAACTCCCTAACTGAGTATCAACTTAACTTATCTAATGGCACCCACCAATCAGATCTATAATAGAGCTACAACTCTAGATTACAATGTTGATTCATAATTGAATCTAATTTTCTATTCTTTGTTATAGGTTTGGTCTATAACTGCTCATACTCTACACATATCTCTCTTCTCTTCCTCTTTATCTCTATGCCTCTATGTCTCTATATCTCTATTCAGCACACTTCATCTACTTCATCTCTGCATCTCTCTTCTCTCTATCTCTCTGGTTCTGTGTCTCTATATTTCATTTCTAGACACAATTCAATAACACCAACTACTTTTAAAGTATCCTAGATGACATATATATAAGCATCGGATCTAGTTTTTTCTTCATCTATATGTTCACACTTTGTATGTAACACATCATGCTCCATCCTTGATCTTAGTTCATATTTACCGGTTTCCTACTTCTTGAGTTCATGCTCCATTGCCATGATTCTCTGTCTTATTAATACATTTAGTATTTATTAGGCTTTAGTTTTGATCCACATGCCATATTACACAATTTTATTGATCATAGTGATCTATATCATTGTTTGTCTTTTGTAATGCATATTTCCTATATGTTTCTCTACCTGACCATTGGGATGAACAAAACTTTAAATATTGACCATTGATCTTAAGTTTTGTGCCATGATCCAATGATCCGCATTCAATTTTCTCAAATTTAAAATGAATCCATTTGATCAAGTTCTGATAGGATTACACACTCCATTGTATCCTTGTATACTTATAAACTTTAACATTTCAACCTTTGAAGTGCATCTATTGGATCATTTTATCCTAGCTCTCGCGTGTTGTTAGATCTTATGATAAGCTCGATCTTTATCTCTACTTAAAGTTAAACTTTGACCGCTTATACTCATCTCATAAATTCTTGACATCTTATATCAAATGTGATCCATTAGTCTCTTTGAGAGATGCTCAAAATTTTCCTTGTGCAAATTTGAATATGGAAACCATTGCAATCTGTCTATAAGGTCAAACTTACACCTTCATATCTTTCTCTCTGCTCAATTGCCTATTTTAAAATTTGGACCATATAAACTAGGCACGGTATTGAAAAAACCCATATGTTAATTTCTTCATGAAACCTTTGCCCATGTGAGATATAATTCCATTAATCTAATCACTCAAAAAAAAATGGTCACAAAGCCAACTATGTATTGAACTACCTGGAAGACCAACTTTGTTCTTGCATAAATTTTGTTGTGCTTAGTTTCATGACCTAAAATTTAGTGCATAAGATCCTCTCATAAAGGAGATTTCATATATATATCAATATGGTCTTGAAGCCTTCATACATTCAAGATATGACATAAAAAATGTCTATTCATTTTTTCTTGCAACCTACAAATTTGGCTTAGTGTGGGAAAACACTATCAAAATGCTTGGGAGCCTAACTTTGTACATGCATATCTTTTACCGTACTTCATCACATGACTTAAAATCTGGTACATAACAACTAAGGATTAATGTGATCATAACCATATGACCCAACTCCCTTAGACTCATCCACACATGGCAATGGTGACATCAACAAACTACCTATTCATATTTTCTTATCATAGACCTAAAATGTCTAGATGAACAAAATGAAGAACTAGATGAATTCCACTCATGCACATAAATTCTCCAATCATAATTGACCTCTAATAGTATACCTTTCACATCCTCAAATAACCATACTCATCCCTAAACATCAATGACATCCATAATGCCAATAATCTCCTTTTTGACATCAATGGCATTCATATTGCCAACAATCTCCCTCTTTGTCATTAATGGCAAACTAAATGCTCTGATCTTCTAATACTTTGTTCCTTATTTGACATTGCTTGCATTGGCTTCTAATGATTTTGAACTAAATTTGTTCATGCCATACTTGCTCCCCCTTAGGAAATTGATCATTTTCCTAAATTCAACTTGGACACATGCTCTGCTTCTTCTTTGATAAACATTTACAGAGAGCATTTACACTTTTTCTCCCACAAAGAGCATATGCACTTTTTCTCCCCCTTTGACATCAATGGTAAAGGAACTATTTATCACTATTTGTCCAAATGTTTTCTTTTCCCCCTTTATTAAATAAAGGAGTTTGTCTAAGAATCTAAAACCATCAACTCATTATAAATTTTCAAAAATATGCAAACCTAAGTTGCCTTTTCTCTCTTCTTCTGGGGATTAACAAGAGTTATATGATACTCCCCCTAGACTCATGCCCTATCACTATTATCTAGTGATGTGATGTAGGAGCCACCACTCCCAATTTCTATCTTAGATACTCAAATTGCTCCTTGGGAAGAGGTTTGGTGAATATGTCTAAAACTTGATCTTGAGTTGGCACACACTCCATTATGACCTCTTGATCTACAACCTTTTCTCTTAAGAAGTGATACTTTATTGATATGTGTTTAGTTCTAAAATGGATCACTAGATTCTTTGATATATTAATAGCATTTGAATTATCATAAAGAATAGAGATAGTTGATTTTTACTCAACCTTAATGTCTTTGAGTGTTTGTTTCATCCACAAGACTTTGGTGGAACATGACACTACTACCACATACTTTGCTTCTTTTTTAGAAAGAGTAACTACCTCTTGTTTTTTGCTCAACCATGAAACAATTTTGTTTCCAAGGAAAAATGCATAACCACTAGTGTTTCTTCTACCATCCATTGCCTAATCAATATTTGTATATATTTTCAAAGTGAAATTTTCACCTTTGGGATACCATAGCCCATAGGCAATTGTGTTCTTGATATATATAAAGATCCTTTTCACTACATTGACATGTGACTCTTTAGGAGCAACTTGAAATCTTTCAACTATGCACACTGCTTGCATGATGTCTGGTCTTTATGTAGTTAGGTATAATAAGTTACCTATCATTGATATATACATAGTCTAATTTGTATCAATGGACTCATCCTCTTTGCTCAACTTGCATCCAGTTATCATGGGAATACTTATTGTCTTGATATCTTTTATTCCAAACTTCTTGAGCATTTCCTTAGCATATTTGATTTGAGATATGAATATATCTTCATTAGTTTGTGTTATTTTTAGACCAAGGAAGAAATAAGTTTTTCCAAGCATAAACATCTCAAAATCATTTTGTATTTGAGTTGCAAACTCTTTACACATTTTTTAGTTTCTACCACCAAAAATGATGTCATTTACATATACAACAAAAATTAACATATGCTCACCTTCTAATTTAAAGTACATATTTCTATCTACATAACCTTTATTAAATCCTTGTTATTTTAGGTATTGGTCTAATATTGAATACCATGCTCTAGGTGTTTGTTTTAGACCATATAGAGCTTTCTTAAATTTTCACACATAATTTTCTTCCTCTAACAATTGAAAACATTCAAGTTGTTCTATGTAGACTTCTTATTCTAGGTTCCCAATCAAGAAGACAAACCTAACATACATTTGATAGACTTTGAATTTCTTATAAATAGAGAGTGCTAGAAACATTCTTATGGCTTCCAATCTATCAACTAGAGCAAATGCTTCCTTAAAATCTATGCCTTCAATTTGAACATATCCTTTGCCACCAATCTTGCCTTATTCCTTATAACCATTCCATCCTCATTGAGCTTGTTTCTAAAGACCCACTTTGTACCTATTAAATTCTTATTTGAAGGTCTTATAACTAATTCCCAAGTTTTGTTATTTTTAATTTGGCTTAGTTCTTCATCAATGGCTTTTATCCAATTCTCATCCTTGCTAGCTTCAACATAGCTCTTAGTCTCAATTTTAGACATTAGATCAAAACTTACTTTCTCATTGTTTTGTGTAACTCTTCTCCTTCTCTGAACTCCTTCATTATTATTTCCAATGATCTACTCTATACGATGATATTTTTGAACAAATCTTGTAGTTTTCTTTTCATTTACTTCCTCATGCTCTTCATTAGCTACTTCCTCTTCATAATTTTATTCTTCATTACATATTTCTATATCAAGTTCAACATATTTCAAGCCTTCTTCAACCTTGACATTTATGCTCTCTACAATCTTGTAAAGCCTTTTGTTGTAGCATATGTAGGCTTTGATTTGGGCAGAATAACCAAGAAATATTATTTCATTACATATTGATTCAAAGCTTCCCAACTTATCTTCTTTTCTCCTGATGTAGCATTTGCTACCAAACACTTTGAAATACTTAACAGAGGTAAGTTTTCCATACCATAGTTCATAAGGAGTATTTTCATTATTTGCCTTTAGTTTAACTCTATCTAAGATATATACTACTTTTGTACTACTTCTCTCTAGTACCCATTAGGTAACTTGTCCTCTTTTAACATTATTTAAGCCATTTCCTTGATTGTCCTATTTTGTCTTTCAAAAACTCCATTCTGCTATGGATTCCATGTTGTAGAGTAATGCCTTTTGATTCCATACTTCTCATAGTACTGAACTCATTTGAGGTTAACTCTCCACCTCTAATATATCTTGAACATTTGATTTTTCATCCAATCTCATTCTCTATCATGGCCCTAAAGATTTTGACTCTTTCAAATATCTAAGACTTGTCTTTCAAAAAGGTTACCAATATAATTATTGAATAATTATCTACAAGTAACATGAAGTATCTCTCTCCTTTAGACCCTCTTGTCTTTGTAGGACCATAAAGATCAGTATGAACTAATTTTAGAGGCTTTGTAGTTGCATACTCCTTTGTTTTAAATCTGACCCTTGTTTGCTTGCCTTGCTAACATTCCTTGTAGGTAGTGTCTATAGGTTTGGCTATCTTAGGCATATGTCTAACACACTTATTTGAGCTCACATTTACCAAGTTTTCAAAATTGATATGGCCCATTATTCTATGCCATAACCAACTCTCATCAATATTTTTTATCAGGTGGTGATTACCATTCACTTCACTAAGATTATAAATGTTGCTTTTAGTTTTATTCCCTTTAGAAACTACTCTTATATATCTCCATATCTTTTAACCTTCTACATAAAATATGACCTTATATCCATTGTCACACATTTGGCTGACACTTAGTAGATGATGTTTCAATCCTTCAACATAAAGGACTCATGTGTAGGTAGTTTTTCATCTATGTTCAATGTTCCTTTACCTCATATCTTTGCTAAAATATTATCTCCCAAGCTAAGAGATCCTTCTTTAAAATTTCTTAGTTTGATGAACTTACTCTTGTCACCAGTCATGTGTTTTGAGCAACCACTATCTATTACCCATAATTTTTTCTCCTTAGAATGGAGTGTAGCTTGAGCAATCATAGATTGATCTTTCACTTTCCACACATCCTTGGGTTTCTTATATGTCCTCTTTTTCTCTTTTTTAGAGACTTATGAACCTTTTCTCACATTGGGAGGCATGTGACTCTTCTTATTTTATGTTTTTGGTCTTACAAATTTTGTTCTGCTTTGTCTAGATATGTGACCAAAATTATTACAATTATAGCACATTACATTTATATCTAACAAGGGATAAAATGAATGTATACTTACAAAGTTTGTTTTCCTTTTAGGTACAACCCTACATTCAATAGCCCGATGACCAAACTAATTATAGGTATAGAAATAACCATAGAAAGATGAATAATCCTAGGTCATAGCATTTGTTTGTGTGGGATAAGGATCTCTTATAACCTTTAGCTTATTTAAGTATCTCACTCTTGTGTAACCATCTACATCAGCTACCTTTGTGTTTTGCATCTTCCTTGATTTTATAGATATTTTCTCATTGCTCTTCTTCCTTTCTTCAAGCTTCTTTTCTCCTTCATCTTTATTCACATCAGTGGTGCTTGTGTCTATCTTTATATTCTTGAAATATTCCTCTATCTTTGATCCTAATTCTCCTTCTACTTTGAAGTTTTCATATATTTTAACAGATGTATTGGTTATGGTATTTTTCCCTTTTTCATAACCAAGATTGGATCTTTCTTTTGATGTATTTTGAGAGTTGATCAACTCATCAAGAACTACTGAACCTCCTTTCATCTTTAGACCTTTGTCTATTTTTTATTTATATTTTTTAAGTTTTTTTCTTAAAACCACTATTTCTATTTCTAAATCCAAGAATTCATCATATTTAGATTGTAGTTCAAGTTTGACTACATCTTCTACTCTTTTGGACTCATCAACTTATGTCTTTAGGCTAACCACCATCTAATCAAAATTTTCAAGACTTTTAGACACTTTTTTATTCTCATTTTGTCCAAGATTCTTCTATTTTGAGTTCTCTTTTTTGAGCTTATCAATTTCATCTAAAACACAGATGAGTTCACACTCTAGATCCACTAATCCTTCTTCTTCTTCATTTGAGTCTTAAAATTCTTCTTGATCTACAGAGGTTGATCCTAATGTCATGAATAGGGATTTATTTCCCTTAGCTACAAAATCACATTCATGGTCATCATTTGAGTTATCACTCTCATATAATGAATCACTATCTTCTCTTGTATACATGGCTTTCTTGTTTTTGAAGAAGTTTTTCTTCTTAGAATTGTGGGGTTTCATATTTTTACTATCCTCTTCTTGCTCAGAGTCATCATTTTTTTTAAAAGGGTATTTAGTAGTAAAATGTCCTACTTTACCATAGTTAAATCATTTAAGGGTAACTTACCTTTGTACTTTCTAGACCCTCTTATTAATCTTCTAATAAAGTTGGATGTATTCTTCATCAATCTCCTCAGATCTAGATGTAGGTGATTCTACCTTTACTGGTTTGGATGCTTTGAATGCAAATTTCTCTTAAAGGTATCTATTTCTCCCATTCTCATCTCATAGGCTATGAATGTTCCATGGAACTCATCAATAATTAGTTTATCTAGATATCTTTCTTCTTATATTGTACAGTTTTTTAGTCATACCTTGATGGAAGAGAGCTTAAGACCTTTTTAACAATGACCAGATCTTTCATATCTTATCTAAGGCCTCTAATTGCATTGATTATTTCATCTAATCTAAGGAGGTAGTCTATAATTTTATCTTCTTCATTCATTTTAAGGATTTCAAACTTGCCTTTGAATGTATGTAGCTTGGCCTATTTTACCTTGTCATCACCTTCATATATGCTCTTTAATTTGTTCCATATATATTGTGTATTTTGATAATGCATCACTTCGATAAACTTTGAGTTAGACAATCCACAAAGGATAAAATTATTTGCCTTGGAATTTCTCTCATATGTTTTCTTTGTAGCCTAATCATTAGGAGGTATAGTAGGAGTTGTATATCTATTTACAATAGACATCCATAGATCAAACCCTAATGAAGATATATATGCTTCCATTCTAATGCTCCAGAATGCATAGTTTGATCCATCAAATATAGATGTTTTGTTTGAGGAAGAACCTTCTTAACTAGCTATTTTTGTTCACTATCCAAGATCTACCTAAGTTAATTAAGCTTCTTCTAAGGAACCAAGGTTCTGATACCAATTCTTGAAACACAACTATCTACTGAAAGGAGGTGAATCAGTAGATTGATTATATTAGTATTTTTTATCCTTTTAATGCAAATTAATAAGTCTATGTAGAAATCACACACATAAATAGACACAATACCATATTTATACATGTAAAACCCAATATGGGAAAAACCATGGTGAGAATAGCTTCTAGAATCTACTAATCCAATCTAACCTCATAGTCAAAACCTCACTAGTTACAAAATTTAAGGGAACTAACCTTAAAGATACATTAATCCCATGATTTAATAGCACAAGCTCTAAGGAAGCACCAAATCCCTAACTGATCACTAATGTAGCTTATTAGATAGCACCCACCAATCAGATCTATAACGGAGATATAACTTCAAATTACAATGTTGATTCATAAATAAATCTAATTTTTTTTCTCTATTATAGGTATGGTATGTAACTACTCATTCTTTTCACATTTTTCTCATCTCTTCCTCTTTATCTTTGTGCCTCTATGTTTATATATCTATATTTGACAGACTTAATCTAGTTCAAATCTACATCTATCTTCTCTCTATCTCTCTAGTTTTGTGTCTCTATATTTCATTGTTAGACATAATTTAATAACACTAGCAACCTTTAAAGTATCCTAGATGAAATATATAGGCATTGGATTTAGGATTCACTTCATATATAAGTTCACACTTGGTCTATAACACATCATGTTCCATCCTTGAATTCAGTTCAAATTTATAGGTTTCCCACTTCTTGAATTCATGCTCCACCACCATGATTATCTATTTTATTACTACATTTAGCATATATTGGGATTTAGTTTTAATGCACATGCCATATTACAAAAATTTGATCGATCACAATGATATATATCATTTTTTGTGTCATGTAATACATGTTTCTCTACCTGACCATTGGGATGAATAAAAATTTAAATACTGACCATTGATCTTAAGTTTTATATCATGATCCAATGATCCTCATTTAATTTGCTAACCTTTAAAATTCATTAATTTGATAAAGTTATAATAGGCTTACACACTCTATTATATCCTTTTATTCTTATTTACTTTAACATTTCAACCTTTAAAGCACATCTGTTGGATCATTTTATCCTAACTCCCACATGTTTTTAGATCTTCTGACAAGCTCGATCTTTATCTCTGCTTAACATTAAACTTTGACCACTTGTCTTCATCTTATATATTCTTGACATCTTAGATAAAATGTGCTACATTGATCTCTTCAAGATTTTCTTGAACTTTACCTTGTGAAAATTTAATTATGGAAAGCATTTCAATATGGATGTAAAGTTAACTTTGCACCTTTATATCTTTTACTCTACTCAACTACCTATTCTAAAATTCAGAACATATAAACTAGGAATGATATTAAGAAAATACATATGTTAATTTCTTCATAAAACCTTCATGCATGTGAGATATAATTCCATTAATATTCTCACTCATATTTTTTGTCATAGAGCCAACTATGTGTAGAACTGCCTAGAAGGCCAACTTTATTTTTGCATAACTTTTGTTGTACTTAGTTACATGACCTAAAATTTAGTGCATAAGATATTATCATATAGGGGATTCCATCCATGTATCAATATAATTTGAATCATCATACATTTAATATATTACATAATCAAAATTCCTATTCAGTTTTCTTACGACTTGCAAATTTGGTTGTGTGGGAAAACACTATCAAAATGCCTAAGAGCCTAACTTTACACATGCATATCTTTTACTTAACTTTATCCCATAACTTTAAATATGGCTCATAAAAACTAGGGACTAATGTGATCACAACCATATGACCAAATTCCCTATACTCATCTACATATGGCAATGGTGACATCAGGGAACTAACTATTTATATTTTCTTGTCATAGACCCAAAATGTCTTGATGAAAAAAATGAAGAACCAGGTGATTTACACTCATGCACACAAGTAATCCCATAATACTTGAACTCTAATAGGATCCATTTCACATCCTCAAATCACCATACTTATACTTTAACATCAATAACATCCATAATGCAATAATCTCTCTTTTGACATCACAGACAATCATATTGCCAACAAACTTTGCACCATAATAACTTTTGCTCTGCTCAACCTCATGACCTAAAATTTGGACCATATGATCTATACACATAGTATAATCCATCTAGATATTAATATTCTCATATAACCTTAATACATGTGAAATATAATGTCATCAAAATGCCTACTCTAATTTTTCTCTCACAAAACTAACTATGCCACGATGAACATAATGAAGAACCAGATGAATACCATGCACTTACACAAGATTTAAAATCATCATTGACTTATTATAAGACCCATAACACATCATAAAATCACCATAATCATCCCTAAACATACCTAACCATGCCAAAACTAAAGATTAACCAAACCTACTTCAAGCATACTAGGACAAACACACTACACACTTTGTCATTGACACTTAGTCTATCAAGACACTTCATCCACTCACTTGGTAACTTCCATGAAATAAATAAAAAATATCTAGTAGGTCACTTAGATTCATCACTCCCCATTGAATTTTTTGAGGGTGATTTTTCATTATCAAAATTAGATCTAGAAAGCTTTGGCACTCAAAAGTTTTAGAACTCACAAAACTTGTAGATAATACATATTTCATGAAGCATAAATTTAGAATTAATCAATACTTGGGTGGGTTATAGAGATATCCTCAAATATCTTTGACTCATTCAATAAAGGAAAAAAATTAAAAAGGTTAGGAAAAGATGATATGGTCCTCTTCATTAGCTTCTAATACTAAATGGACCATCCCTTATGATAATAGAGAACTAGTATTTTATAGGCAATGCAAGCCTATGAAATCATTCATCAACCCATTACAAGGGGTGGTTTCAAGAATTCAATGATTATTTCCTTATTTAGATCCAATTTGAATTATATTTCACTCAATCTTGAGGAAATCAGGATCATGACCACACGAGCTAATCTTTAAATTAGATTTGGGTGGCTCTAGCTAGTCTAACACTCATCAAAGTACTAAGTTGGTCATAGTCTATGAACTAGGGTACATGATTAATTAAGATAAATGTTTGTATTTTATGCTCTCAAATTGAATTTGGATGGTCTAGAGTTAAGATCTATAGGAATACCTAGTTGACCATGCCTTACACTATGATGATCATGCTTATTTAAGGTATATCTTTAAACTTTTATGGTTTATGAATACTTGGTCTTGATGTGCACTCCATCACCTAGAAAAATTCACTATCTAATTAGCCTTGAAATCTATTTCCAAACCCTTTTTTTTACTAGAAGACAAGCTAATTCATGATTACATAGATTCGATTGGAGTCACAGCCTAATTTCTAGATATTAACAGCCTAAAAGGGAAGATGTTCATCAAAATTAGGCTCTGATATTTTTCATGGAGGTTCTTGTATATTTATTTTTAAATTGGCATAATATGGCCATTTTTCACTTCTTATGAAAGTAAAATTTTCCATGAGTTTTAGGGTCTTTTTATGTGGTGACTTTTTACTAACTCATAGTTCAGATAATAGTCTAGATCATCTTATTTTTTTCTTGGTTATCTTGCCATGAGATCTTGACAAAAGGTAAGATCCTGCTCACCCACAATCCATTAGTTACAACTTTATTTTTGATGCATCTTAAACACCTTGAATCCCTAATATGTCATCACATGATTTCATCCCATGAACTCACTTGGTCTTCCATTTTCTTACCTATTTTTATTTACCCAAGAGCATGGGGAAACCAAAGGTTTCCATGTGGTTTCATCTTGCTCACCTAGAGAGTCTACCACCTACTCGCTCTATACAACCATTCTAGAGGCACAAGGAAATAAGATCATGTTATGTGGAAACATCCCAAGTACCCAAAGGATCATAAGGTGGGTTATTTTTTTGATGCATTAGGGATAAGAGGATAAGTGAATTTTTGACATGAGTTAGCTTCTCATTTTTTTTGGGATTGTATCAAAGAGAAATAGTTATTAGGATTCAAATAAAGTATTCATTATACTTCAAATTATTATGAAAAATAACTAAGGCAAAAAATTTCAAAGGAAAGATTAAAATATCATAAAATCAATGAATAAAAGGGGGATTTTTTTTCAAAAAAACATAGATAATTTAATCAATTTTCAAGATAAAAAGACCAAGTATAAATATTAAACAACATAAACATCTTCAATATCAAGCTATTTAAGGGGGAAATGAACTCATAATAAAAATATTTTAAGCAAATTTAGATAGTTTGTTTTGAAGGGAAAGCATGATTATTCTCTAACAATCTTGATGGGATAGATAGACATCAAATTTAATTTCAAAAAATGTTATTGTGGATGCCATCATGTCATCCAGTTGGAAGGTTAATGTCATGTAGTAGCTACTTGCTCATTAGAGACCTTATTGAGTGTCCACCTTGGTCATTTTACCCTACATTATTGGTGATGTGATATATTGATACTTTTCAAGATATTGCTTATGCAAAAACTCACTAAAGGCTTTAAAACATACAGACTATCCCCAAGGAGTGGGGGGATAAGATTGTGTCACATGGCACAATATTAAAAATTTGAGAGCTCATATTTTAGTTGGAAGTATATGAAGACTCTTGGGATCATGGTGAAGTAGGATCATGATCCCATGCATTCATAAGGTTGAAGGCTTGGGCACATAGATATAGGAGTCATGATGAAGCTAGAAGCCTAGATCATGACACATGTTCACTTCCTAAGCATTTGGGAGGTTAAATTCCTACCTTAAAGTTTTAAAAAACTTGAGGAAGTGATAAAGTGAGATTTTGACATGTGTCTTCATCCCACTTACCTAAGGGATTAAAGGATTTGTAAAAATGACTAAGTCCCAAAAGAAGCTGAGGGAATGAGTAATTGACACTTGGCAGTTCTAGGTTTGTATGATACTCATGTCGAAAGAAATGACCATTGGTCTACAAAAGATGAAATAGTCATTGTCAGGAATCTAGAACAACAAATAGCTTTAATTCCATTGTCAATATTAGGAGCACAATTGATTACCTTTGTATAAGCAACTAAACACGAAATTTAACTAGAAGTAACAAGTAACTAGAAATCAGAAACAACACAAAATTTGAGAGACAATACAATCTTGTATTTAACTCATCTAGAAATAAAATACAATAAAGAAGATGCCACACTCTTCCCACACCTCAAAGGCTTCCCACACGTCTAGGGCTCCCAGTAATTCTCCTTCAAGAGTTCTCTCTCTCAATTATGGTCACAACAAACAACTCAAACACAGAGTTGTTGTTCACCTCCACCAGTCAGTAACAATACTGCCAGTACACAAGTACTCAAATTACTCCAAGTAGATCTTCCTTGAACTTGCAAATCAAATGATCTTACTTACCATGTAGATCTAACCTGATCTTGCACAACCTGTAGATCAACCTGGTCTTACACACTACAAACCTAGATCTTACAATCGAAAGGATCTCTCCCTTGTCCTTAATTACAATACAACCCCATGAGTCTATTATATAGATCCCATGCAAATAATCTAATTACAATAATTAGACATGTAACTCCAAGACTAAAATTAGTCTTTACATGCAAACAACTGGTTCGTTAAACAAACTATTCATGAAACTAGTAGTTCTAAAACTGCACAGGTGACCGACGTCGGCCAATTTATGACCGATGTTGGTAGCTTCTTGTCCACCCCTGACCAATGCCAGTTGGCCTAACCGATGCTGGTGACTGTGACACTCAGAAACCTCCTCCATGTTTGCATACAGTGAAGCTTTCAGCTCCACAACCTAACAATCTCCCACTTGGAGATAAATAGCTGCACCTGTACCTGTACCTATACATCATCTAATTTGTTTCCTAGCTTGTATCCCTCTTCAAGTTCAATCTTAAAGACCAACCACCACACATCTTATGGTGTTACGCCTGTCATTCAAGTCCCCTGCCACATTCAAAGTGCTTGACCCTGCATAGCATGTTAACCTACTGCTAGTCCCTCTCAAATACCTGAGAATCCATTGAACTGCTTTCCAGTGCTTCTTTCCTAGATTGGCCACAAACTCACTGACAACACCCACTACTTGGGCAAACTCAGGTCTAGTACACATGTACTTAACCTCATCATGTGAATTGGGACACTATTCTGTGAACTATCCATCCATAGGTGTGCTAACTGGTTTTGCATCCTGCATCTTGAACCTCACCACTACCTTATTCACACAATCATCCTGAGACAACATCAACCTATGATCTTCCCTATCTCTAGGAATACTCATGCCAAAGAATTTTGTTGCTCCCAGATCTTTCATGACACACCTCTGAACTAACTTTACCTTTAGCTTAGCAACTCCCTGCATGTTTGACCCTACAACAAGCATACACACCACATATAATAACAGGATAATGTAGCTAATATTATCCAACCTAGTAAAGAAAAAACAATGGTTAAACCTCCATTGTCCTGCAGCCTGCTCAAGACCATATACCCTGGCCTTCCGTCTCACGTGTCCATTCTCTCTCTTCTTTGACTTGGGAATCCATTCATCTTTCAGTGCTTTCTCTCTAGCTGGAAACTCTACCAAATCTCCCATTTGGTTCTCATCCAAGGAAATAAATTCCTCATTGATGCCATGCTCCCACTATTTCCTAGATTCTACCTACTCTACTTCTTTAAAACTTCCTAGTTCTTGACCATTAGTGAGCAACAAGTAGTCTAAAGAAGGGAAATAACAAATTTGAGGCTTACTTACACTTTTAGTCCTCTTCATGGGCATTTGAGACCCCTTGATAGCTTGTTGTCTGCCCAAAATCTATTTTTTGGTCGACCCTAGTCTGCACCTGACCGATGTTGATCCCACCTGATCGTTGATGTCAATTCCCTGATTGACATCAGTGTTCACCTGGTCATCGATGTTAGTTCCTTGACCAACATCAGTCACTAGCTACCTGACACCACCAACTCTGATCTACACATGACTAACATCGGTACCTGCCTGTTTGATGTTAGTTCCACCTAACTGATGTCAATAACTATGTTTTCCTGTAAGTGATGAATTTTTACCCATGAGCTTACCTTGGATCAAAACCCTATCCAAACTACCCTACTCAAAATTATTCAGCCCCTGTGACTGATCTCTATCCATCATCTTCTCTTGGAAAACCAAGGCTTTCCTATTCTTGTCAAAACCATCAGATTTCCTCTTTGTGTAATAGACATGATCCTTTCTTGTAGCATGTGTTTCAAGAAACCTCACTTTCTTCTATTGCTTACAGAAATCTTGATATATGCTTTCTAGATCTAAACTCTTACCCTTTGACTCAAGAACATGCATCCCCTTCTTATTCATGTGACCAAGCCTACAGAGCCACATCTTCAAATCTACAGCTGAAGTAGATAAACCAGAAGGAGAATCAGTAATACAAGTAGATAGATAAAGAGTACCTACTTTCTTACCTCTTGCTAAAACAAGTGCACCCTTGGTAACTTTCTAAGAGTCTGCTATGAGAGTTACTGTGCATCCCTCATCACCCAAATTTCTAACAAAAATCAAGTTCCCCTTCAGGACTGGGACATGCATGACCTCCTTTAACACCCATGTGTTGCCCATCTGCAATTTTAGCTGCACTTTCCCTTTGCCAACCATTTGACAAGGCTTACCATCCCCTAAATAAATTTCTCCAAAGTCTCCCTAGACATATTCATGAAAAGATGCTCTATTTGGGGTTGCATGGAAAGAGGCACCAGATTCTAACACCCAAGATTCCACTTTATCCAAGAAACATATAAGAGCATCCTATGCAACAATATCTGCAACATCTGCTTCTTTATTTTCTTCATGTTGATCTTCAACCAACCTATAATTTTTCTTTATGTGCCCTACCTTTCCACAATTCTAGCAAATTATTCTGCCATATCTACATTTGGATCTCCTGCCTATCTTTGACTTTGATCTCCCTTGCTCAATCTTCTCTCTTTGCCTTCCCCTGCTTTCAACACTTAAAGCATTCCCTGATGATTCACCTGTTCTTTTCCTACAAATTTCTTCATTCAAGATTACACTAACAACATCATCAACTTTTAAGATATTTGAAGCAGACGCAGTATTGCTAACTGCCATTACCAAACTATCCCAACTTTTAGGTAATAAGCATAAGATTAAGAGAGACTTAATTTCATCATCAAAAACAATATTGACTGAAACTAACTGGTTTACCAAACCATAGAAATCACTAAGATGACTGTGTATAGATCCACCTTCCAACATCTACAAAGTAAATAATTGCTTCATAAGAAATACCTTATTTGAAGCTGAGGGTTTTTCATATAAATTTTCCAAAGATTCCATTAACTCTATCGTTGTCTTAGCCTGTGATAAGCTAGAAATCACAGACGATGCCAGGCTCAACCTTATAGATCCCAGAGCCTTTCGATCAAGAACCTTCCATTCTTCATCTTTCATATCAGTGGGCTTGCTTGTAACCCCACCCAACGGTAAGTACAGATCTTTCTGATATAGATAATCTTCTATCTACATCCTCCATAATTGATAATTCTTGTTATTAAACTTCTCCATTCTTAGCTTACTTTTTTCTACCATTGCTATACTCCCACTCAATCAAAAACCCCTGAGAGTGACCAGTAATCAAACACAAACCTGCTTCCTGCAACCTTACTTTGATACCACTTTGTCAGGAATCTAGAACAATAAACAGCTTTGATTCCACTATCAAGATTAGGAGCACAATTGATTACCTTTGTATAAGCAACTAAACATGAAATTTAACCAGAAGTAACAAGTAACTAGAAATCAAAAATAACACAGAATTTGAGAGACAATACAATCTTGTATTCAACTCATCCAGAAAGAAAATACAATAAAGAAGATGCCACACTCTTCCCACACCTTAAAGGCTTCCCACACCTCCAGGGCTCCCAGTAATTATCCTTCAAGAGTTCTCTCTCTCAATTATGGTCACAACAAACAACCCAAACACAAAGTTGTTGTTCACCTCTACCAGTCAGTAACAATACTACCAGTACACAAGTACTCAAAGTAATCCAAGTAGATCTTCCTTAAACTTGTAACAACTTGAAAATCAAATGATCTTACTTACCATGTAGATCTAACCTGATCTTGCACAACATGCAGATCAACCTGGTCTTGCACACTGCAAACCTAGATCTTACAATCGAAAGGATCTCTTCCTTATCCTTAATTACAATACAGCCCCATGAGTCTATTATATATATCCCATGCAAACAATAATTAGACTTCTAATTACAATAATTAGACACATAGCTCCAAGACTAAAATTAGTCTTTACATGCAAACAACCGGTTCATTAAACAAACTGTTCATGAAACTAGCAGTTTTGGAACTGCATAGGCGACCGACGTCGATCACTGTCTATTTGGAGATGACCAACGTCAGCTGATTTATGATTGATGTTGGTAGCTTCCTATCCACCCCTGACCGATGTCAGTTGGCCTGACCGATGTCGGTGACTTTGACACTCAGCAACCTCCTCCATGTTTGCATACAATGAAGCTTTTAGCTTCACAACCTAACAATCATTAGGTTTTAAATTTAAATTTTAATGAAAATGATGAAGGTAAAAGACCAAAACAAAGGTAAAATACAATAAAACTAACAAGTAAAGACAAACATTTTACCAAATTTCAAGCTAGCTAGTGCAACATGAATAAAATTATAAGTATGAAAAAGAAATCCATATGAATATTAAGCCATTTTACCTTGAAAATGAGAATATATAGACCATATTTATAAATAAAAGAGTCATGAAAACTCTAAAACAATTAGATAATTTTCACAAATCTGAGGCAAAATGGCCCAAAATTAGTAATTTTAATGTTTTTCAAAACATGATCTAAAATAAACCAAGACTTATGATATTTATAAAAATTCATATATTTGTATTACTATATCCCCAATGACAAACTCTTCTAGACTAAGTGAATATGATGGAAAACTTAATTTAAGACTTAATTGAAAGATTAAAGCCAATATAAAATTAATACAACCACATATTAAGGACCCTTTCCACTCACATCAATAAATAAAACAAGCCAAGACTTAATTAAACTTGAAGACTAGACTCTAGAGTAAAAAGAGGTTCCATGATTTCAGTGATGAAATTAAGGTATGTTTTGAAAACAACATCAAATGGAAACTCTACTATAAAAAAACTCTTGAGTATTTTGAAAAAAACAAATAATTAAAGAACCTATAATTTCCAATCAGAATAGTGTATGGAACACGAACAAATATGGGATGGGACAAGGTGAGAGAAACTAAGTGACCAAATCAGTATCCCATTAACCCAGTATGTGTAAATGATTTAATTCACTATTTCATAAGATCTTCAAAGATTAGCTATTGTGATTCCAATCCTAATCCTAGTGAATCCTACTTTGAAATGTTTACTTGGTCATTGCTTTACTACTAGCCGAGTTTCTATATCTCCAATAAAGTTACCTTTGATCCCACTCAAGGCCTTTCTCTACTACTACTCAAGCATACATATCCCTAGTAGAGATTGCCTAAATCACCAATCACTAAGTTTTTCTATTTTTTTGGGTTTTCTTTTCTCATTTCTATTTTTCTTCTTATTTTATTATCTCAACCCAGGTTTGGAGACAAATATGACCAAAAAAAGGAATAACTATAATCTTTTATTTTTCTGGATAGGTTAGATAATAGTTAAAAATTACATTTAAGATAAATTAATAATACATTGAAGTAGTCATTAGTATATTTGGATCAAAGCATTATTTATAAATATATTCTTATCGATGTGATTGATATTAATGTTATGTTTGATTGATTTATATAAAATTTATTTATATTTATTATTGAATATATTAACCCCCAAAACTCTTAAAAAATCCTTTTGCAAATCTTAGGAATTAATTTTAATATTTAAACTCTTATGATTAGACTGGTATGATTCCACCTTAACCTTCATGATAGGCGAAAGGGTTGATTCATTGATGTGATATTTTTTACCACCAACAAATTTTGTGACTCTGTTGGGAATTTTAAATCAAGTTTCTTTTTTTCTATAATTTTTCATTGTTGTCTTCAATGATTCAATTACCATAATTGGTCATTAGTTTTTAGTTCATAGTTTTATTTACTAAGAGCCTAGATTTTAATTGTAGTTTAGTAACTATTGTTTGTTTAATATTGGAAAACATGGATGATATCACTTATGAATGGATTTACATCAAAATCTTAATTGAAAATCAAGTAGACCAAAGTTTAATAAACTAATTTACACTTTCTTGGGAAGAAAATGAATCCATAGGGGAATATTTATTTTGCTTTCTTTGTAAATTAAATGAAATCCATTTTTATTTTAGACTCAGTGGTGAAATATTATTCCTCTATTGGAAGAATAACCTACTATATAATTACATTCAAATTATTTTGACAATTGGAATTATTGACTTTAGCTCAGCCTTAAGATTTTCTCATATTTGAAGAAAAAATCAAGATTTTTGTTTGATTTGCTCACTCAATCATGATATGTTAAAATGTAAAAGATTCATTGTTTTAATGTTATATTTTGAACATTAATTTCATAAATATTTTTTTTATCTTTTCAGTCTATGCTCAAATCATGTCAATGGATCTTGAAAACGATTCTCAAGATTTAGCATACAATTTAAATTCTTCATCAGAATGTTATGATTTAGAAAAAATATTGATTTTTCATCAAAATCTAAATTAGAGCAATTTGATTAATTTTACATACCTAATCAATCATCTAATAATGTCATTTCTCTTAATTCTGATTTATTTGCTAATGACAATCTTTTATTAGACAAAACTAATATTGAATTTATTTTAGATATAGCTAATGGAGATGATGATGATATTTTTAAAAGTTCTAAATTGTAAAATCTTGATTTAGATATGGAAATTTCTTTGGAGTCAGAATCGTTTTGCTTTCCCAATAGAAACAATTCCTCTCCTTATAATTTTATTGATGTCTATAACAATCTCATATCTAATTCAGATTTTTTAGATAATTTTCATATCATTTTTTATTCAAAATATCACCCTCAACATGAAAATTTTGATCTCTTTGATGTTGGATTTAGTGTTATAACATCAAAAAATTATTTTTAAGATCTTGACGTTGCAAATAATAGCATGAGCATTCAATTATCAGAAGTTGAATATGAAAAATCTGATTTTCATGATTGTCTAAATCATCATGTGGCACTAAAAAATGAGTATGATATGTTTCATTTTTATTTTTTATCTAAATCAAAAGACTTGACGAATAATGTTTACTATGAATGCTTTGAATTTGATTACCCACTAGAATTTGAAATAATAATTTATATTGAATGTGTAAAATCAAAAAATATTCAAAATTATTTATAGACACGTGAAAAAACAAGTCAATTTCTTGATTTAGTTTCTCTCTATCCTAACCTCAAAAATATTCATCCCTTTTTGAATTAGATAGATAATATTTCCTATATTTTACAAGACCGAGAAATAGATAAAACCATGTATAGTCATAGTTCAACTCTGCTTATTCAAGGTTATATAATATGTCTATCATGTTTTCTTGTTGCTTTTAAGGCTTATAGTTTGATATATGATGAATTTATTCATGCTGAAAGTAGAAATTTACATTATGATGGTACCAAAATAAATAGCACACCTTGTATTTAATTGTTCCTTTTATGGGTTAAACCTTATTTCTTTACTTTTACTATCTTTAAGTATTGGTTTATCCTTCATTAAGTCTCACAATGGAATATTTTTTATGTCAGTTAATTGTTTCATTTATCTTTAGTTTGTATATTTTTTTGTTTTGGTTTGTTTTTTTTCTTTCCTTTTATGTTTAATGTTTTATTTTTGATTTATTATTTGTCTTTTCTATTTTCTTTGGTTTAGATCAGATCTTGGTAACCTTGGCTGAAACAATCATTATTTTGAAGGAAGAGTACAATGAAAGCTATAATATCACTATAATTTTTTAAATTATGCGAAGATATTCATACATGAGAAGTTCATATTTTTATTATATGAACAATCATAAATTGGTTATAAATGATTTGAAAACTTTACTAATTTTTAGAATTTATATTTTAGGATTTTTGCACTTGATTATATATCCAGTCCAAATTCTATAGTCCAATTTATCTCATTATCCATGCCACATTATCTAAACACTTCATCCCTTAATAATTTATCATTATCTAAGGGAATCTCACATAGATTCTTGAGAAATGATTGAACCTGGATCATACTTGTAGGTGATTTGTCTTTTAATAAGCATTTTATTATTACTATCCCATTTCATTGTTAAAACTAGATAGGAATGTCATCAATGTTATGCCTATTTTTTGTGTTCCTCTCTTTTTTCTCAAAATTTGAGAGTACTTATATATATTCTACCATATTTACAACTAGTGTCGTAACATTAAAAATTACTTATTGGGGTCTTAGTCAATTATTTTCATTTCCAAGATGCATTTTTATATCAAATACTATGATGATTGCTATATTTAATGAAATTCTTAAACTAATGTTATAAATCAGTTTTAAAAGCATAAAATTTATCAATGTAATTCATTCGGTATTTATATTCAAAGTGGCAATGGTTTTCAGTTTGATAATGATAGTTATGTGTCTCAATTTGTCTATTTTCAGCTATAGACATATAGTTTTGTTCATCATGATTAATTCATTGGATAGATGATATTGTCCTGTATAATTGCATTGATACATTCAAAGTTTCTGGTATAATATGTCAAGATCATTATGGTTGTTCAAATTATCAATGTTTGATCATCAATTTTAACTCAGAATAATACAGGGTTAAGATGGTAATGGTGTTCTAACTTATTATATGTTATGTGTTTAAAACATGAATGATCAATCATTACTTAATTTCATATAATAAGGCCTATACCTAATGCTAAAATGGAGAATTTGGCTACAATATAAGGTATTTTGAAAGAATAATTTTATCATGGTGATGATATAATAAATTTTATTTGAAAGTATAAGATTGTTTTAAATTCTTTATGCATACTCTTAAAATTTTAGAATTCCTAAGTTTCAAATGGTAGTTAGAGGGTCCAGGTGATCATTATATACATTGTGAGTTTGGTGACTCAGGTAATTACAGATTTGTCTTGAGTTTCAAAATCAAAGTTAATTTGACTAGAATTAGTTGACAATGACTTTGTGAATGTTTCAAGTGTGTGAATTGATGTGGATGTTTCAAATGCAAATAACCAACCTTTTGTATGATATAAACTCTCATTAACCAATTGAGTCTACATGTCCATGTTTTATTTAAAATTAACACTACCAGTAGTTAGTTGGTGATGCAACTAATTCTTAGTGATTTATACCAAATTAGTTCATCACCAACTAATTTGGTATAAATTGATAAGAATTAGTTACATCACCAACTAACTACTGCTAGTTTTAATAGTAAATAAAACATGGACATGTAGACTCAATTAGTTAATGAGAGTTTAGATCATATAAAAGATTGGTTATTTTCGTTTGGTATTCATTTTTGCAAAGTTATTGGGTGGAATCAAATCTATGTGGATAGAACAACAAAAAATAAGTATATATATGAAGCAAATTTGATATATATGGTTCATTTACTAGTAAGGTATGTCAATTATCTTCATGCACTAAGAATGTAGTTTGTTTGAAGCTCGAATGGAATATCAAATATGCATTTTTTTTCATGGCAATGGTTGAATACTTTAGAATTTTGAAGAAGTATGAATTATTCTCCAAATTTTAAATGGTTTGAATCTTTAAAGATATACATGTAGAGGTTCTATGTATTAAGGGTTTTAAAGTCTTCAAGGTTTCATTTCAAGTTAATAATTGTAGAATATGATAGTGTTTTGAGGGAGGCTATAAAATATTTGAAGGTGTCAATAAATAATTTATGTTAGATATTTATTTGTTTGGAATTTTGAAGAAAATTGTGAGATATGGATATGTGATTTTTAAGACCTTATTTTGTCAAATGGCTCCTGCATTAACTTTGCATAATATATATTTAAAGATTATTTGTTTTTCAAAGATAAAATTCATTTTATTGTGCAAAAATTATATTTTGTTCACCTACATGAATTTTTTCTATGTTAAATTTGATGGCCAAATGACCATTGTTGTAGACCATAAATTGCATAGTATGATAGCCATTTGAACATCAAATTTAACCAGACCATTAAATATGTTAAAATGGTTATTGAGATAAAAAAAGTTATTTTTTACTCATTATATTTTTATATTTAAGATCATTCAATCTAAAAAAATATTTGAATAAGGGATAGGTATAATTTCATGAAAATGCACATGGGCAGTTTGCATAATTGAGTTTTGGAGTTAAATGAGAAAAATTAATATACATTACTAGAACATTTTCATATGATTGGCCATGTTGAATTTGTTTATATACATAATTTATTTTATATCATGAGGGTTCATATGGGGTTTTAAATAGATATAAGTTGTAATTTGTGAAGGAATTGTCACTTTTCCTACAGCTCATTTACATTCGGGTGTTCATAGATGGCTTATATTAAATACCAATGGTCCTCATTAAATTTTATATCATATTTAATTTTGATTCAATAGATTATAATGGATATATGATGGAATAATTTTCATATATACTATCATCAAACTCTGTTTGTCAATATTAAACTCATTATTGTGAATAAAGTTTAAAAGTCTGAATAGACAAATAGCCATTTGGACATGCAGATATTTGGTAAAGAGCTTTGGGAGATGTTAAGGAAAAAGTGATGAATTAATATATTTTTATTGAGTTAAAAGTTGTTTGATAACATGATAGTTACATTTAGTTTGTCTTTATTCTAAAGCAAGAACTTTGTTTAAATATATGAATTTATTGAAGATAGGGTTACATGAATTTGGATGCATGATAGTAACTTAATATTTTTATAGTATATTTCATTTTGGCTATATATATTTTACTAAATTAAATTGAATGAATTTGAAAATTAATGTTTTGGTATTTAATTTAATTTAAATTTCTAAAGTCATTATTTTGTTTGATATAATTAAATGTTTATTTCAATTGTTTTGTAAGGATTAGGGGGCTACCTATTTAGTGTTGTATTTTGCCTATAATGATTTAAGTTTTATTTTAAGACTTTATTAAATTTTTGAAATTAAAATTAATTTATAATATTTAACTAATTAACTTTTAAATTCAATTAAATTTAACAAATAACTAACTAAAGTTAGTTATAACTTATTTTTCAACCATCTCTTGAGGAGATTGGTTTAAAAGGAAATCAAAGTTATATCAAAAGGAAGAACATTACACAAGTAGTTTGAAGACTCTAAATTAATTAAAATTTCATTCATTATTCTCTTCTTTTGTGCAACATATCTAAGATAATACAACTTGTTTAGATAGACCAATAATACATCTTCTAACGGTTAAATAACCCGCTTACTCAGTGTAAGTATGTCTAGGTTTCTTTTTAGTTTATAAATCAATTATATGAAGTCTATTAAGTCTAATATCTTAGGATGATTATATATATGCAATCATATGTGCAAAATATAAAGTACTCAACCTAAAAAATAATGACTACATCACCATGTGCAACGTTTTTTTGATCTTTCCAAACTATAATAGTTGTCATTTCAAAGACATTTTGTATTGAAGCTTGCTTATTATTGAATCTTATTCTATTTATACTAAGACAACTCTTGTTTCAAGACTCACAATTTCTATTTTTATTTTATTTTATAAGATTTAGTCTTTTAATAGTATTATTTAGTTTTAGATTTAAATTATTAGTTTGTTTGTTTACATCATTTCATTTATTTCCTGATTTAGTTTCTTAGTGATTTCTTAGTTTGCTAACATGTTTTCTAAATTTTGCAGTTGTAAATTCCTTACTTTATTATTTTTAATCTACTAACAATAGTATTAATTCTTAATTAGTTTTAAATTCTAGATTAGCTTTAGTTTACTTTTTTGTTTATGTGTTTGTCTCCTTTTCTTATTTTTTTATAGTTTTCTTTCATCTTTGTAGTGTAAGCATGTATACTAGATACAAATTTTTATCAATCTAAGTTTTTTGTCCTTTAAGGGATAGAAATCCAAAATAAATTGCATTAACTAAATTAATTCAAAGCACTTTAAGAGGTGCTTATTTATATAATATTAAAAGAGATTAGGTATCCCAATCTATAGGAGAATACAACTGATCACACTAGGAAATACCCTAAATAACTAACTCATGTCAATCAAAGGTTAATAACACCTTGAGACATTTATTAAAATATAGCTATGATTAATTAATTATTCTAACATTCTCCCTTTAATTGATCATATCTTGAAGAGAAGAAGAGAAATAATTCCTGAATGCCTCAAACTTATCATGTGCAAGTGACTTCATGAAGATATCTGTACACTGATCCTGAGTGGGGAAATACTAGAGTTGTATGTTGTGTTGTTGAACCTCTATGTATTTGGTTCTCTCATGAAACACTAGATTAAAAATAAGATGTAGAACACCCTAATTGTCACAATTTAGAACTGTAGCCTAAGTCTGTTGAACTCCAAGTCCTAAAATAATGTGACATATCCATATCACTTCACAGATAGCTCCTGCTGTAGCATGATATTATACCTCTATGGAAGATCTAGAAACACAATTTTGCTTCTTACTTCCCCATGAAATCAGACTAGATCCTAGAAAGAACATAAATCCACAAGTGGATTTCCTCTCATCAATAGAAGCTGTATGATCTGCATCCATGTATCCTATCAAGAAGAACTTATCATTCTTTTAATACTCTAGGCCGTACTTAACTATACCTATGATGTATCTCAATACCCACTTTACCACTTTCTAAAGTGACACCTTTGATTCCTACATGAACAGAGAAATATAGCTGATAGCATAACTAATATCTGGCCTAGTATATGTCAAGTAAATGAAACTCCCAATCAACTATCGATAGAGATTTACATTTACTTTTGGTGATGGATTTGTATGAGATAACTAAAGTCTTGTCTTCATAGGTGTTGCAATAGGCTTGCAGCGCATCATCCTAAATTTCTTGAGCAGTGTCTTGGTATACTTCATATGTGAAACAAGAATGTAATATTCCTTCTACCATACCTCCAAACCAAAACAATAGTGTAGTAGCCTGAGATCTGTCACGTTTAATGATCACTCGAGATCATTCTTAGTTATATTGATCATCTTCACTATATTGTCAGTGATGACTAAATCATTGACATAAACAATCACTATAACAACCTCCTCCCATGCTCTTTAAGGTAGAGGTTAGGATCATATGGACTCCTATTAAGTCCACATTATATGAGATGCTCATCAATTTTGATGTACCAGGCTCATGGAGCCTATTTTAGCCCATAGAGAGACTTGATAAGACTACACACTTTCTATTCCTAATTAGGTGCCACAAATCCCTTAGGTTGAGTCATATAGACTTCCTATTTCAAATATCTGTTAAGATAGGCAATTTTTACATCCATTTGATAGACTTTCCATACAAACTATGTAACCCTAGCAAAAACCATTCTGATAGTCTTTATCTTAGCTATGGGAGCAAAAGTCTCCTCATAGTCAATGCCTTCTTTCTGAGCATACCTTTTTGAAATAATCCTTACCTTGTACTTATCAATACTTCCATCTAATTTTTACTTAGTCTTAAATACCTATTTGCATCCAATAGGTTTCTTCCCTAGTGGAAGATCAATGAGCTACCAAATGTTAATCTTCATTAGTGACTAATATTCTACATCCATGGCATCATTCTAAGGTCTAGACTGTAGGGCTTCTATTAATATATAGGTCTCATATATTTCTTGAAAAATAATCATAAAGGCCATATTGACCTCTTCTCGAGCCATGCTTTGATTCCTTGATCTTGAAGTAGATGTATCTAGTACTCCATCTAAGTTAGCATCTTGTATAGTACTTGTATACCACTTGGGCATACGTTAAACTATAGGTGGTGGTGCTGGAGGTCCTATTTGACTATATTTATGTTCAATTTCACCATCACTATCTAAAAATATTATAGGACTTTTGCTTGTATCATTTGCTTGTGTGGAAGGTGGATTGAATCCACTCTTTTCATCAAACACTACATCTCTATTGATTAGTACTTTCTTTTTTTTAGATCAAGAAGCATGTATGCCTTTGATTGTGTGCCTTATCCAACAAAAATACATTCCTTTTTTTATTATCCAACTTCTTTCTTTTCTTTTTAAGAAAATGCATATATGCCTTGCAACCAAAAAATCAAATGTGAGTTACCTTTGGTTTATTCCCTATCCAGACTTTATGTGGTATGATTTCATAAAGAGCTTTGGTGGGTGACCTGTTTAATAAGTAGACTATAATGTGAAAAGCTTCTACCCAATATGTATTAGGAAATTTTACATCCTCAACCATGATATGAAACATTTCCACAATGACCCTATTACACCATTCTACAACTCCATTCTACCGAGGTGAATATGGAGCTATCAAATGATGATTGATTCCATTTGCACTGAGATAGGCTAGGAATTTTTTACTAGTGTATTCCCCCCTATGATCTGAGTATAGGTTCTTGATTTTCCTACCAATTTCATTTTCAACTATGGCCTTAAATTCTTTGAAGACTTAAAAAGCTTGATCCTTAGTCTTCAATAAATATACCCACATTTTTTGTGAGTAATCATCAACAAAATGCTGAAAGTATTTGTGCCCTTTGAGACTAGGAACAAAATGTCCACAAATATTGGTGTGCACCAAGTCTAACTTACCAAGTGACTAATACTTAGTCTTTCCAAAATGAGCTCTTCTTTGTTTTCTTGCTAAGCAGCTAGTACATATATCAAAACATTGTTTGAGTTTGGGAAGACCATGAACCATATCTTGTTTACTCAATTGAACCAAATAACCATAACTCAAGTGATCATATCTTCAATGCCATAAATTACCTAATTTTGTATCTTTGACCACAAGTGCTTGATGATCATTTTGAAAAAAATCAAGTTGAAACAATTTGCTAATGTTGAAAGCTTTTACAATCACTTTGAAATGCCTAGACTTATCTTTGATATGGCAAAACTTTTGACCATTTTGGTGATCAAATTCAACCATGAGGTTGTGGTCAAGTAGCTGATTAACAGATAACATATTTTTTGTCAGACTTAGAATATATAAATCATTTGAAATGTTGCATTTTTTGTTTTCAAGATGAAGTTTAATGTCACCACTACCTTGTGTTATAAATGAGGTATCATCTCCAAGTGATACATTTCCCTTTGATCTAATTTTATCAAAGTAGAAATTTAGTCTTTTTTGCCTATCATGTGTCTAGTTGCTCCTAAATCAACACACCAAACTACACTTGGATGATTAGTAGACTCATATGTTTGAGTAGGTAAACCATATTCCTCATTTTAAGAATCATTATCTTTAGCAACATTGCCATGTTGTTTAGGCTTGAATTTTTTCTATTTCCACCTATTTTGTTGTTATGGTTTATTTTTTTTAGTTTGTGGTGACTTGTTGAAAGATGACTTCTTGCTTGATAAGCCATATTGAAAAGTGTTGTATCAACAATGTTTCAATTCATGTCCTTGTTTTCCATAAATTTTACATGCTTTAAGAGAATATGAATTATTCCCTTGTTGGTTATGTTGATTATTTTGCTTTGGAGATTGCTTTTGACCCTTCATGGGTTTCTTCCCATTATAATTCAATACAAGTGCATGCTCATCATCTACTTCCTCTGAATTATGAATAGCTTCTTCTTGTTTAAATAAATTTACCAATACATCAAAAGTTAGTTTTTGTCTTGTGACATTCAATGTGGTCACAAATATCCTATATGTGGGGGCCAATGCTCTAAGGACTATAGGTACCAAAGAGTTATATGTCACTATTTTACCCAAAGATTGAAGTGAAACCCACAAATTTACAACTCTTCTAACGAATTATTATATTTTTTCATCTGATTTGAGCTTAAGAGTGTGAAATTGGCTCTGAAAATGTAAGATTTGGTTTTGATTCTTAGCTTCATAAATAGTTTTAAGATTATCTCATGCATCTTTTGTAGTTGTAGCACTACATATATGAATTTGTACCTAATCCAAAACACCAAACATGATTATGAACTTAGCCTTTTTATTAGCCTTATCATATTTATGTTGTTGATCAACATTTGTTGCATGTCTAACCTATGTGCCTTCAACTACTGACCAAATATCTTCAAACTCTAGATGTGTTTATATTTTTATTTTCCATGTTGCATAATTATCACCACAAATCAATTGTGTTAAGGAGCACAAAACATGTTCCTAAACTAGACATTTTTCAAGTTGTGTATGACAAGTAAATACAAGTGTGTTTAAGTTCAGAAATGAAATGTGTGTTTGCAAAATGTAAGGAAAATGCAAAAAATCATACAAAAAGATGAAAAATTATGAACTATCACACAATGGATGTTAGACTCTACCAAAAATGTGTCCAAACAAATAATGGAAAACTAGACATCGGTTTCAATTGAAAATGCATCCAAACAAGCAATGGAAAACTGGACATCAGTTTCAACTAAAAATGTGTCTAAGGAGCAAATGAGGCTACAATTTTTTAATTTAAATTTTTAAAATTTAATGAATATAATAGATATATAATCTTAAAATATGCACTTTTTAAAAAGACAACATACAAATTGGAGTTACCAGTCAAAAGTTATGGCCTCTTAAAGGTCCAAAATACATGAACTGGTCAACTAAACTGGAAAGAAACTAAAAATTATGGAAATATGGGTGATAATAATGTAAAAAATATAATTAACACTATATATATATTGAAAAAAATCTAAGGTGAAAAAAAAACCACCTTCTCAGGCTTCATGAATCAAAAGTTATGAACCTTGAAAGAAAAGATCTTTAAATTTGGCTCATAGTGGTGAAGGACAAGCCCTCAGGGGATAAAAAAATGCCCAATAGGCAGTCATATGGTATGAATAGAGGATAAAATATCTTGGTGGTGTTTATTCTAGAAGTGGTAGATCTGGGTGGTGTTCCACCCAAAAAATTGACCTTGCACCAAATGAAAACTTCCAAATTACACTCTACCCTCAAACTTTCACCACGAGTGTCTCGGTGCTCTGATTTTAGAAAAAAAAAATTTAGGAAAGATATCAATTAGAGGAATATATTTATATAATATTTTATCCATGATTCTATAAAATAATTTAGAAAACCTACCATTTTTCTGTTATTTCTCACTTGTTCTACAAAATAAAAAGTTAAACAAATTGTAGAAAATCGCCAGAAGCTCCAAAAATTCTGATTTTTTTTTAAAATTAGTATTTTTATAAATATAATTCATAAAAATTACTATATAATTTCTAGATATTTTATATATTTTAAAATTTGACAAATAATCATCGTAATGACATATACAATCATCTAAAAAACTTATTAGATCTATTCCTCCATATTTATTCTTCCACCAATTTAGAATTGGATCTTAACCAAAAATAATAAAATAAAATTTAAATCTCTCAAATATGACCTCAGATCTAAAATTTATCCCAAAATGTAATATCAATATGGCTAAAATTTATCAAAACAAAAAAAATTGCCTATTTTGATAACTATTCTCCTTCCACAAAATTGGCTAGAATTTCGATAGCATTTTAGCTTGGGATGGATAAAATTGGAGAAACGCGATGCATCAAATGATCACATGAATCTTAATCTCTATCTCCATCTATTCTCCAATGCTTTAAAAAAATTCCTTAATAATTTCCTGCTCTGGTACCAAATGAAATCTAGATTAAAGTTCATTAACTGAATTATTTGAAAACACTACAAGAGGTGCTTATTTATACAATACTAAAAGAGATTAGATCTCCTAATATATAAGATATTACAACTAATCACACCTAAGAAATACCCCAAATAACTAACCTATGTCAATTAAATGTTAATAACACCTTGAGACATTTATTACAATATAGCTAAGATTAATTAGTTATTCTAACATGGATTGCCTAGTCCATAGGCTTTTCTCTATTGAATAGGTTAGATAACAGTTAAAAATTAGATTTAAGATTAATTAATAGTATATTGAAGCAGTGATTAGTATATTGGATCAAAGTATTGTTGATAAGTATAATCTTCTTGACATGATCTATAATAATGTTATATTTGATTGATTTATATAAACTTGATTTAGACTTATTATTCAATATATTAATCCCTTAAACTTTTAAAAAACCCTTCTTCACATCTTTGGAATCAATTTTATATCTTAGAATCTTACAATTAGACTGGTACAATTCTACCTTA
Source organism: Torreya grandis (assembly GCA_037957365.1). Taxonomy (NCBI): domain Eukaryota; kingdom Viridiplantae; phylum Streptophyta; class Pinopsida; order Cupressales; family Taxaceae; genus Torreya; species Torreya grandis. The sequence continues at coordinate 1,032,695 of JARHVA010003914.1, forward strand.
ACCTTCAAAATAGGTGAAAGGGTTGATTTATTGATGTGATAGTTTTCACCAGCAACAAAGTATCCCATTAACCTAGTATGTGTAAATGAGTTAATTCACTATTTCATAATATCTTTCAAGATTATCTATTGTGACTCTAATCCTAAGCTTGGTGAATCCTAATTTGAAAATATTTGCTTGGTCATTACTTTACTACTAGTTAAGTGTTTATAGCTCCATCAGAGTTGTCTTTGATCCCATTCAAGGCCTTGCTCTATTATCAATCGAGAGTCCATATCCCTGGTAGAGATTACCTGAATCACCCATCACTGAGTATTTTCTAAATTTTCTTTTCTTTTTGTGGTTCTCTTTTCTCTTTTTCTTCTTAGTTTACTATCTCAATTCAAGGTTGAGGATAAATATGGCTAAATAAAAGTAGAACTATAGATTTTTCACCCTAGGCCATCACCATAGTAGTTTTATCCTAATTAGAACATATATAGTAGTCGAAGCCTTCAAGACCAACCCAATAATAAAATCCAAAGAAACAAAAAAACTTAGGAAGTACCCTCATAGAAAATGTCATTTATGCTACCTATTTACAAATCTTTCACTTCATCACCTTTCATTAACAAATGTGGAACCATAGGACAAAATAGTTAGGATAGACCCAACAAGGAAAGAACAAAAACTAAATAAGAAAATGGACCTATCTAAACAAAAAAATGGGAAATCAAGACAAGGAAAGAAGGGAAATATATAAAAATTAAAAGGACATTGTTTACATGATCAGTCCATCCTATCTCAAACTTGTAAGCAGGGGTTGAGAAGATGTCTTTTGACAAGAAACAAGACTTCCTTATCAGTTAGACCCCTAAAATAGAACATAATCATATTTAGTATTTGGAGAAGGTTAGTAGGAATCCTACCAATGTGAGACATGTACTTAACATCTATTTTGTCCTTTGGGTTGAAAAACATTGTTCCAAAGAACCTTATTAACAATGTTTTTTATGAAAATTAAGTAGATTTATGATGAAAAAATTAGTTATGTACTTACATTCCATTAGCGTGAAACATTTGGGATATGGTTGGAGATGTGTTGAGGGATGTGGTTGGGCCCCAAAACATATCATATTAACTTGTATACCTAACTTGGTAGAGATTTTTTTTTATGATATCCTAATGGTGAATCTACTATTGCCTAATGTTCAGCTAACCTAAACACTTTGGTAGTATCCATGTTGTCATTTTCACCATATCAAAGATGTAGACTTCGTTCTTCCCCAAGTTATGGACCTTATATATTTATCATCAGTGGCTGAAGTATGTGGATCAAGTCACTTTTAATTTCAACTATCATTACCTTAAGTTCTTTATTCAAGCTATCATGCTCATGATTACTCATCTCAGACTTGGTTGTGTCTTTACTAAGGTGACCTCATGATTGTTTCAGTCCCATTATATAGGGTGCTTCAAAGAGTCCAAGATTTTAAATTACAAGTATAACCACTAGGCTCTATTCCACTTCCTTCATCTCTAATGAAGATATGAGGGTCAATTTGCTAGATATTGATATTCTAAAGTTAAATTACTAATTTTGGGATTTGAAGCATATGATATGTGTATTTCATATGCATAGCATGCATCTTCTTCATTAATCTAATCCAATTTTTCTATTTCATCCCTAATCTAACTACAAGATGTGTTAATTCTTCCTATTGTGCACACAACTCTTTGTTACTTGGATCTTTGTATGGTAACTTACTTGAGATAACTAGTGTTTTTTCATCATCAAGCACATCTTCATCATTATTATAATATACCTAATATATGGAATACTCTCAATCAAAATGATTGCTTCAACACTTATCCCATTTTGGCATCTATATACTCTAAGTTGTGAACCTAGGAATGAAGTCTCATAAATCATCCCATGCATTTTTGGCTAAGTAACTCCTACAACTAATGACACTTGATTATAAAAACCACCAAAATATGTTTAATCACTAATACAAGGCAAAAAACATGTTGATCATATATTTAATTATCATAATTATATGCAATAAAATCAATATCAGTGTTCTTATTCATCTTGGGGGTATCAGATTGGTTGTAATATTGAGGTAAAGTTTTATTGTAAATCCAACACTAGTCTACAAGATGACTTATAAACCAATAAGCCTAGGAATTTTGGGTATGAACAACTAAATATCATGATGAGTAAAATGGGTCAACCCTATAACCATGTGGCATCATTTATTTGTCAATTATAACTCTTGATAAGTAGATGCAAAGGATGTGAGTGTAGATGGGGACCTTTAGATAGTCATAAAAATTATAGGATCTAATACTCTAAGATAAAAATTAGTATCCACCACTTTTATTTATAGGATTAGGTCTTTCAACCTCTTGTATAGATGGTGAAAACAATCATTGAATGAACTCATGGGTTCATTAAATTATATGCAAGGCCTATAAAACTAATAGTAAAGGGTGCGAGGATCAATAGGCATACTAAAATGGTTGACAAACACATTTTAAAATATATCCCATGAGGTAAAGTATCCATTTGGAAGACCCATATACTAATTATAAACATCTTCATCCAAGGAATAGGGGAATAGAAATCAAGCCACATCCTCATGTTGGATATAGGTTTAGATGATAACCTTTTTAAATGCATGGATTGTCTCTTCAGCCATTTTAATCCCACCATATTTATATTTTTTATAAAACTTGGTCCACAATGCCTAAAAAACTAGCTCATTTGGATTAATAGATAAACTCCTTGCTAGTTATAACTTTTCATCTATTCAGATTTAATAATACATAAAAAAATATAAGTGTAATAAATAATATGTAGTCCATAAAAGACTTGAACAACTGACTACAATTCATAGTACTCTAAATCTAATCTAGCAAATAATAAAAAGAGAGAAAGAGAGAAAGGGTAGGGAGAAAGAGGATATGGTCCTACTTTGTAGAGAGGATAGTTCTCGCCCTGTTGAGTAGACTAGTCCTTGAGTAACTAGTATCTCCTTGGATATTATGACACAACCATAAGACAAAGATAGTGCAAGAGTATGAGGATGAAGTGGCTATGTGATATACAGAAATAAATTCACCATGTATATGCATAAACAATGGATATCACTCAAAAATCCTATAAATAACATATATTTCATGAAGCATATATCTATAAATTATCAATACTAGAATGAGTTAAAAATATATCCTAAAATAGGCTTGACTCATGCAAGAAAGGAAACACTAACTAAAAAAATTAAGAAAAGGGGATCTAGTCCTCTACACTAGCTTCTAATAATAAATGGACCAACCCTTATTACAACCTAGGACTAGTATTATATAGGTAATGTAAGCCTATAGAGTCATTCATTACCCCACTACATGGGGTGGTTACAAGCATTCAATGAGGTGTTCCCTCTAGATATCTAATTTGAATCAGATTTTTCTCAATCCTAAGAAAATCAAGATCAGGGCCACGTGAATTGATATTTGAATTGAATTTGGGTGGCATCAATTGGTTTGAAACTCATCAAATAACTAATTTGAACACATTATATGCATTAAGTGCCATTCCTAATTAAGATAATTATTTTTATTTTATGCTCTTGAATTGAATTTAAGTGGCCAAGAGTTATTGAGTTCTATGGGAATGCCTAGTTAGCCATGCCTTACACTATGATAATAATGATTGATTAAGGCATTTAATTTATCCTTTTATGGTTTATTATTACTTGGTATCTATGTGCATGCCATCACCTAATAAAACCTACTATCTAATTTTCCTTTAACTTTACATTCCATAACCTCTCTTATATTGGACAACAAGATAGTTCATGATTGCACACATCTAATTGGAATCATAGTCTAATTTTGATATATTGATGACTTAGACAATTAAGATGGTCATAAATCTTAGGATATAATATTTTTTATGGATTTTTATGTATCCTTATTAGTAAATTCACACTACATAGCCAATTTTCATTGTTTATGAAATCCAATGTGTCCATGAGTGTCAAGGTCTTACTACATGGTAAATTTTTTATAACTCTTAGTCTGGCTAAGGGTCTAAATCGTCTCATTTTTTTCCTTGGCCATGTTTGAGTGATATCTTAACAAGTGGAAATATCCTTCTTACTTGGATCCCATTAGTCCTAAATTTATGTTTGATGCATCTTAAATACCCTAAAACCCTGAGATGTTAACACATGGTTTTATTCTAGGAAGTCATTCGATCTTCCCTCTGCCTACCTATTCTGATTGACTTGGGAGTATGAGGAAGTGATATGTTTCCACATGGTGTCATCACATTCATATGGAGAGTCTATCAAATGTTGACACTGAACTGACCATCTCAAAGGTCTAAGAAAATAGGATCTTACCACATAGTAACATCTCAAGCACCCAAAAGATCTTTGGGTTGGATCTTCATTCGAGGGCCTCCACCAAAGAAAACCAACTATTAGGATTCAAAATAATTATCCATCAAACTTCAAATTCTTACAAAAAAATGACTAAGTAAAAAAAATTTAAAAGAAAGATGAAAAAGATCGTAAAATTAACAATTAAAAGGGAGATTTTTGTCAAAAAAACATAACCAATTTAGTCCATTTTGAAGATAAAATGACCAAGTATAAAGATAAAAAAACATAAACATAGTCAATCTCAAGATATTTAAGGTGAGGAATGGACCCAAAATGAAAAGACTTTAAGAAAATTTATACAATTTGATCTAAAGGGAAATCATTCTAATTCTTTGACAGTCTTCATAGGCTAAACAATCATTAAATTTAAGCTCAGTAAACACTAACATGAATGCTAATGAGTCATTTAGTTTGTAGATTCATGCCACATGGTATCCATTCACTCATTTAGGGCCTCATTGAGTGTCCACTTGGGTCATTTTTCCTTGTAGTCTTGGTGATGCAATATCTTGACACTTATCAAGATATCACTTATTTGGGGCCTTGCATAAGGATTTGAAACATATGGACTCTCCCTAAGGAGGTGGGGGAAATGATCATGCCATGTTGCACAATCTTAGGAATTTAAGAACTCAGTTATTGGTTGGAATTATATGGAGAGTCTTTGGGTCATTATGAAGTAGGATCATACCACATGGCAATATCCCATACATCTAGAAGGTTGAAGGCTTTGGCTCATATATCTAGAATCCATGATCAAGTGAAGAGCCTAGACCATGACAACTATTAGCATCTTGATCATTTAAGAGGTTAGATTTATGCCTTGAAGTTTTAAAGGACCTAAGGAAGTGAAGAAGTGATATTTAGACACATGTATTCATCCCATTCACTCAAGGTTCAAAATACTTTCCAAAAATGACTAAGTCCTAAAAGAACCCGAGGGAGTGAGTGACTAACACTTGGAAGCTTTGGTATTATCTAAGAAATCATGGGAGAAGAAATGATTGTTGACTATAAAAGGGGAAAGAATTGTTAGGCTTTAAATTTAAATTTTAATGTAAATGACTTAGGCAAAAGACCAAAATAAAGGAATAATACAATAAAAATAATGATTGAAATATGCATTTTGCTAAATTTCAAGCCAACAAGTCCAACATGGATAAAATGACTAATTCTAAAAAATAAATACATATGAACATTAATCAATTTTACCTTAAAAATATCATATATGGACTAGATTGCTAAAGAAAAGAGTCAAGAAAATTATGAAATAGTTAGATAATTTACAAAAAATTGAGGCAAATGGTCCAAAAATGATAATTTTAGTGTGGTTCAAAACATGATATAAAATAAACCAAGACTTATCAGATTTAGACAAATTCAAATCTTTTTACTAAAATAGCCCCAACTACAAACTCTTTTATAGTAAGTGCATATGATGGATAACGTAAGTTAAGACTTATTTGAAATAATGAAGATAATTTAACATTAATACAAAAATATCTTAAGAACCCTTTCCACTCACGTCAATAAATAAAATAGGCCTATACATGATTAAACTAAAGGACTAGACTCCATAGTAAAAGAGGCTCCATGATTTCAGTGATGAAATTAAGGCATGTTGTGCAAGAAATAACAACATGGAAGCTAATGCTCATATATAATGCTATCTAATTGCTTGAGTATTGGTGTATATCACACCATGATGAAATTATATATGACACCACTTGACCCAAAATTATAACTCCTATTAGTTTTAAAACTTTCATAACATAGTTTCTAGTAAAACCTAAAAACAAAAAAAGAAAAATTGAAAACAATATATGTCAAAAGTTAAGCATACAATGAACTTAAATATGAAAATAGAATGGTATCAAGTTAGCCAATACAATAAAAAAATTAATTAAAATAAAATAGATCACATATAATTGTATTGATATAGATGATATAGTTGTAAACATATAAAAAATTGTATTGGGTTGGTTTATGTGGTATGGGCAAACACAAAGTAATACCATATTGGTCAGTATCATTCATAAATAGATAGATAAAGGTATTAGGCTAGCTAATATAGTTAGGTTGATGGTTTATAATATTTTTATAATAATCTATAAAACATTCATGAAATTGATCCACCCAATGAAGGGATAATATTCACATTGGGTCCAATATAATCTGTGTATAGGCTAGGATGACTTAAAACTATTCCTTTTCTCTAAATAAACTAGGAATCAAATAAGGTTAGTCTAATATAACCTATGTATACTTAGATAATTGGGTAAAGACCAATTAATTCATTATATCTATCAAAGAGTAACTTAAAACTCAAAGTTTAAGAGGAAAGGGTTATAAATCATGACCCTATGACATAAGGATATACCTTTGAGTATACCTCAACAAAGTTAAATGGTTGTGAATGATGGTTGTAGTTGTGAAAGCAAAGTAAATGGTTTTAAACTATGGTCTTATATGTGTAATTAAATTATGTAGTTGTAAATGGGTACAAACTAAAATAAAGGATGTGTTATAATGGTTGTAAATAGATAAGTATAGACACTATATCCAAATTATATATCACCTTAGTCTATTACACTTGAAAAATACATATTATAGAAGTACCTTTATCTTCTAAACCTTTCCCACTCCCAAAAGGTTCACATACATTACCACTCTATGCCTAATTATTTATCTCTTAGTCCAACTAATGTTATTCAAATGACTCAAACCTTTTATCTTTCTTAGAATGCTATAAACCTAATTATCTTCCATCTCTACAAGTTTAAGACCTACACCTATTTTCTAACTACTTGGGCACTTACATCCTAGTTTGATATATATGTCAACACAAGTGTCCTATCCCAACACAAATGTCTAATTCCTTAAATTCATCTAATTTTAAAATGAAATGTATCCTAAAGGTAAACCTAAGTGGATTAATGCAAGATATTATCCAAAGGGATTAGTATAGATATAAGATCAATCTTCATTCATTCCTAACCTAGAACAAACCAAAAATCAATCAATCAAACACTTAGGTGAGAAAAGCTTCCATATTTTATCTTATTTCCATATCAGTCATAGGAACAACATATCTATGGTCTAAAATACTAAAGGATCATTCCATGAGCTAAATTTTTCAATTTAAATATAGGTTATTATTGTACTTGTTTATCACACATTACATGATTCACACACAAGCTAACACATAGGGGATAACGACATAATTTTTTGGGCCTCTTCAAAGTATTGGCTATGTAGCTAGTGCTCATTAATAGATGGGTCTTTGGAAAAAATCAATACTATGTGCCCACTAACCCATTTTTCTCACAGCCAATATGAAGATGAATAACTAGGGTTTTATTATTTGACAAGGAGTGATAGTCCATTACATAAATTTGGATCTACCAAAGCAAAGGAGACATAAAACCCATAATAATCTAAGTGGTTTCATCCAATTTTAGTAAATATTATATACTATACACTTGTATTCAATTTAGATAGTAGTGTCAATGCAACTATCCTAGGTCAATACAAGTGTTTGTGGTTATAGAGATCAAATTTCTAGAATTAGGTGATTGTAGACACCGAAATCGTGTCGACTCCCCTGGTCATTCCCCGTCTTATTCTTCTTCGCCTATTGAACCCTTGTCGATCACTTGTTCCACCAACCTTGACCCTGGCAGCATGTAAAAATGAGCACAGAGCTAAAGGTAGACTCTATCCCCATTATGCATCTGCCGACGTCGGTCTTTACCCGACCGATGTCGCCGACGTTGGTCACCTATCGGCCGACGTCGGCACTCCTACCGACGTCGGTCACCTTGCCGTTATCCGTTACCAGTTATCATTCGGTTTCCCGAAATGGTTGACGAACCATCTCTGGAACCGTCTCTCGCCTTCATCAACCTCCGCCAACCATTCGAGACCAGATCCCGAACGCTATTCGAAACGCTGAGCAACCAACCTGCGAATTCCTCCATCAACCTACGAACCCCGAGCAATCATCAACACTACGACATCAACACTCTCGGCATCAACCAATCTGCACACTATGGCTTTCATCGCGTCTTCTGGCAGGTAAGTATTATTCTGTTTATTTTATTTCTTTCTTAGTTATTATTTATTTTCTGTCATCCCGATTCTTCAAACCCCCGGACTCTGTTCAGACCCGACCTGACCTTACCCAGACCCTGTCCTGACTCTGTTCAGACCCGACCTGACCTTACCCAGACCCTGTCCCGACTCTATTCAGACCTGTCCCGACTCTGTTCAGACCCAGCGTCCTTCATTTACATCCCTGAACCTGTCCCAACTCTCTCAGACCCTGTCCCGAACCTTTTCCCAGAACCTGCCCCTACCGACGCCGGTCACTACCCCGACCGACGACGGCACCTTAACCGACGTCGGCACCTTCCCTAACCGACGCCGGCACCACAGAGACCGACGTCAGTGACTGTGCAGAACAGTGCTGCATATCAGGTACGCTCTTTATTTTTCTGTCATTTATTTCTGTCATTATCATCTACTTTCATCCAATATTCTGTTCTCTTTTTATCAGTGGGTTGATATCCTTCTAGGGAGTCTTCGTACTTCCGGGATCGGGCGTTCCCCTGACAGCCCACCATATCTTTGACTAACGTTTTTCTGTGTTTTAGCCTTTTCTTCGCAGGTGTCATTCCTCCACAGCAAAAAAGGAGAATCTTTCAACGTCTAATTTCGGTGCGCACGACTTTATCAGGTACTTCTAGCCTTGACCATTTCCCTTAGTTTTTTATTTCTTCTTTGAATGTAGAAAGCAATTTTGCATTAGAAACATTCTGGCACGCCCGGTGGGACCCTAGGTCCTCCTTGGGTTCTTTCTTTCTTTCGTTCATTTAGATGCATTAGGTTTCTTCCTTTTTGCCTCCTTTCGTCTCTTCTTAAACGACATCATAAGCAGAACTAAAACGAACATTTCTTTCTTTCTTGCATTTCTAGACTAGCTAAAACTCATACTCTTCGACTCTTTCTCCATTCGTCTTCATACGAACAAACATTTCGACTTGGGCATTAAAACACTTTGCATTCATCTCTGTTTGCCTGCATCTTTTAGACCACACATAGTAATTAAACCGCATATTGAATTAATCTAGATCACTTGATGTTACACGACCAAACCACCTGCACAAAACAAACATAAAACTTACCTGAGATAAGGCCCGACTGGGATTTCATCCCCCAGCAGATACCTTACCCATCCCGGTGACCCTACTTGGATTTCATCACCAAGGGGGAAGCCCACTCCGTTCTCTGGCGGAGGATAAACTCTAGTGGAAGTATATTTTGGCTAAGCGAAACCAGCTAACCACTGGAATCGTGAAGTGAGGGGAGCTTGCTCCTTAGCACCAGGCCTGTACAGAAGCTAACACAGATTTCTTGAGCACCATAACAAAACCCGAAACCATCCATAGACTACTTCTTCTAGGACCCGAATCACAAAGCCAATCTTCCTCTACACACACATTCTAAGGCATAAGCCACTATAATCCTAATAATTTACTTCTAGGGTTTTAGGATCTGCTTGTGTCTTCATCTTTTGGTTCTTATCTGCTTGTTTGAGCTTGTGAGGACGTTCTCCCTTGCCTTGAATGGTTCTGACTTGTAGCCAAGCCAAGGCTCTAGTCGATCACGCGAGGCATCATCCTCTTCCATCTACCCCGCCTACAACCAACCCTATAATGAAGTTCAACTCGGAAACTGAAAGAACTCCTACCAGACCATCTCCGACCCAAACGCCTATTATTCCAGAAGGGGACCAAGACTTCGCACGATTCTTGGACCTCAATACCAAAGCCCTGCAACACTATCTCGCGAATAGCCAAACGCGAGACCCCTTTGGCAATCCAATTTATGGAATGCCGACTTCTCTCCTCGCAACTGCGGTCGTATCAACAACGTCCGTAGTCCAACCCTTAGACACCCAGGCTGTTGCCTCCACCAATGACCAACCTTTCACCAATCATCCAAGTGTGGCCTCTCCTTCCGTCGTTGGGCCCACTTTCACCGGGGTTTCGGCCCCCAATCAATCTCAGTCCACTCAACCACTTTCTACCCCCTTTCAAAACCTGGTCATCTCTATTCCACCCACCCTTACTCCTATCAACACTAGGGTGGCTACCCATCCGTTAGCCCATGTTACCTCTAACCAACCTCCCATGACAACATCAAACCTAGCCATGCCTTCCATCCAATCATCCTTAGTCACTTCTTCTGTCCCTACGACTAGTCATCCGTACGTTGCGCCCTTATTGGTACAACCGACTACATCATATACCTCTTCCAGCCTCTTTCAAGTGCCTCACAATCTAGGAGGTGCTCCACCCGCCAATCCATCAGTAGATATTATCAAGATGCTGATGGATAAAATGTCCAACCTAGAGACCTCCATTACCGGCTCACGCAACACTCTCTCGTACGAACAAATCTGTAACGAGCCCATCCATCCTTCCGTCCCCATCAGACCATATCCCAACCAGTGGGAACTTCCTAAGTTTTCTCGTTTCTAGAGCAAGGAAGACCCACAACAACATTTATGAGCATTCAGACATGCCTGTTACCTTATCGCCCACGATGATGCGTTGCTCTTACGCACGTTTCCCATGTCCCTCTCGGGTGCTGCACTTGACTGGTACAGCTCTCTTCCCAGCCATTCCATCCTCACATTCACTCAGCTGGCCCAGCTCTTCCTCGATCATTTCTCCATCAATATCACCAAGAAGGTCTCTATCACAGACCTCTATTCTATTCACCAGTTCGAGGATGAATCTATTGCTGATTTCGTCGCTCGGTGGAGGAGCCTTATCAATCAACTTTCATTTTCTTTACCTCAGCCTGAGCTTATTGAACTTTTCTCTCAAGCCTGTGCTAAACATATTTCTTCTACCTTGAGGGTTCAAACCTTCCGCACTTTTGACGAGGCCTTCACGATGGCTCGTAAACTTGAGTTACGTGCCGTTGAGGAGAATAAAGTCAAGTTGCGGAGTAAGAATCCCAACTCCAAAACCAATGACCCTTCTTCTAAGCCCTCCTCGTCCAATCCTAAATCTAAAGCTTCAGCAAATGCTGTGGTTGTTAGATCTTCCTCTTCTTCACCTTCAACTAATCAACCTGAACCATCCACGTCCATGAGTGCCACTCGCCAATTTCAGCAGAGATACATACAGCGACAGTTTACTCCACTTGGAGAATCATACGCGTCTGTGCTGGAAAAACTCGTCAAACAAGGGGCCATCAATCTCCCTCAGATCCAATCTCCACCACAATTTGATCCCTCACGCGCCATCCCTACGTGGTATAGGGAAAATGACTTCTGCCACTACCACCGTGTTAAAGGTCATGACACGGGCAACTGTAAAACCCTTAAAAACATAGTCCAAGACATGTTGGAAAAGGGTGACCTCATCCTCGACAATCCTAACGCCCCTCCTAATCAGGGTATCGATATCTTCAAACAACCATTCCCTAATCATCCACCAACCCAAAACAACGTCCAGACCTTGACTGACAATACCCATGAACATAATATTCGAACAGTCAATACGGTCTCGCCCCTCATTTCTAACCAACCCCAAGAGGTGATTTCATCCATCAGTCCATCACATGTGGATGAACCTCTTTCTCCAGCTAGTTCTCCCTCAACTTCTCTCATTTTGGAGGACGCCTCGACCTTACTAGCACCGCCAGTTTCACCATCTTCCTTCTTGCTGCCCATGGAGGACCCAACCTTTCCTACTCCTCGACCACAAGTGGAGGGCACTATCATCCCTGCCCTTTACCCGCTTGAGGAGCTTCATTCACCAGTTTCTTCTCCACCCAGAGAAGAACCTATCTCTCCTTCATCTCCAACCAAACATGAACCTGTCACAACTTCACCATGCTTTGGGCCCGAGACTACTACATCCGTCTCACCTTCAGTCCCACAACCATTGGCATCTTCTCAAGAGCCTAAACCTCATCCCGCATCTTCTCAGCCATTTTCCCGACTAGTGGAGAGACTCGAACTTCTCCCTTCTAGGAAAGTGGAACATCAGGGATTGTGGGACCGTCTCACAGCTCTTCAACAAGCCCGGGCCCTCTCATCTCATGCTGCTAATCCACCCATGACGGAACCTCCTAAGACTATCAACAAAAATCCAATCTCCACTTCCAAACCGTCTACATCTTCATCAACTTCATCAAAACCAAAACCCTCATCTACTCCACCTAAACCTATCAAATCACTTGGCGTTCGCCCCGTCTCCAACCTCACTCATCCACAAGTGAAGGTGGACTTAACCCAAACTTCAACCAATACTAGTTTTCAACCTAAATCTCAAAAGACTGCCAAACCACAGAGGCGAACGCCTCCTCTTCCGTCACCATTGCCCTCCATTTTGGGCCCGCATCCTTCAACCTTAATCAGAGTCCTTCCCGCTTCAACCTCTAACCAAAACCAGTTGCCTCCTTTGCTTCCTTTACCTACCGCTAGCCTACCCTCTCCCAAAAGGGCGATACCTCTCACGAAGAGTGTACCGTCTCCGCCTGTCATCGCACCATCAACCCAGAAGGTGGTACGAAAACCTCCTCCCATTTCGCCCAAGCAAAAGTCATCGACATTGCATACATCGATGAGCATTGACCCTTTAGTGGGCTCATACTCTTTGATCTTGCAACGACTTTTGCAAACTTCTATCTTAACTCTTCCACCCATCAAGCCATTTCAACCTCTCGGGTCTAAACCTTCCTGGTTCGACGACACGAAGATTTGTTTATATCATCATACACCAGGACATGACACTAAGACTTGCTGTGCCCTCAAGGCTGTCATTCGCCGTTATCTGGACAAAGACACTCTTCTCTTTGAGGACACTTTCGACCGCCCCCCGACTCCTCCTCACAACCCGTCAACCTCTTCAAACCCATCCACATCTCATCAACCGGTTACAATCCCTTCATCATCTTCACCTCCCATCTTTGAAATCAATGCCATTCATATCACCACTAGGTCACAAAAGGATAAGGCAAAAGAAAAAGCCGCCATTCCTTGGACCTACCCTTTTGTCAATCCACCTCAACTGCCTAAGCCTAAGATTTCTATCCTTGGTGCACCTCAACCCTTTTCTTCTTCTTCTTCCTCTTTCAGACCAATCCACGACTCCATGTTGAAACAGCTTCACCAGACGCCTGTGAAGATGTCCCTCTACGATCTCGTCCAAACCTCACCCCAACATCATCAGGCCCTCATCCAAGCCCTGCAGGCAGCGGAGGTCCAACCTGAGGATCCCCAACCACTTGCTGCCCTTGTCCACTCCTTAGCCCCTGTTGCCTCCATAACATTCAGCGATTCTGAGATTCCTACATCCAACACGGAAGATCAAGACGCTGCCCTCTTCATCACTGCCTACATCGATCAGACACGCATTAAATGCGTTATGATCGATGGGGGCGCTAGCATCAACATCATCTCCACTCATGCCTTTGATCAGTTGGCTCTTCCCAAGAATTGCGTCTCCAAAACTGACGCGATCTTGCGCTCTTTTAATGACACTACTGCCACGACCATTGGCACAGTCATCCTTCATATCCGCGTTGGTCCACACACAGTCCCGGAGCTCTTCTACATCATCGAAGGAGAGTTCCAATACAACATCTTGCTGGGCTGACCCTGGATCCGCGCCATGGCCTGTGTCCCCTCCACCCTGCACCGTTGTGTGAAGTTTGAGCATGACGGACAAGTCCACACCATTCCCGCTGACCCTTCGCCTTTCAAAACATGCAATACCACCTACCGTCCAAACGATGTCCTCATTCTTATCAAGCCATCAACCTCGGCACCGCCTCCATCCGCGGAAGCTTCAACCAGTTCGCAACAGGCGGTCTCCCTTACACCTCCCCTTCAAGCGACAACCACAGACCCCATGGAAGACGTCTTCCAAAGACTTTCATTGGGAGAGTATCGCTTGCTGGCTTTAGACATGTTCCAAACTCCGCAAGAGTATGGACGCCTTCATCACAGCCCCAGCTACGACCATCGGATTGGGATGATCATACCTTATGGTCCCCCTCACCTTCGCACCAACCTCGTCTATGGAGGGCTTAATCAAGCTCCTACTGACGGTAATCCTCTTTCTTCACCCCAACCTTTCACATCAGATTTTTCGTTTCTTGGCAACCCCACCTTTGCACATACTTACCTTTACAGGTGTGCATGGAAGGGTTTTGGTTTCGGACGCTATGAGCAGGGCTCCCATCAGCCTATCCAACCGCTCAATGATGACGATGCCAAGAAATGGTATGGTTTGGGATATCACGACCCCACTCAAGACCCTGTAGACCTTTATCCTGAACCAATCCTTGACCAATCTCCTCCACACTCGCCTATTTCGATACCTTCACCTACGGAGTCAGTGGTTTCCATTCCTCCTAGTTTTTTTTTTTTCCATAAACACCATCCGTCTGGACCCCTTGACTTATCAGCTCAATGGGGTATCCAAGTCTCTCCCTCTCATTCTTCCCACCATGATCGAAGATGAGTCGGCAACCATTCACACTATTCACTGCGTTGACGATGACGCCATTCTTTCCTACATGGGCGCTGATGATTCTTTCATCCAGCGCTCCTTCCCTTCTGAGACCCAGGTTATGTTAAATGAATCAACCATTGACATCAACCTTCCTTCTTCTGATGTTCCTCATGTCTTAAAGATCGGCCAATCTTTAGACGCTCAGGAGCAGCTTGACTATACCCAGTTCCTCTCCGACCATAGCAAGGCCTTTGCCTGGACTTACAGTGATATGCCTGGCATCGACCCCACCATCGTTACCCATAACATTGTCACCAAACCAGAGGCTAAGCCTGTCAGGCAAAAGCTTCGAAAGATGCATCCTCGCGTTGCCCTCCTTGTCAAGGAGGAGCTTCAGCGTCTCCTTTCTGTCTCCTTCATCCAGCCCATCGATTATCCATAGTGGGTCTCTAACATCGTCCCAGTCACCAAGGCAACTGGGGGGATTCGGATCTTCACAGACTATCGTGACCTTAATCTAGCCTGTCCTAAAGATGACTTTCCTCTTCCTAACATTGACCAGCTCGTTGATCTTACGGCCGGCCATGAGATGCTATCTCTTATGGACGGGTTTTCAGGATACAATCAAATCCTGATTGCTCCAGAAGATCAGCACAAGACTACTTTCATCACCCCATGGGGGACTTTTTGCTATCGAGTCATGCCTTTCGGCTTGAAGAACGCAGGCGCCACTTATCAGCGTGCCATGACCTACATTTTCCACGATCTCCTCCAAAAAATCATGGAGGACTATGTGGATGACCTTCTCGGCAAATCCAAATTTCGTTGTGACCATCTGACCATTCTCAACATCATCTTTTCTTGTCTTCTTCAGTACAATGTCCGTCTTAACCCCAAGAAATGTGTCTTTGGGGTCCTCTCTGGCAAGCTTCTCGGCTTCATCATTTCCTTCCGTGGCATCGAGATAGATCCCGCCAAGATTCGCACTATCCTCGAAATGCCTCCCCCAACCAATCTCAAGCAGCTTCGCAGTTTGCAAGGCAAGCTCCAGTCCATTCGCCGCTTCATCTCGCAGCTTTCTGACCGCTGCCAACCTTTTCATCATCTCCTTAAGAAGGATGTCATTTTTACATGGGATAAGGACTGTCAAGAGGCTTTTGAAGCCTTAAAACGCTATCTGGTCTCTCCACCAGTTCTCATTCCACCTAAAGACGACCAACCCTTCTACCTTTATATCTCCGCCACTCACCATTCGTTAGGTGCCATGATCGCGCACTGAGACGAGCATCACCGTGAGCAAGCCGTTTATTATATCAGCCGAACACTGGTCGACTATGAAACTCGGTATACCCATATCGAGAAACTCTGTTTGGCGTTAGTCTTTACTGCTACTAAACTTCGCCACTATCTTCTCAGTCACAAAACCTTTGTCATCACCCACACCGACCCTCTCAAATATATGCACTCCAAGCCATATCAAAATCAACGTATGGCTCGGTGGCTCATGCTGCTTGCTGAGTTCGATCTCGAATTCATCCAGCAGAAATCTATCAAGGGGCAAACCATCGCTGATCAACTAGCACATGCCCCTCTTCCTGACACTCAACCTTCGTAGTGTGAATTCCCTGATGAGTCTATCGCTGCGCTTTCCTCCGATGACACCACCTATCAGATGACTATGTTCTTTGACGGATCCAAATGTCAACTAGGTGGAGGTGCTGGGGTCATTCTCATCCCACTCGAAGGGGAGCCCATGCCTTTGTCTTTTAAACTCAACTTTGATTGTACCAATAATATGGCCGAATACGAGGCCTTAATTTTGGGACTTCAGACCGCCCTCTCTCTCAGCATCAAGTCCATCAACATCTTTGGCGACTCGCAGCTCATCGTCAATCAGGTCAACGGTTCATACCTCTGTAAAAATGAAATTTTGCAAAGGTACAAAAATCGTGCTGACATTCTCCTTGCATCTTTCGACCATTTCCTCTTGTAGACTGTTCCTCGATCCACGAATAAGTTTGCTGACACTATGGCTTCTCTCGCTTCACATATCCCATCTTCCTCATCTGCATCCAGACTTTTTGTCACGGTGCGTCATGTGCCGTTGCCTTCATATATCTCTCCTCACATTCATCATGTCAACACTATAGACCCAAGCCCACAAGATGCTTGGTATAAGCAAATTGTGGACTTCTTATCTCTCTCTATCATTCCTCCCAACCTCTCTAGTAATGCACGACGAGCTTTTATCAGGCGTACTGCTCGCTATACCATGCTAGGGGGTCTTCTCTATAAGCGAGGCTTCGACGGCCTCCTTCTTCGTTGTCTCACCTCCACTGAAGCATCTCACGCCATCCAGCAAGTCCACAATGGGATTTGTGGCAGACATTTCAGTGGAAATTCGGTTGCCAAGCGCATCCTTCGTCTGGGCTATTATTGGCCTACCCTTCATCAAGTCTGTAGCGATTATGTTCGGCATTGCATCAAGTGTCAGCAGCACTCTAACTTGCTTCATCTCCCCAGTCACGCCTTACAAATTGCTCAGGATTTCTGGCCTTTTTCTCAGTGGGGTTTAGATCTCATCGGTGAGATTAACCCTCATTCGTCTCTTCGTCATCAATCCATCATCACAGCCACTGAATATTTCACCAAGTGGGTGGAAGCCATTCCTCTCGTCTCCACAAAAGCCGACAAGATCGTCGACTTCATCAACACCCACATCATCTGTCGTTTCGGTGTCCCTCATAAAATCATCACTGATAACGGCAAGTCCTTCAAAAACAAAACTGTCCAAAAGCTATGCGACTCCTTCGGCATCAAACTCAGCTTCTCTTCGCCTTACTACCCACAAGCAAATGGGCAAGCTGAGGCTTCCAACAAAATTCTCACCAAAATTATCATGAAAGTGGTCAGTGACACAGGCAAGGATTGGCACATTCACATTCCCTTCGCTTTGTGGGCTTACCGCACTAGCATCCGAACCTCTACGGGTGCTACCCCTTTTTCTCTTGTGTACGGAACAGAGGCTGTCTTACCTCTCAAAGTACAGATCCCGTCTCTCCGCATTTCTCTACATGATATCCTTTCCAACGATGACTTTCGTCAAGATCACTTAGCTCAACTTGAGTTACTTGACGAACACCGTCTTGCTGCCCTTAATCATCTCCATGTCTATCAACATCGCATCAAGCGCACCTATGACAAAAATCTGTGAGAACGAGATTTCAACATCGGAGACCTCGTCCTCAAAGAGAATCAACACGTGACCAACATGGAGCGAAGTAAACGAGGCAAGTTTGCTCCTAATTGGCTCGGACCTTTTATTATCACGCACAAGTATGGATCAGGGACTTACCGTCTGTCTTCTCTTGATGGACGCCCAGAACCTGAGCCTCTTAATGTGTTGCATCTGCGACCGTTCTACTGCTAGTTGAGTATTCGTCCACTTGACACCTAACTTGAGCTCATCCCTTGAGCAATCCCCGTCCTCTTCATCCTACTTCCTTTCAACCCTATTCCTCTTAACAATTCCTATAACCCTTTTATGATGTATGGATGCTCTGTCCTAATAAAAGGGAGCCCTTGACCTTCTATACTCTTGTCCATGACTCACACTTCTATCAAAACAAATCAAGATGTCAAAACATATCCATGGTCACTATATCAATATCAAAATATAAAAAAAACAGACTGCTCCCTCGAAGGACAGCTGTACTATCATTGTTGTAATAAATAGATTGCTCCCTCGAAGGACAGCTATTCAAAAGCCTTTATATTAAACAAAAATCTAGACCACTCCCTCGAAGGATGGATATGACTACTCTGGCAATAAACAACACCATTTTAGAAGCTTCTCGCATTGATCAGCTTCGCAACATGACCATACATCATATGACATCTCTATGCAGGCTTCCCGCATTGATCAGTCTGCGCCAAAAAAAAAAAAAAAAACGAGTCACGGACTTGGCTTGTAGTTGTCTCAGGGTCTCCTATAAAAAGGGGCAAAGTTATCTCTGCTCTTAAAATGGGTTACCCTCTTTCTTCCTCCTATTACCTGCTCAAGGGACTTCGAGCTCACTCTAATGTCTACGTGATTCGATTACCGCTCTAACATAACTATGGTCAACGACGTCACGCATGAATGGGGCTCTTGGTTCTCTTAACCCCTATCTATGCTCTCTTTTTGGTCCTTGTCAATGAAAGAGCAATATGCTTTTCACTTCTTCTGCACTTTGGTCACATTCACCTTCACCCTTGTCAATCAACTTCGCTCAACTCTCTTTTCAAACCATCAACATGACCTACCCTGTTCCCCCTAGTTTCTATGGACACCAATACACATGGAAACTATCGACCCGCCACAATTTATGTTCAGCATAAACCACTACTTGCTGAAGCATAAATAGACTTCAATTCATTTTTAGCATACATCCATCACGCATATGGAATATTGCTAGGGATGAAAAACCCATCAACCAATGTTGCAGAATACACCATTTGGAAAAGGCTGCAACATCTTTTCTTTTTCTCTCATCATTTCATCATAACCATGACCAATCTATCAACTATTTTAACCACCTGTCTACCACTCGGACCCTTTGTCTGAACTACATTGGTCTGAGGCCTTATCACCAGGGCTATGTAGGCAGCACTCAGATGACACGACCGTCTTCTGGGGTTAGCTCAACCATTCTTGTTTGTTCATCTCTCTGATGGACAAACCTTCTTGCCTTCTTTTAACCATAACCTTGCCCTTCACCACGACCCATTTCCATCCCTTTGACCCTTCCTCCCTTCTAGGGAGAACTACATCAGCCTGAGGCCCTATCATCAGGGCTATGTAGGCAGCACTCAGTTGACATGGGGTCTTCTGGGGTTAGCTCGGCCGCATCCTTTCATCCTTTCGTCCTTTCGTCCATCCATCAACCACCAACCATTGGAGATCATGCCTATCTCCTCCGACCTCGACCACTTCCAAGACATTGTTGCCTTAGTTGTTTTTTGCATGTATGCTACCTCATGACTGGTTAGCAGAATTGTGCACAGACCTTTTTGGACCCTCACAAGTATAGGATCGCAAGCTGGTTGATCCACACTACTTGTGACTTTTTTGTGTTTCTAGGAGCACTTCCTGAGCCCAGGATACCTAGAATGCGACGACCCATTTGGAGCTTCAGCTTAGATTGAGTGACCCGATCAGCAGACGACTAAATGCTGGGGCCCAGTTACTTCAATTTTAGCACTCCTCGACCCTTGACCTACGACACTTTGGCCTGACCATCTCGTGCAGTGGTATGCGCGCAATCATGACCTTTGCAGCGTTCACCCTCACCCCTTTTTCATCCACTCTTTATCAAATCATCACCTGATTCCTGGTTCCCTTCCCTCGACTCCTGCTTTGAGGGGGAATACCTTATCCATACTCGGGGCATTTCGCTTCCTATTTTTGTCTTGCAGTTCATTCGAACAACCAACAAGATGAAATCAACCTTATCCCTCACCTGGGGCACTCACTCCTATTTTTGTCTTGCAGTTCATCCAGAACAACCAATAAGACAAAAAGGGGCAAATGTAGACACCGAAATCGTGTTGACTCCCTTGGTCATTCCCCGTCTTATTCTTCTTCGCCTATTGAACCCTTGTCGATCACTTGTTCCACCAACCTTGACCCTGGCAGCATGTAAAAATGAGCACAGAGCTAAAGGTAGACTCTATCCCCATTATGCATCTGCCGACGTCGGTCTTTACCCGACCGATGTCGCCGACGTCGGTCACCTATCGGCCGACGTCGGCACTCCTGCCGACGTCGGTCACCTTGCCGTTATCCGTTACCAGTTATCATTCAGTTTCCCGAAACGGTTGACGAACCGTCTCTGAAACCGTCTCTCGCCTTCATCAACCTCCGCCAACCATTTGAGACCGGATCCCGAACGCTATTTGAAACGCTGAGCAACCAACCTGCGAATTCCTCCATCAACCTGCGAACCCTGAGCAATCATCAACACTACGACATCAACACTCTCGGCATCAACCAATCTGCACACTATGGCTTTCATCGCGTCTTCTGGTAGGTAAGTATTATTTTGTTTATTTTATTTCTTTCTTAGTTATTATTTATTTTCTGTCATCCCGATTCTTCAAACCCCCAGACTCTGTTCAGACCTGACCTGACCTTACCCAGACCCTGTCCCGACTCTGTTCAGACCCGACCTGACCTTACCCAGACCCTGTCCCGACTCTGTTCAGACCTGTCCCGACTCTGTTCAGACCCAGCGTCCTTCGTTTACATCCCTGAACCTGTCCCAACTCTCTCAGACCCTGTCCCGAACCTTTTCCCAGAACCTGCCCCTACCGACGCCGGTCACTACCCCGACCGACGATGGCACCTTAACCGACGTCGGCACCTTCCCTAACCGACGCCGGCACCACAGAGACCGACGCCGGCGACTGTGCAGAATAGTGCTGCATATCAGGTACGCTCTTTATTTTTCTGTCATTTATTTCTGTCATTATCATCTACTTTCATCCAATATTCTGCTCTCTTTTTATCAGTGGGTTGATATCCTTCTAGGGAGTCTTCGTACTTCCGGGATCGGGCGTTCCCCTGACAGCCCACCATATCTTTGACTAACATTTTTCTGTGTTTTAGCCTTTTCTTCGCAGGTGTCATTCCTCCACAGCAAAAGAGGAGAATCTTTCAACGTCTGATTTCGGTGCGCACGACTTTATCAGGTACTTCTAGCCTTGACCATTTCCCTTAGTTTCTTATTTCTTCTTTGAATGTAGAAAGCAATTTTGCATTAGAAACAGTGATTGTTCCAAAATCTAGATCTAGTCCACTTCCTACCTATTCTATACCTAGATATATATTAACATTAGAAATATCTAAGTATCTTTTTTCATTATTATTGAAATATCTAACATAGCTGTATTTTTTATTTCTAGCATCTTAGCCTAATAAATTTAGTATATATTTTATCTGAGTTTTGTAAACAATTGGCCTACTTTAGAGATAGTTTACCATCCTTGTACCTTAGTTTATCTCTACTCCTTTAACCATAGATTCCCCACATATCTATATTTTAGGATTAAATATTTTAATTACCTAACCTCTATATCTTTGTGTTCAAACCTTTTTTATCCTAAGGTTTCCTATTTTATAATTTCTAAATGCAATAATTATTTAGTTTTGATTTTTATTACCATGATTATTTACTCTCTAGAATTTATATGTTTTACTTATCAGATTCTATATCAATTTTTAGAACATTTAAAATCCACAAAAATGATCCTCTTCCTCCTCATAACTCTAAGGATGGTGATAGTTATCATCCGTCTAACCAGGTCCCTGTTATCACTCTTCTGAGGGGTAAGGTAAATGGTATATGTATGCATGTTTAATCTGAAACACCTAGTGTTTTTACTTGTGAATCCCTAAAATATCAAATCATCAATATGAGAAATTTAATAAAAGAGTTAAAAAATTATATTACATACTTATAAAATCTAATACATGGTAGTGTTAGTCATGTGTTTTTATCCTCATCTATCAGTGTTATGCCAAACAAAGTTTCATATCCAAATTAAAATCTACTATAGAATACATCTAAAATAAGATATTAAAAAATGGAACCAAAGGCTACTAATATTCTAAATTAAATTCTAAGATAAATATTTATAAATGAATTGATCCAATTACTTCCTCTATATCCTATAAAGAGATCTAAATAGTATTGTGTATATCATAGAATGCATGGACATCATACAAATTATTATTTTTAATTTAAAATCTAAATATAAAGTCTCAAAGTTAGTGGTGATCATATAATTGATAAATAAACCAAGAACACTCACATTATGAGTACCAAGGAAAATATTAATGTCATATGTTAAAAAAAACTTTGAGGTCACTAGGTGAATTAGTTTTGTAATGGTGATGAATTAGGTTGGATGGAGTATAATAGTCTAGGTGAATTATGAGGTAGCACATGGTAAATTCAATTTGAGTAGGAATAACATTCTAGGATATAGTAGGAGTAACACTATGCAATCTTTTAACTGTATAATGTAAATGCTTGATACGACTACCTGACAACATGATCTAATCAGATGACTCCATGATGTAATCAAATAACTACACCATGTATTTTTCTAACTACATGAAGTATTCAGGTAAATGCATGGTGAATTTAGGTGATTACATGATGCATTTAGGTGAATACCTCATGAAATAATCCAATCACATGATGCAATCTAGTGGCTACATGAAATAGCTATATGATTGCATCATGGAGTCACCTGATTACATCATGCAATCAGGTGATTACATAATGTATTCATCCAAATTCACCATGTACTCATCTAAATCAAGTGATGAAACATGAATAATTGAGGTTTTATATATAAACACATCCCTAAACATAAATATTATTATGTATTTATATTCCTCTCAAAATGTTATGTAATTTATAAAAAATAATGTCATAATCTAAGTTTGTATGAAAATTTACAACCTTGAGAAACTAGGGATTCAACATTGGAATTACATATAGATGAATATATGATGTATTTAGGTGAATACATGATGAAATCATGTGATTACATCATGAAAACACAACTACATGATGCAGTCACATTACTTCATTATGTAGTTATTTGTCTGTAAGTCCAATATCATCTCACCAATTTTTTTAGGCCATAATTTTTGCATA
Organism: Torreya grandis; assembly: GCA_037957365.1. Taxonomy (NCBI): domain Eukaryota; kingdom Viridiplantae; phylum Streptophyta; class Pinopsida; order Cupressales; family Taxaceae; genus Torreya; species Torreya grandis. The sequence continues at coordinate 1,056,380 of JARHVA010003914.1, forward strand.
TAGACTTGGACTGTGATAATTTTTTTTTAAATTTCATAACTTTTATAGAGGAATCCAAATATTTAGTAATATTTATCTTTTGGGATTTTTTTATGCCTTAACACTCATCATAAGCCATCAAATTAACATTGAAGACAAATGATGACTAGTTACAGTTGTTTGATAGATTTTTTCACTCATCTAACACTTATTTAATATCATAAGACACCTACTTTCCATCATCACCTATAAATAGGTTGCTATCATCTGACATTTGATTTTTTAATCTAACACTTGGTCATAGTTTCCTACCTATTGGTTATATAAAGTTTAATATATCATATATAGTGGTGAATGCCCTCATATTGGCTTTCTTGGTGTCGATGACATACATATATAGGATGAAATTTATTTTAAAAATTAGGCAAGCCAAACCTTAAATTTAATAAATACCCTAAAATTTAGGCAATCCCACATTGTCAGCTACCCCACAAAATCACCAAATCCTAAATTTGAAAAATGGAATATTCATGAATTAATGAAGATTCACCACTAACAAAATCCCTAATGAGTAATTCTCTTAAAACACAACTACCAAAACAACAATTATGGTTACAAAAATATAATGCAAAGTAAGAGAAGGGTCAAAAGAACAAAGAACTAGAGAAAATACCATTACCAAAGGTTCTAAAAATTCCAAATGATATACAATTACCAAGTGAAAAATTGATATTAAAAATAAACAAAAAATAAGCCATGTGAGCTCCCTTTGTTGATCAACATTAAACAATAAAAATATGCAATTCTAAATTATTATGACACTGGTGACACTATTCCTAATACAAAACCAAATACATATAGAATCAAGGTCAACCATCTAGCTCAAGATGTTTATAAGGTATTAACATTTGAGATGCATATAGATAAAAATAATACCATGCCCATAAGGTCATAACCATAGTATGTCATGGTTTATTATTCATATACATATACTCCAAATGGTATACCACATGTTTAATAACAAACTAAGAGGTTAAATTTGTCATTTAATAATGATTACATTAATGATTATGATCCTAATAATATATAATATTGGTATGACCTGATGATACTAATTACATAGCGTATGAGTATGACACACATAATACAAGGCCTATACAGAGGCATCCCATTGATAAAATCCCTGGGTTATGGTATTATATTTACCTATACATGATCATGATACACCTAGGTTATATCATTTTATGGTCACTTTACATTATCATGTTTGATCTCATTTATGTACTTACATATGCCTTTATTCATGCTTATACATTTCATTGTGTACTTGATGTGTTATTTACTTAACATTTTTCTAACACATATATTTAGAGACTAGTATGATATATTTAAGTTAATTGATTATACTTTCATTTGCACACTTACTTGAGTGTCTTGACTTATTATTGTCTTGATTGTTTAAGCATTTAAATATGAAATGTTATTTCAGGCCCCATGCCTTTGTTTTCCTCTTTGACATTTGAATATGTCATTTTTGGTTGTATGTTAACATTTAAATATATCATTTTTGATTTCATGGATATTTCACCAAGTCGTGTCCATTTGATTATGTGCAATTTGAACATGCCCCTTGTTTGACATCTCCTTGGACCATTATCTTTTGATTTATTTTTTAATTATCTTGTGTGTGCTTAGTTGTTTGTTGATCTTGTATTGTTACTATCTATATTTTTCCATGATATGCATCATTCATATTAGGACTTGGTATGATCATATTCTTCATGCTTCAATGATATATCTACATAGACATGTTCTTTCTATATGTTACATGGTATATTCATAGTTTACATGGTTATTTTATCATTTCAAGGTAAGGTAACTATCATTTTATACTTCACCTCACCTCAAAATGAGGGCATGCCATAGAGGCATGACTTCCACATTGCTTCATAGATTCAATTTGTAGTGGGGGCATGCTTTTGAAATATCTTCTCCACATTTGTCACAGTTTCAAATTCATTGAGGACATCTTTTAAAAACATGTTATCCACACTTATTTACTATTTAGCATACCTAGATTATAGTGGGGGGATGTTTTGGAAAATTGTCTTTCACATTGTCACTTATATCAATTTTCATATGTTTTCATATACAGTGGAACCATGTTTTGGAAACATATTCTCTGCACTTACACATTTTTAAATTGGCCAAATTCCATAGTTATATGATTTAGATACATATTTGTGATAGAATTATATATAATAGTACCATTGTTATACATAGTTTTAACATGAGACATATCTAAGGTGCATAAGCTATGTAATGTGTGCCTAATATTTCAAAATCAAATTAATTTTAGATTTTAAACAATTTTAGAGACTGTCACCACCCACCAGATTGGACTATTATGGACCATATTGAGCTAATATAATATAATAGTTGGCTCTCTTTTTGGTATGGTTTAGGTGATTAAATCACTCAAACTTTCCAATTTTATAGGTTAGAGTTGTTTTTTTATCAATAGGAATTTAAGAGGGGAGATTATTATTGTGTTAATATGAATAAAATCAAACAAAACACACTAATAAAAACTTACACCTCTAACCTAGACACTCAAAGAGATAGTGAACAATACAAATAACTAATAAATAAAATCAAAATGAGTAAGTTTACCTTCCATGAGAAAAAGTTTTATATATTGGTAATGAATTGATATGCTCAATTGTGTGATCAAGAATTCATTAGCAATAAAGCTTCTTACACCAACCTCTCCTTCTACCTTGCTAATGTTGAGTTTGGATTTTGCTTGGCTTGGATTACCAAATTGGAATGATAACACTATAACAATGGCATATTTTCATGTATTTTTGCGTGATAAATTTACACCATGAGAGTTTTTTTTAGCAATGGGTGAGGCCTTGTATTTATAGCCTCTAAAACTAACTCTAGCATAAGTGTAGTTAGGTTAAATTTAAATGCAGTTGAGTTCAAACTAACCCTAGTTGAGTTAAGGAGGGGGTATATAATTAATATTTGGGATAGGGATCTCTATTATTAATCATGACTATTCATTTCTTAATTTAAAACATTTAGGGAGATATTTTCAATTCCTTGACTTTGAGGTTGATGACATCATCATGACCTTATTTTTATTGAAATTTTCTTTTTGTAAAATTTATTTTCACTAATTTCACATAGAAATTCCACTTAAATTTTTAATTTTATTTGATTAGTTAATTTATTATGATTAGTATTTTAGAACTTTGAGAATTATTTAAGTGCCCCGCTTAATGTGTCTAAAAGCCAAATTGTCACATTGTTAGGTTTCAAATTGACTAGAGATGAATTTGTGAGAGGTTATTGTTATGTATAGGATAATACCTCAAATAGGGATACCTCAACATGATTTTGATCACTAATATTTAATGTGAGAATAAAATTGAGATATTTAATGATTCCTAGTCTTAATTGGAACTGTTTGGTAGAAATCAATATGAAGTCTTATTAGAAGCTAGTTGTGGCCAAAATGGGGTTTCCATAGTTTGCACCTATTTGGGAAGGTATTGCAAGACATGGGCACACTAAAATATTCTCAAAGAATGAAAATTTTATTAATGCATAATTTCATTATATGATCAATAAGAATCCAAAATAAGATATTAGTATTGTGTTAGTATGAATAAAATCAAACAAAACATACTAATAAAAACTTACAACTCTAACCTAGACACTCAAAGATCTAGTGAACAATACAAGTAACTAACAAATGAAAGTAAAACAAAAAAATTTACCTTCCATGAGAGCAAGTGTTGTATGTTGTTAATTAATTGATGTGATTAGTTGTGTGACCAAGAATTCTTTAGCAATGGAGCTCCTTTCACCACCTCTTCTTGTCACTTTGGTAATGTTGATTTTGTATTTAGCTTGGTTTGGCTTGGATTAACAAATGGGCATGATAACACTATAACAATGGAAACTTTTCATGTTTTTTTTCATGATAACTTTACACCAAGAGATATTATTTATCAATGGGTGAGGCCTTGTATTTATAACCTCTAAAACTAAATCTAACCCTAGTGTGGTTAGCTTAAATTTAAATGCAATTGAGTTTGAATTGACCCTAGTTGAGTTAAGGAGGGGAAATGTAATTAATATTTTGGATATAGATAGCATTTATTAAGCATGGATCTCCATTTTTTAATTAAAGGCATTTAGGGAGATATTTTTAATTCCTTGACTTTGAGGATAATGGCATCATCATGACCTCATTTTTATTGAAAATTTTATTTTGCAAAATTTATTTTTACTAATTTCATAGTGAAAATTAAACTTAAGATAATAAGTTGATTTGATTAGTCAATTAATTTTTCTTAGCATTTTATCACTTTATAAACTATTTAAATGCCCTACTTAATGGATCCAAAGGCTAAACTATCACACTGTTAGGTTACAAGTTAACTAGAGATGAATCTATGAGGTTACTATTTCATATAGAATAATTCCCCAAATAGAGACGCGTCAACATGATTCTAATCATTAATATCTGATATGTAGACAAAATTGGGATATTCAATAATTCTTAGGCTTAATTTGTACTATTTGATATAAATCAATCTAAATTTTGGTTGGAAGCAAATTGAAGCCAAAATGGGGTGTCTACATATTACATCATACAAATTCACCAGTTTTATAATTTGAGTTGACTTGGTTCACTCACAATCACTAGGTTATAAGTATGATTGGGGTTCACAGTTAAGCTAATCTCAATTGTTGAGTAGAAACTCATATTTTCTCTAAGCTTGGGGGAATGTATCCTCAAATATATCTATATCACTTTAGATATATGCACTTTTCATATTTTATATTTGTATTAATCTTAGTTTCACTGATTCATAATGATACATATTTCAAATCAAATTTCCAAAAGTAAGATGTTTGCATCAATACATGGATTTACTCCTTAACCTTACTCTCTTTCATTTTCAATAATTTCAATACTTTCAATTTCATATTATGTGCACTAATTATATACTGTAACATAGCTTTGGTTTCACATTAGTCATTAAATAAACACTCAATTTGGGCTAAATCAAAGGCAAGGTGTGTTATACACACCTAGATACATATTCATTTTCTTTTAAACTAACAATTTTATTACTAGATTAAAGTGGTGGAAAATGTGAACATAATTTCTAAATTATATATCACCTCAATCTTGTACACTTAGAAAATACATATCATAGATATACCTTTAGATTTTAGACCATTCCTCCTACCAAAAATCTCACATACACTGTGTGTGTGTGTGTGTGTGTGTGTGTGTGTGTGTGTGTGTGATTTATTATATCTTAGTCTAAATAATGTTATTTTGATGATTTAGACTTTTTATCCTACCCATAATGTTATACATCTACTTAACTTCCATCTCTAAAATGTATAGACCTACACCTATTTTCTAACTGCCCAAACACTTGTGTCTTAGTCAGACACATACATTGATGTAAGTGTGGTATCCCAATGCAAGTGTTCAATACCCTAAAGTCATCTAATTTTTAAATGAAATGTATCCTAAAGGTCAAACTAAGTATATTAGTGTAAGATATTATCCAAATTTATTGGCATAAACATAATATAAATCCTCATTAATTTTTCACCTAGCACATACCAAAAACACTCAATCAAGCACTCAAGTGAGAAAATCTTCCATAGTTTCTCTTATTTCCATATTAGTCATAGGGATATATTATCTATAGGTCTGAAGTACTAAAGGAGCATTCTATGAAAAAATAATTTCAAGTTATAAGTTAGGTCATTTTTTTACTTGCTTATCACACATTACATGATTTATACATAAGCTAATACATAGGGGATAATTACATATGTTTGAGACCCTCTTCAAAGTATTGACTATGTAGGAAATGCTCATTAACAAAGGGGTTTTTGGGATAACTTGATGCCATGTACCCATTAACCCCATTTTTCATATCTAATATGAAGATGAATAACTAGGGTTTTACTATTTGATAAGAAGTGACAGTCCATGATCTAGATCTAAATGGACTAGATTGAAGGAAACACATAACAAATAATCATCTAGGTACTAAACACCTACATTTAATTCAGATAATTGTGTTAATGCAACTATCCCAAATCGATGCAAGTTTTTGTGGCTATAGAGGTCAAATTTATAGAATTAGGTGACTATTCTAGAATCTATATCCATTCCACTTTATCCCTATTCTAAACCTAGATTTATATTAGCATCAAAATCAACTATCTTGTTTTTCTTATCATTACAATATCTATCATAGTTTTAATTTCTATCTTTTTCATCTTAGCATAATAAAGCTAGTATATGTTTTATCTGAGTTTATCAAATAATTATCATACTTTAGAGATAGTCTACTATCCTTGTGACCTAGGCTATCTCTATCCCTTTAACCTTATACTCCTCACATATCTAGATTTTAGGTTAAATATTAAGGTTCAATGGTTAACGAAATAGGGTTGTATGCAACCTAAAGTGATTTATGTAAATTCTAAGTAATCATATGTCTAAAATAGCTTATTTGGTATAGGGAATGCTTAAACAAGTATACACATACATCCATAATGTAATAAACAAAGCAATATATAATATATAAAGTATATAATGGAAAGAGTGATGGGATAAAAATAATTACCTTGGGGTGGACCTGTCACCACTTTAATCTCCCCCTGGATAAAGTGTAGCTTTACAATAGAATGTTGTAGGTTGAAGACCTTAAATGGTTAGGTGAAGACCTAATTATCCTTCATTAGGAATTATAAATGACTCTTATTGAGCTTCAATGACACTACAAGATAAGACACTACAAGATAAGACTCCTCAAGATAAAATTCTATGCTACTAACTCTCATAATACTTCCTTAAAGTATAAATGAGAGTGAAAGTAGAGTGTATGAATGTGATATGATATGATTGAATAAAATTTAGCACCTATATATTCATTTTAAATTTACATAAATGTTTCCAAAAATCAAATAAAATGTTTAATAAGTAATAAAAATTAAGGAACAAAGTTACCTTGAAGTGAGCAAAAACCACAAAGTTGAGTCAAATGTGATAAGGGAGGAAACCATCATATGGAAAGAAACCCCACACTAGTATTGAAAGCTTTCAAAAACAATATATAATTATAATAACATGAAAAATCTAGGAGAAGAATGGTCTTTGGCCAAGAGAGAAATAAGAATGCCAAATCAAGACTAGATCAACATGAGTGTGTTGAGAGTGTATCAAGTGTGGAAGAAAGGTATAGGAGACATATCTTTATAGAGAGATAAGAGATTAAAATAATTACAAGTGAAATATCCTTCATGTGTGTCATGTATTCCTAATCCTCTTACAATTAAGGAGGATATGTGTGCCATGTTAGAGGACAAGAGTTACACACAAGTAACTCCAAAGCTTATAAGTGGACTAGAGAGGTGAGTGACACCTCATTAATCTAAGTTAAATGAATTTATAAATATAATAAATTTACACACATAAACTATACTTAGGAAAATATTAGAAGACTATAAGGAGAACCCAAATAAGGTTAATTTTACAATACTCCCCCCTTAAACTTAATTTGGAGTTATAAAAGTGGAGAAAACCTTTTACAAACAAGTAAGGGATTTGAAATTACATAATAATATCCATTAATTAAAAAATTCTTAAATAGTATTTAAAAAATATTTATAAAGAGAGAAGAAGGGAATATGTCACCAAAGTTTTGAAGGAAGAAAGTGTGGTCAATAAAAATATCTGATAATACTCTTTGGAAAATGTAGTCAATACGTAATAGAATAAAGACCAAAAATAAAAGTAATGATTCAAAAAAACTTCAAGACAAACATGATAACACCAATATTTTAACTTAAGTCATCAATATTCCAAAAAATACAATCTACATGCATAATGTAATAAAATTAGATGTACAACTAGACAATTATGATCAAAGATAATTTCCATCATAAAGTAAGAAACATGCTAAAAAAGAAGTTAGTCAACACAATAAAAGTATGTATCATATACAATAAAAATTAAGGAATGCAAAAATATATTAAGATAATAAAAAATGGATACAAAGAAATGTATCACTTATGACAGATATTCTACATAAAGTATTATAATAATTATCTCAAGAAGACATATCAAAGTCTCTAGAAGATTCATTTTCTTTAGAAATCCAAATATTTTTACCCTTATAAGTAGAATATGAAGTCATTTTCTAACAATTCAAAGTTTCATGTGTGGATTTACCACAAGATTTATATGGGTGCAATTTCCAACATTTAGAAATAAAGTGCCTTTGTTTTTCACAATGTGCCTAAGCTTTAGTAGTTTTAACCAAAGTAGGAGCATTAGAAGCAGTATAATGAAAATAAGTTGTATTATAAGTCCTTCTATGAGGAAAATAATATTATGAATTTTCATTATAAGTAGGTGAATGATTAAATTTGAATTATAAATAGGAAAAATGGGAACAAGAATACTATCTTCACACTTAAAAAATGTACCACCTGAATAGCCCATGTTGTGCATGATTTTTAATCCATGTTTGGTAGAAGAAGTGTTAAAATAAGTTTTATGTTTTTTATAAGCATAATTATTTACAATAATAGTAGAGTGAGTACTATGTGTAAAAAACATAATTTTATCATTTAACGCATCAATAAAAGATTGCATTTTCTTCATGTCTGCATGAAATGAGTTTTTAAAAGTAATAATTGTAACATTTTGATAATTAATTTCATGTTTGGATGCATTAATTTTTTCATTTTAAAAAAACATTTGAATAGGTTACTTGAAAGTGAAAAAATGGCCAATTTAAAGGTCATAAGAGCACAACAAACAAAGTTAGATATCATTGAAAAAAATCAATTCCGAGTAGCATTGAGTGATCTAAAAAATATTTTAAAATATTTATCATAAAAAAAATGAGAATTAATTAAATTAAAAATGTAATTTCACACCAAAATTTTAAACCCAAGAGCTTATAATGCTAACATAATGGTATGCCACTATGTCAATATTAGATTTAAAAACAAGTCTTTAAATGGCATACAAGATTTAAAGATTTAGCATGAAAACTTTATCATAAAAATCTTAATAAACTGCTACTAATGATTTAATTCATGAACTTTAAACCATATTCCAATTAATATAATGTGAATGATTTTAATAAAGGAGAATATGAAGATTCATTAAAAAATTAACAAGTGTTCTAAAAAAATGCTAATTAAGAAGTATGAACTTGTTAATAAATTACATATGATTAAAAAAACTCTAAAATATATAAATGAATGTTACTTAGAGGTGGAGATGATGAACTCAAAAAAATATTTATTTGATTTCTATACTTTCAAAGTCCACTAACAAATGACATGCAATGCTAATAAGGTGACTAAATAGCATGCAAGTATCTTGTGGTTTATTTCAAGTGCCATAGGTAAGGTGATATACAATGATAAAATAAAAGCACCACATGTATAAACATTTTTTTTTGTAACAAAATGCATTAATTATTTTTTTTTGATTTGAAATCAAAGTCTTTTAGAAAACATAATGAAGATAAATAAATCAGATCAATTTTACATATTAAAAAAACTACATATTGTATTTATTTTATCAGAAGCATAATAATCAAAAAGGAGAGAACATAACATTTATTGAAATTATTTTAAAAAATAATTTCTTAATGATTATACCCTTAAAATTTAATAAAACACCTAACACAGAGAAGTAAGCTAAATGGAAAAACATGGGAGTATGGTCAAAAACACCTTGGAAGAGAATGTCAGGTCTCAAAAAGCAAGATAAAATATTGAGTGAGATAAACCATTCAATAACGATGTAGAACCAACGAGAAAATTTTGGAGAAGAGAAGCCAAGGGTAAATATAATGCCACAGAGGATAAGTAAATTGGTTTAGGGAGGTAAAAAAACATATAGACTACACTAAATAAAACTAGAAGTGGTAGATCTAAGTTGTTATCCAACAAAGGAAGAACATAGTTAGAAAATAAGATGGAGGCAGTGCTAAAAACCAATAAGGAAAGTGTGCCACATAAATAGATGGCAATCTGATCCACCAAGAATCTTGTAGACATCTAAAAAAAATAAGAGTGTGTTGTGCTAAAAAATAAAAGACATAAGCATACTAAAATGCCTTACCTTGGCAAAGACGTTACACACTTCTGCATAGGGATGGAGCCAATAAAGTATGCATAGAAATTAATTAGAATGAGAAAAAAAAAAAAAGAAGAAGAAGAAGACTATAATAACAACTAAGAAAACAATACAGAGGAGAAATAAATTTATCCAAAGTGTTAAATCAATGCAGAGGGAGAATAAATGATTGAGCAACTAAGAAAGGCACGACCACAAAAGAAGAAATGAATACTAAAAAATGCCTTGAGGAAGATCATGAAGAACAAAACACTAGGATGAATAGAAAATCAACTAGACCCACATCTTAAATAAAAATTAGGGGCCTTGAAATAAGCATAAAAATGTACAAAACTTAGAAAAAAGTCTTGTAGATAAATAACAAATCAAGATGAAGCACAAATATACTAAGAAGTATACATAGAACACCATAGATGGAGAACACAATGAAAAAAATAGAACACTAAGGTGCAAAAATTAATATAAAAAAAGGTCTAAATAATGAGAATAAACCAAATAAAATGCTAAGAACAAGGAATAATGGATGAGAATGAAACTCTAATAAACACTATGAAAGGCAAATTAAAAAAAGATAACAGAAAAAAATATTATCTACTCAAGAGTAAAACTATGTAGAATGAAAAGAAGGTAAGATAAGGTAGAATGCCTTAACAAGAATAAATTGAAAGTAATTATTTAAAAAAATAGAATGTATCCAAAGGCAATAATTCTTCAAAGTAGCCAAAATAATCTGCAACAAGGAGGATTTAGTAGGTTAAACAAATTATGTTATAAAGGGGATAGATAAAATCTAAGATTCTACCAAAAAAGGCCTATAAAGGAAGTTAGGAGATAAAAAAATTCACTCCACCTCCAAATCTAAAAAAAAATGCTCAAAGATCAACATTAGAAACTATTAGCTCTAATACCATGATGAAAATGTTTCCAAAGATCGAATAAAACACTAAATAAGCAATAAAAATTAATGAATAAATTTACCTTGAAGTGAGCACAAACCACAAATTTGAAGATAATGTAACAAGTGGTGAAACCATAATATTGAGAAAAACCCCACACTATTATTGAAAACTTACAAAAAGAATATCCAATTACAATAATCTAAAAAAGCAAGGAGAAGAATGACCTTAGGCCAAGAGAGCAATAAGAATGACAAAACAAGACTAGATCAACATGAGTGTGTTGAGAATGTATCAAGTGTTAAATAAAGGGATAGGAGAGCTCTTTATAAAGATCTAAGAGAGAAAAAGAGTTACAAGTGGAAGTTTCAGTATGTGTGTCATGTGTCCCTAATCCTCTTACAATTGTGGAGGATGTGTGTGCCATGTGGTGGTAGAGGAGTTACATGCAAGTAACTCCAAATCTTAAAAGTGAACTATAGAGGTGAGTTACACCTCATAAATCTCATTTAAATGCATTTATAAATATAATAAATGCACAAACATAAACTAGACTTGGTAAAATCCTAGAAGACTATAGGAATGACCCAAATAAGGTTAATTCTCTAACACTCTCCCCTTAAAACTATTTGGGGTTAAAAAAGTGGAGAAAAACTTTTAAAAACAAAGAAAGGAGTTGAAATTATATAATAATCTCCCTTAATAAAAACTTCCTTCAAGAATACTTACAAAATATTTAGAAAGAGAGAAGGGAAAGTATCACCAAAAGTCGCAAGGAAGAAAGTGTGATCAAAAAATAAAATCCAATAATCCTCTTTGGATAATATGGTTGATGTGCAATAGAATAAAGACTAAAAAGGAGTAGTGATCCACAAATCCTATAATACAAACATGCTAACACCAATATTTCAAGTTAATTCATAAATATGTCAAAAAATACAATCTACATAATGTAATAAAAGTAGATATACAAATAAGAAATTGTGAGAAAAGATTACTTCCATTATAAAGTGTAGAACCTGCATGAAAAAAAATTAGTCAACATAATCAAATCATATATCCTATGCAATAAAAATCAAGGAATGAAAAAATAGATAAATATTATTAAAATAAAGACAAAGAAGATGTATCACTTGCAAAAGATATTTTCCCTGAAGCATTACAAAAATTATCTCAAAAAGACATATCAAAGTCTTTATAAGATTAATTTTCTTTAGGAATCCAAATATTTTTACCCTTAGAGGTAGGATATTTAGTCATTTTCTAAAAATGCAAAGTGTTATGTGTAGATTTACCACAAGATTTGTATAGGTGTAATTTCCAACATGTAGATATATGATGCCTATGTTTTTCATAATGCACATAAGTTTTAGTAGTTTTAACCAAAGTATGAGCATTATAAGTAGTATAATCAAAAAAAGTTGAATTATAAGTCATTCAATGAGGAAGACAATAATATTTTGAATTTGCATTAGAAATAGGTGCATTATTAAATCTGAGACCTCTACAATTTGCATTAAATGTAAGAAAAATGAGATCAAGAATACCATCTTCACCCTAACCAAGTGTACCACCCAAATAACCCATATTATGCATGCTTTTTAAGTTGGGTTGGTAAAAGAAATGTTAAAATAAGTTTTATATTTTTTAGAAGCACAAGGAGTTTAAATAATAGTAGAGTGAGTACTATGTGCAAAAGACACAATTTTAACATTTAACACATCAATAGAAGATTGCATTTTCTCCACGTGTGCATGAAAGGAGTTTTTCAAAATAAAAATTGTAAAATTTTGACAATGAATTTCATGTTTGAGTTTAATAATTTTTATTTTTATTTTTTTTAAATAGTTTGAATAGGTTTATAGAAGCAGAAAAAATGGCCAATTTTAAAGGTTATAAGATCACAAGAAACAAAGTTATATATCATTGAAAAAAAATTAATTATGATCAGCATTGAGTGATCCAAAAAAAATTGAAAATATTCATCATCCAAAAATGAGGATTAATTAACTTTAAAATGCAATTTCACACCAAAAACGTTAAACCCAAGATCTTATAACACCAATATAACATTATGCCACTGTGTTAATATTATATTTAAAAACAAGTCCTTAAATGGCATACAAGATTTAAAGATTTATCATGAAAACTTTATCATAAAAAGATTAATAAAGTGATACTAATGCTTTAAATCATGAACTTTAAACCATATTCCAATTAATTTAGTGTGAATTCTTTTAATAAAGGAGAATATGAAGATTCATTAAAAAAATTAACAAGTGCTCTTTAAAAATGTTAATTAAGAGGTATGAACTTATTAATAAATTTGATTGATAAAAAAAATCTAAAAGCTATAAATGAATTTACTAGAGGTGGAGATGACAAACTCCAAAAAGTATTCATTCGATTTCTATGCTTTCAAATTCTGCTAACAAATGACATGCAGTGCTAATAAGGTGGCTAAATTAGCATTCAAGTATCTTGTGGTTTATTTCAACTACCATAAGTAAGGCACTACACAATGCTAAAATAAAATCACCATATGTCTAAACATTTGTTTTTTGTAACAAAATTCATTGATTATTTTTGTTTTATTTGAAATCAAAGGCTTTTAGCAAACATAATGAAGACAAATAAATTAGATCAATTTTTCATACTAAAAAAAATACATACTATATTTATTTTTCCAAGAGCATAATAATCAAAAATGGAGTCCGACATCCTGTTTGCTTTAGTCTTGCACTGATTGCTCTAAGATGCATTTTTGGCTGAGTCTGACATCTTTTGAGTGTGCACTTGCATATTTGGGGGGGCTCAATATTTTTGGGGGGTGTGATTACTTTTCACAACTTACTAATATTTGCTTTCATTCTCCTTCCTGCAAAAATTCACAACTTGCAATCAACACAACTTCACCTAAATTCAGCTAAAAATAGATTCTTTTCAACTTAAACCCCTAACACCCTTCAACTATCATGAATGGAAGGTTAAAATGTCAATCATTCTTAAACACAAAGGGTTGTATAGGATCACCATGGGAACTGAAGTAGAACCCAACATTGATGCTGAAAAGGTCAAGTAGTACAACTGTAGTGATGAAGCCTTTGGATTACTAAGCTTGTCTATGTCTCCAGAACTTCTCTTCCACTTAGAATCCTCCCAAACTCTTAATGACATATGAGACACCTTAGAAAATTTATTTGGGAAGCTTGATGAGATGAGAGGTCATGAACTTGAAAATGAACTCATAAGTCTAAGTCCTAGCAACTTTGATACCCTACAGGACTTCTTCACTAAGTTTAAGGCCCTTAGATTGCAATTGAAAGAATGTGGGATAGAGAAGAAAGATGACCAACTCATTCTTTATATTCTCAAAAAGTTATGTCCAAGCTATTTAGTCTTTGTCTCCACTTTCCATGCCATAAAAAGTGCCCTTGGCACTACATGGAAAATGCCTTCTTTGGATTCATTCATTGCCGACTTGACTAGGGAGCAAGATAAGCTAATTCAAATGGGCACAGTGAAGTCTACTCAACCCCAAGCTTTGATAGCTGGAAATGGTAAGGATAAGACTTCAAAAAAGGAGAAGAATAAAAAGAACAAGGACCAGGAGAGAAGAAGAAAGAAAACAACAATCCTACCAAAAACAACACTGAGACTTCCTCTTCTAATGCTAAACCGAAGGAGAAGATTAAGTGTGCCTATTGTAAAAAGATAGGGCATGATGAACACAAATGCATGAAGAAACAAATAGATCACTTAAATCATCTTCTAGATAAGAACAACATAGGTTTTCCAGAGTCCATCAAGCAAAATTCATCTACCCAAGATTCTACCAAGGCAAAAGGCAAGGGTAAGGAGAAAGAAAAGGGCTAGGCCCTTGTAGCTACAGCAGCTTCCACATCTTCATGGGTCATTGACTCGGGTGCTTCTCACCACATGGGCTCTTCACTAGTTGAGTTTTCATCTTTAGAGCCTTGTAGCATGACTTCAATTAGTTTGGGTGATGACACATCAGTTTTCGTTGCAGGGAGAGGGTCAGTTGAAATGGAAAGAGGAACATTCAATAATGTTCTAAGTGTTCCTTCTCTTTCAACCAATCTCTTATCAGTGTACCAAATCACTCACATTGGTTGGGGCATGAGAGTTGATTTTTCACCAGATTCAGTGGCTATCAGGGAGTTGCATAGTGATACTATAGTGGTAGTGGGTAGGGCAGATCACCAAGCTAGGTTATACACCTTCTCCCATTTTACATCAAATTTTTCTCCAACAGCATTGTTAACTCATTCAAATGGAGTTAGCAAATTGTGGCATGAGCGGTTTGGCCACCTTAACTACCGCTATCTTCAGCAAATTTGCAAAAATGACATGGTCATTGGCTTGCCTCATGCCTAATTCTCAAAAGGACTTTGTGAGGGGTGCTCCCTTGGGAAGCATCCTGAAGCAAAATTTGACAAAGGCAAAGCTTGGAGGGCTTCACAACCTTTGGAGTTAGTCCACAATGATGTATCAGGACCCTTTCCCAAACCATCTTTCACAAGGGCTGAGTACATCCTCACTTTCATTGATGATTTCTCTAGGTACATTTGGATATATTTTCTCAAATAAAAGTCTGAAGTGTTTGAAAATTTTCTAGACTTCAAGGCTCTTATTGAGAAATAGAGTGAGAAATCCATCAAGGTTCTTCGAATTGATAATGGAGGGGAGTATGTCAGCATTAGATTTGAGTAGTTTTGCACCTTATAGGGGATTGATTTGTAACTCACAGTCACTTATAGTCCTTCATAGAATAGGGTCGTAGAATGCAAGAATAGGTTCTTAAAAGAGATGGGTAGCTGTATGATTCACTCCAAATCCTTAGCACCACAGTACTGGGTCGAAGCCATCAATTATGCTTGCTACATTCAAAATAGGGTTCCTCACAAAGATTTGAAATGGATAACACCCTTTAAAGCTTGGCATAAAAGGAAACCTGATCTTGAGCACCTTAGAGTTCTTGAATCCCCAGCCATGGCCTGCATTTTAGAGAAGAAATGCAAAGCTATGGAATGTCAGTCCAAACTTTGCATCTTTGTAGGATATCCAGATGGTATTAAGGGATATCGCCTTCTAGATCCAATCACTCATGAGTTATTCATCGAGAGAAGTGTCCATTTTTAAGAGAGTCCTAGAGACTCAACACTTGACACTTCTTCTCCATCATCAGATCTACTTCTTCATGATGATTCCTCATCAAATTCAGATCAGCCATAGCAGGTTCTTGAGCCAGAGACATCTTTTTCTTCTTCAAGTTTAGATAGTGAGGATAGTGATGCCATGTCATCCACCTCTAGTCAGTTAAAGGATGAGGAGTTAGCACCTGACTCACCCACTTCCAGGCCACTTTGGGCTAGACAAACACTTGAGAGTGTTGGCACTTGGGAAAGAGATCCCGCAGATGACAGACGTACTAGGGGGATTTTCAGAGAGATCCACATGCCTTCTTTACTTCAGTTTTTGATCCATAGACTTTTTGAGAGGCATCGGGGCTACCTGAGTGGGATAGTGCTATGGAGGAAGAATATTCTTCCTTAATCAAAAATCACACTTGGGATTTGACTTCACTTCCTAAGGGAAGAAAGATGGTTCGATGTAGGTGGATATATCAGAACAAGTTTGCAACAGATGGGTTGGTTGATAAGTATAAGGCATGATTGGTCACCAAGGGTTTCTCACAGGTGGTAGGCATTGACTACTTAGAGACCTTTACACCCATTGCAAAGATGACTTCTATCTGACTTACCTTGGCTATTGCCACATCACATAGTTGGGATGTGCATCAGATGGATGTGAAGAGTGCCTTTCTTCATGAAGACCTAGAAGAGGAGATCTACATGGAGCAGCTACCAAGATTTATTCAAAATTCTTCCTTAGTATGAAAACTTAGGAAATCTATCTATGGTCTCAAATAGGCCCCTCAGGCTTGGTATGCCAAGATGGATTCCTTCCTTCTCACAGCGGGTTTTACTAGGTGCCATTCTGATCCTAATGTCTACTTCTTGTGGCAAGATGATTCACTCTTGATTTTGGTTCTATATGTTGATGACCTTTTGATCACCAAGAGTTCTTCATCGGCTATTACAGTAGTGAAGGCATCTCTTCAGGATAGATTTGACATGATAGACTTGGGTTTGTTGCACTACTTCCTTGGCATCAAGATCTCACAGTCAGATTCAGGGATTTCTCTTGCATAGCCTAAGTATGCTCTTAACTTATTGGCTTGGTTTCACATGGTTGATTGTAAGCCATCTCTGACTCCCTTTCTATTAGGAGTCAAGCTTGAGGCTGATTGTTCTTCACCATTGGTTGATGCCACTTGGTATCGAAAACTTGTTAGTAGTCTCATCTAATTGACTCACACTAGGCCTGACATTTCATATACAGTGGGACTTGTCTCCAGATTCATGCAAGAACCTCATGAGCTGCATTAGAAAGCAGATAAGAGGATCTTGCATTACATACAGGGTTCACATAGATACGAGATTCATTATAAATTTGGCATAGAGGTTGACTTGGTTGGATATACAGATTCAGACTGGGCTGGCGATTCACAGACTCGCAAGTCCACTTTTGGTTATAGTTTCTCTCTAGGTTCTGGTCCTATCAGTTGGTCTAGCAAGAATCAAAATGCTATTGCTATATCATCCACAGAGGTAGAGTACAGGGGAGCTATTAATGTAGCTACTAAGGCTATTTGTCTTTAAGGGATACTTTCTGAGTTTGGCATTCCTAGCAAGTAGTTCACCATCATTTATTGTGACAACCAGAGTACCATTCAAATTTGCAAGAATCTAGTTCAGCACCAGTGGACCAAGCACATAGAGATTCACATGCATTTCATTTGGGATCTTATTCATAGTCAGGTCATTAACTTGATATTTTGCTAGTCTTCAATGCATGTTGCAGACATCTTCACCACACCTTTCACCGAGAGCAAGTTCATTCATCTACGAGCTCTTCTTGGGGTGCGGTCCACATCTACAGTAGCACCATCTTCAGGGGGGCCTTCTAGCCTCTTCTTTCTTTTATGTCTCTCTTTTTTTTTGGGGGGGGGGGGGGAGTTTTTTCCTATGAGTCTTCTCATTTTATCTATCTTATGGGAGATTGCATTTGTACATGGGTACCTCATCAGGCCTAGTTTTCAGGACCCATTTTATATTTCCACACTACCCACCTAAGTTGTGCTTATGGGGGGTATTAGTGTAGTTTTTTTATTTTTCCCTATTTATTAATTAGGGAAATTGTATTTCTTGTGCATACATGGAGTTTTCCTACATTTGTGGGATAGGCTAGCTTATGTGGAGGTGTGTGTCATAGATGTGTCATAGGTGTCATAAGAATGCCATAAGTAACTCCATTGATGGGAGTTACTTCTCTATTCTTATCACCTTGTCATCACCATTCATGGAGGAGTTACTGACTATTCTTGGTGTGCCTTGTCCACCTTTTGTGGAGGAGTTACTTTTGTACTCTCCTATTTGCAGTCCTCACTTTGGCCATTCCATGTTAATCAAATTTTGGTTTTCTCCATTTTGTCTTGTGCAATTTCTCTTATTGTGTTATTTTCAAATTGCTTTAGCATCTATGTTGTGTGCACTTGCTTCAACTTGTGTGATCACGTCTCCATTGCACTTGTATTATCTGGATTCTAGCAACAACTCCGATATAACCAAATAGTAGTCTAAGAAACTAAGAATATTTTACACATCTAAAAAAAATAAGAGCATGCTACACTAAAAAATAAAAAAACATAAGCATACTAAAATAACTTACCTAGGAAAAGATGTTACACACTTTTGCACATGGATGGAACTAATAAAGGCTACATAAAAATCAATTAGAAATAGAACAAATAAGAATGAATAATGCAACAACAGTCAAGAAAAAATATAGAGGAGAATAAAATTTATCCAAAGTTTTAAAGCTATGCATATGGAGAATAAATTATTAGCAACCAAGAAAGGTGTAGCCACAAAAAAGGAATGCAAACCAAAAATGCCTTGAGGAATCTCATGAAGAACAAGACATTAGGATTAATATCAAAGCACTTAGACACGTGGGTTAAAGAATAACTAGGTGCCTTGAAATAAGTATAAAAACATACAAAACTTAGAAAAAAAGTCTTGTAGATAGATAGCAAACCAGAATGAAGCACAAAGATACCAAAAAGTATACATGAAATGCCATAGATGGAGAACACAATGAAAAAAAATAAAACATGAAGGTTTTCAAATAAGACCATGAAGTTGAAAAAATTAATATAAAAAAAGGTCTGAGCAATGATAATAAATCAACTATAATTCTCAGAAAAAGGAATAATAGAGGATAATGAAACTCTAATAAACACTACCAAAATCAAATTAAAAAAACTTGTAGAAAATAAGACAACATGTTCAAGAACAAAACAATGTAGAATGAAAAGAAGGTAAGATAAGGTAGAATGCCTTAACAAGAATAAATTTAAAGTAATGTCTTTAAAAAAAATTGAATGTATTGAAAGATAATAATTCTTAAAAATAACCAAAATAACCTACAACAAGGAAGATTTAGCACATTAAAAAATTATGCTATAAAAGGGATGGATTTAAAAAATATGAGATTCTGCCAAGAAAGGCTTGCAAAGTAGGTTAGGAATTAAAAAAATTCATTCCACCTCAAAATCTTTAAAAAAAAAAAACTCAAAGATCAACATTAGAAACCCTTAGCTTTGATACCATGATAGAAATGTTTCCAAATATCGAATTAAAACATTGAATAAGCAATAAAAATTAAGGAACAAAGTTACATTGAAGTGAGTACAAACCATAATATGTAGGTAAATGTGACAAGTGGGGAAACCATCATATAAAGAAAAACCTCACATTGATATTGAAATCTTGAAACAATAATATCCAATTACAATAGCATGAAAATGCTAGGAGAATAATGGATTTCGGCCAAGAGAGTAATAAAAATGTTAAGGAGAGACTAGATCAACATGAGTGTATTGAGAGTGTATCTAGTGTTGAATAAAAGTAGAGGATAGCTCTTTATAAAGAGATAAGAGAGAAAAGGAGTTACAAATCAATATCCATCATGTGTTCCATGTTTTCCTAAACCTCTTACAAGTGGGGAGGATGTGTATGCTATGTGGAGGAATATGACTTACATGTAAGTAAATCCAAATCCTACAAGTGGAATAGAGAGGTGAGTGACACCTCATAAATCTGGGTTAAATACATTTTTAAATATAGTAAATACACAAACATAAATTAGACTTAGGAAAAGCCTATAAGACTATAGGAAGGACCCAATTAAGGTTAATTCTCCAATATCAATACCTAAAACTAACCATAAACTCTAAGTTAATGGTATCGGCTATTCAATATAATTGGAAGATGTCAGCTAACATAATATTTTATAGGCTAGGGTGACACAATAAAAAATTAATAAAACACACTCAAAAATATATCAAGTAGACCGATATAGTATAGGAATGATAAAGGCACAAAATAGATGGTATTAGCCAATTTGAGTCTATAGGATATAGGGAAACTTGAAATTATAGATAGGAATTAAACAAAAGGGATACATGTATTAAAACTTGGAGGAGGTCAACAAATGATAGTAATAATGGTGTAATCAAGATAGAATAAAAAAATCTCTCATAAATCACCACAAGCCTTTCCCACCCCATTCCTAGTGCACCCTTTAAGGCATGCACTCAGGGGAATTGATGTGTTGTCAAGACACTATAATAGAAATTTATAGTGAATGATAATGTGAAAAATTTTAGGTCTATACAAGGTCCACCATCCCACATCTCCTCATACTAATTAATAGTTTCTACTCTTGGTGAAAATAATGTCACATTTTTTAACTACTCCCACCATATAACACATAGATCTATAACACCATGGTCATACACACCTACATCCATAATGGGGTATCTACCTCATCATTATTGGTCTCCACTATCTTAATCACCTTAGGTGTTGACCTCTCTCCCACTCATGAGGCACTCTACATGATCTCCTCCATATATAAGATGTCATTGGTATATCCCATTGTTAGGAATCTAGAACAATAAACTGCTCTAATACCACTTGTTAGGACCCGAAAGCATAATTGATTACCATGTATAAGAAACTAAATGCGAAATTTAACCAAAAGTAATAAGTAACTAGAATTTAGAAATAACACAGAATATGAGAGACAATACCCAATTGTATTAATACTCTTCCAGAAAGAAATTACAATGAAGGAATGCCACACTCTTCCACACCTTATAGGCTTCCCACACCAAGTGTACAGTAATTCACCTTCAAGAGTTCACTCTCTCAATTATAGTCCCAACACACAACTCAAACACAGAGTTGGTGTTCACCTCTAACCAGTTAGTATCACTACTGCTAGTACCACCAGTCAGTATCACTACTACCAGTACACAAGTACTCCACGTACTCCATGATTGAGTACACACCGTACTCCAAGTACACAATGTACTCCAAGTAGATCTCACCTGATCTTACTACCTATTGTGTTGCTGACCTCCCTGATCTTGCACACCTACAAATCAACTTAGTTCTGCACACTTGTAAACCTAGATCTCACACACACACACACACCTACAGATCAACTAATCTTACTTACTTAGATAGAACCCTTGTCCTTGCCTCACCAAGTCCTTATGATTCTACCATACCAGCACCCCTGTGGATCTTCTACCAGACCTTGCAACAAATTACAGATCTACCTGATCATACACACTTGGCATTGTGGCACTAGGAGGAACACACCTTGCTCTCTTCACTCTGAAGGAGCTAACCTTGCTCTTACTCAACTAGCACACTTTACAATACAGCCCATGAGTCTATTATATAGATCTCATGCAAACAATAATTAGACATCCAATTACAATAATTAGATCCATAGCTCCAAGACTAATTAGCCTTTAACATGTAAATAACTAGTTCGTTAACTAACTATTCGTCAACAAGTAGTTTCGGAACTGCACAAGCGATCGACATCAGTCCCTGTCTAACTGGAGATGACCGACGTCAGCCAATACTGACTGATGTTAGTTTCTCTTCTCACTATATATGACCGACATCAGTTGATCAGAATGATGTCAATTGCTTTGCAACTCAGCAACCTCTCAACAACCTCCTCCATGTTTGCATCAGTGAAGCTTTTAGCTCCACAACCTAACAATCTCCCACTTGGAGATAAATAGTTGCATTGTACCTGTACCTATACACCATCTAATTTGTTTCTTGGCTTGTATCCCTCTTCAAGCTCAATCTTGAAGACCAACCACCACACAACTTGTGGTGCAACACTTGTCATCCAAGTAACCTACCATATCCGAAGTGTCTGACCCTGCATAGCATGAATCCCTACTGTTGGTCCCTCTCAGATACCTGAGAACCCACTGAATCACTTTCCAGTGCTTCCTTCCCAGATTGACCACAAACCTACTAACAACTCCCACTACTAGGGCAATATCCAGGAGTACACATGTACTCAACCTCATCATGTGATTGGGGACCCTATTTTGTGAACTCTCCATCCATAGGTGTGTTGCCCGGTTCTGGATCCTACACTACCTTCACACAATCATCCTGTGACAACATCAACTTGTGATCTTCCCTATCTCTAGGATTACTCATGCCAAAGAATTTCACTCTTCCAAATTCTTCATGACACTCCTCTGAACTAACTTTACCTTTAGCTCAAAAAAACCCTGTCTGTGTAACCCTGCATCAAGCAAACACACAACATATAGTAACAGGATGATGTTTCAATCATCACCCACCTAGTAAAGAAACCACAATGGTTACAATGACATTGACTAAATCCATGCTTTGTCATCCACCTGTCAAACCTGTACCACTATCTTGGAGCTTCCTCAAGACCATATGACCTAGCCTTCTATCTCACATGTCCATTCTCTCTATTCTTTAACCAAGGAATCCATTCATCTTTCAGTGCTTTCATATCGGCTAGCAACTTTACCAAATCTCCCATTTGGTTCTGCATCCTAGGAATCAAATTCCTCATTCATGCCATGCTCCCACTGTTTCTTAGATCTTTCCTGCTCTATAGTGAGCAACGAGTATAAAGAAGAGGAATAACGAATTTGAGGCTCACTTACCCTTTTAGTCTTCCATATGGGCGTTTGAGACTCCTTAATAGCTTGTTGTCCACCCAAAATCCATTCTAGTGACCGACCTCAGTCACCACATAGTCTGCATCTGACCTACATCGGTTCCATGAGACTGTCCTAACTATCGATGCTGGTTTCCTGACTGACGTCGGTGTCTACCTATTACTAATGTCAGTTCCCTGACCGACGTTAGGCTTACCCTACCTGATACCACTGGCTCTGGTCTGCACATGACCGACATCAACACCTGTCTATTTGACGCTGGTTCCTCTTGATCGATGTTGGTACCTGTGTTCTCTTATGAGTGATGACTTTTTATCTGCAAGCTCTCTTTGGATCAAAACCCTATCCAAATTTCCCTGCTAAGAGTTACTCAGCCTTCTCCACTGATCTCTATCCATCATCTCCTCCATGAACACCAAGGCTTTCCAGTTCTTAAGTATATTAAAGACATCTGAATTTCACTTAAAAACATGCATCTCCTTCTTGTTCTTGTGACCAAGCCTACAAAGCCACGTCTTCATAACAGAAGAAGAATCAATAATATAAGTAGATAGATAAAGGATACCTACTTTCTTACCACTTGCTAATTCAAGTGCATCTGTTGTGAGAGTTTTTGTGCATCTCTCATCACCTAGCTTTCCTAAAGAAATTAGCCACATCTTCAAGACTGGGACCTGCATGACCTCCTTCAACACCCATGTGTTGGCTGTTTGTAGTTTTAGCCGCACTTCCCCTTTGTCAAAACTTTGACAAGGCACACCAGCCCCTAAATAAATATTTCCAAAGTCTCCAAAGACCTTAACATGGAAAAATACTCTATTTCA
The DNA here is from genome assembly GCA_037957365.1 of Torreya grandis. Classification (NCBI taxonomy): domain Eukaryota; kingdom Viridiplantae; phylum Streptophyta; class Pinopsida; order Cupressales; family Taxaceae; genus Torreya; species Torreya grandis. Next base: position 1,080,491 of record JARHVA010003914.1, read on the forward strand.
GGCTGCATGGAAAGAGGCAACAGTATCTATAAAACAAGATTCTACTTTATCCAAGGAACATACCAGAGCATCCTATGCAACAACACCTACAACATCTATTTCTTCAGTTCCTTCATGCTAATCTTCTACCAACCAACAATATTTCTTTACTTGCTTTTTCTTTCCATAACACCGTAATTGACCATTCTTGCTTTTCAATTCCTCCATTCTTAGTGTACTTTCTTCTATCTATTGTTATACTCCCACTCAATCAAAAACCCCTAAGATTGACCTGTAATCAAACACAAACCTGCTCCCTACAACCTTAGCTCTGATACCACTTTGTCAAGAATCTAGAACAATAAATTGCTTTGATACCACTTGTTAGGACCCAGAAGCATAATTGATTACCATGTACAAGCAACTAAATACGAAATTTAACCAAAAGTAACAAGTAACTAGAATTTAGAAATAACACAGAATATGAGAGACAATACCCAATTATATTAATACTCTTCTAGAAATAAATTACAATGAAGAGACGCCACACTCTTCCACACCTTACAGGCTTCCCACACCAAGTGTACAGTAATTCACCTTCAAGAGTTCACTCTCTCAATTACGGTCCCAACACACAACTCAAACACAGAGTTGGTGTTCACCTCCAACCAGTTAGTATCACTACTTCTAGTACACAATTACTCCACATACTCCATGACCGAGTACACACCATACTCCAAGTACATAACATACTCCAAGTAGATCTCACCTGATCTTGCTATATATTGTGTTGTTGACCTCCCTGGTCTTGCACACCTATAAATCAACCTGGTTCTGCACACTTACAAACCTAGATCTCACACACACACACACACACACACACACACACACACACACACACACACACACACACCTCTGTAGATCAACTGATCTTACTTACTCAAATAGAACCCTTGTCCTTGCCTCACCAAGTCCTTATGAATCTACCATACCAGCACCCCTGTGGATCTTCTACCAGACCTTGCAACAACCTACAAATCTACGTGATCATACACACTTGGCACTATGGAACTAGGAGGAACACACCTTGCTCTCTTCACTCTGAAGGAGCTAACCTTGATCTTACTCAACTAGCACACTTTACAATACAGCCCATGAGTCTATTATATAGATCTCATGTAAACAATAATTAGACATCCAATTACAATAATTAGATCCACAACTCCAAGACTAAAATTAGCCTTTAACATGCAAACAACCAGTTCGTTAACTAATTATTCATCAACAAGCGTTCTAGAACCGCATAGGTGACCGACGTCAGTCCTTGTCTGGCTAGAGATGATTGACATTGGCCGATACTGACCGATGTTAGTTGCTCTTCTCACTGTATATGACCGACGCCAGTTGATCAGATCGACGTCGGTTGCTCTGAAACTCAACAACCTCTCAACAACCTCCTCCATGTTTGCATTAGTGAAGCTTTTAGCTCCACAACCTAACACCCATAGTAATCCCAACTAACATAACACACTCTCATACTTAAATATATCCATAGCATCAACATGTTTATCATTATCCATCAGCTCACTTAGATACATCATATCTCAGTCATATCCTCTAGTCATTATAGGTACTCTTTGTATGGGCACCATATAATGTCATCATGTTTTATCTTATCTAATATCTAGTGATATTTAACATTATCTCTCTCTTCAATAATCCTTAGATGTGTCACCACCCACCTAGAAATAGATAGATTGTCATATCCCCATCCCTCTATAGGTTATTCTATGGGCCTCATAATGGGAAAATGATCATATACCTATGCATATATCAATATCCCCACCAATATACCATCACCATGTGCCTCACATGTGAATTTGTATAGATATTTGTATAAGTGTGTAAGCATTCACCATCCCCATACATACATTATATGTTACTCTTCCATTTCATGTATGTGGGTTAAATCCCATATGAAACAAGAACCTCATGTGTTTTAACTACTCTAAATGAATCTAACTATATAAAAAAATATTTATACAATTGTTTAACATCCCCCATCAACACATTTCTCAATAAAAATGTTGTGTATCTTCTCATCCATGTCTATTATGTGTGTATTAGTTATTGGATGGCATATGCATCTCTCATGTGGAATATTCCATGCTCATCATTTGGCCTTTTATCAAGATTTATAAGATACTTACTACATCCTCTATTGTCATTATCATCTCCCCATTAGGTATCCATAAATTACATGTGTGAAAATACCATCACTCAATAATAATTTTCAATAGTACATCAGATGGTGTAATACCTAATTAACTAATGTCTTATCCTAGTGTATTCGAATGTCCCTGATCCTTGACACTCAGCCTTAGCTCATACATTGTCTCCATATTTTGAGCTTATTGGTACTCTTAAATATGAAATTCATTATTAATTTAAAAAAATTAAAAAATAATAGTCAATAATTTAATCAAGATAAAAATAAAATAATAGACATTTATTCATTGTTTTTTTAAAATAAATTTGACTCAACCAATATTGTGGTTGGTTTTCTATTGTAATCATCACTATTGTGGTAATGTTTTATAAATTATGACCACTATTATAGTCTTGTAACCACTATTGGGTAATTTTGGACACTATTATAAAATTCATACTATTATATAAATGGCTAAATAATGTTTAAAGTTTCCTATTTTAGCATTATCAACATAGTTCCATTTTTAAAAAATATACTTGAATTTTTTTTTTGAATGGTGATTTTGGTACTTACCTACTCTATGAGCATTTTAACTAGGGTCCCCTCATGTACATAGTCCAATCACCTCTACATGAAATCTTGTCACATGTTCATATTTTTCTCTCAAATCTTGAGTCATTGAAATCAATAATTGAAAATAATAAAATGATTTCTATTTTTAGGTTGGATTTTACTTTATATACCCAGGTGCCTTTCTAAAGTTAATTTTTAAAGTTATTATTCAATGGAAAACTATCAATTTCCTCTATGATTTTTTGGTATTGTTCCACCTTACAAGGAAATGTTTTGTACATTTGACTCCCATATTCAACTTGTTTTGAATAACATAACTCACATTTACTAGGGTCATGCCATTTATTGCATTGTTAATGATTACATCTTGTTTAAATTGGCACATATTATTATTTATGCATTATCAATTACATCTTGTCTATATCAAGGGCATGATTCTTATACATTATTCATGCACTTTATCTATGCTATATTTTATATAATGGGTCATGTCTTACACTAATATTTTTCTTGATTATATATTCCCTACATTGGGGGCAACCCATAACTACATCTACATCACTTAGTTATACAAATGAATTATATCATTATACATCATTGTTCATATATTGATCATTTTAGGCATAATTCACCCATGTATCTTAGATTATAAATTTCTCATATCAGGATAAGGTTTCATCATGCATCCTATTTTACATCTTATTCACATTGAAGTTTACTAGAGTTTGTGTGTACATTGTTATATCTCATCTATATTGGGGCATATTGTTACATTGGGGTATATCATCTATCTCTCATATTTTCCCTTCTCTTATACATCTTTTGTTCCATCATATTTTTATTGGGTTACATAATATCATTGATCTTTCATGATGTTATTTTTATCATTATTATATGACAAACTATGTTGTAAATAATTTTTCATGTTTATGATGGCTCTTGAATTTTTATGTAAATTACACATGGTGTTATAATAATTTTATTTTGAGATGAGTGACATGTATATTCATCCCTCACCTAAAAAGGGATAATATGATGAGCTTATTCTATTTTCAGAGACGTGAGGTTAAATGGGGTTACATAAGGTTTACTTCTTTATCTAGGAATCACCTGTTTTATTTGTTAGGGCTAGTTGGATCAATGGATTTATTATTTTTACATTCATCAAGTTTAATTGTACATGTATATATTTCATTTTTCCACTTGGTAAGGTTATTTGGACCGATGGATATGTTATTTCATTACATGGTAGGGTTAATAATACCCATGAAAGTTTAATAGTTTTTAGAGATGGTAGCATGGTTCATAATAGCCATGTGTATGTGTTCCTACTTTTTCATTGCATTCATTTAGTTCAATGTGTACATTATTATTGATTTAGACATGCATTGATATATTTACAAAAAAAATGTTTTCTTACATGTACACTCAAGAGATTGACATAGGACCATTGATGATAATTTATGGACCCTCAATGAAAATTAGGACATTCATGTAGATAGTGAAGAAACATGGTTTTTTATATTTTGAGGTTTATATAGCTAGAATATGATATTATTTAACCTTTTTACTCCTTTTAATTTATATATCAATTTCATATCCAATATTTAATTTTATCATAACTTGTAGGTTTTCCACTCAAATTACTCATCAAGACCTCTTAGGTGCACTTGTTTATTTTACTTTAATGTATATCTACTTACACATTAAAGTGGGTTATTACGTAGTTTTGATACAAGCCTTATAATTTTAATTTTATTAGTATATATTTATGTGTATGGATCATTGTTTTAGATTAGGTCCTTATTGTCCCTTTTCCTTATGTTTGCAAATTTATATTTTTTTTTTGTTGGGAGATAAACCGGAAGCACACAATTGATTACCAAACCAAGCAACTTAATATGCGGAAATTAACCAGATTCACCAAGTAACTAGAATTTAGAATAACACAAGATATGAGAGACAATACACAACTTGTATTAACACTTTATACAGAAAAGAATACAATAAAGAAGATGCCACTTCTTCTCCACCACCTTATAGAGGTTTCCCACACCTCAAGTGAATAGTAAATCTTCTCCCCAAAGCTCTCCCTCTCAGGTCCCAACACCCAACTCAAATACAAAGTTGGTGTTCACCTCCTGTGCTCCACGCACACCACAAGTGCTCCACGCACTCCACAAGTACTCCACGTACTCCACAAGTACTCAAGGTACTTCAAGTAGATCTCCCATGAACCTGCAATAACCTGCACTTCAACAGACCATACTTATGGAAAGAACTCCCTTGCCTTCCCCTTTGCTCTATCTGAGTACACACCTGTACTCCAAGTAGATCCTGCCTGATACTGCTCCCTGTTGTGTTGTTGTCTATATGATCCTGCACCCCTGCAAATCAAACACGGTTCTGCTCACCTGTGAACCTTGACCTTGCACACACATACACCTGTAGATCAACGATCTTACTTACCATGTAGATCACTCTACATCCTGAAGAACCCTTGTCCTTGCCTCACCAAGTCCTTATGATTCTCCAACCAGTACCAAGCGTGGCACTGATAGGGAACTAGGAGGAGCAACCTTACTCACTTCACACACAGAAGGAGAAAACTTTGCTCAACTCAAACTAGAACAACTTTTCCAATACAACCATGAGTCTATTATATAGATCTCATCCAAACAATGATTAGACATCTAATTACAATAATTAGATCTGCAGCTCTCAGTCTAAAAATAGATCTCTTCATGCAAACACTTGGTTTGTTAGCTAACTGCCCGTAATTAGCTCACAGTCGAACCACACAGGCGATCGACGTCGGTCCCTGTCCGCCTGGAGGTGACCGACGCCGGCCGACCCATGACCGACGTCGGTTGCTTCTCTTCACTATCCTACCGATGTCGGCTAATCAGACTGACGCCGGTTGCTCTGACGCTCAGCAACCTTCAGCAACCCCTCCAATGGCCTTCTCCATGTCTACATCAGTGAAGCTTTTAGCTCCACAACCTAAGAATCTCCCACTTGGAGATAAATAGCTGCACTGTACCTATACCTGTACTCCATCTAATCTATTTCCTGGTTTGTATCCCTCTTCAAGCTCAATCCTGAAGACAACCCACCACACATCCCGTGGTGTACCTCCTGTCATCCGAGTACCCTGCCACATCCGAACCTACAAACACATGTAGTGAAGTCCTGACCCTGCATAGCATGAATCCCTGCTGCCGGTCCCTCTCAAGTACCTGAGAACCCACTTCCCCGAATTGGCTCCTAACTCTCTGACAGCTCCCACTGCATGGGAATACTCAAGTCTATACCAGACCTCATGTGATTTCAGACACTGTACCTGTCCAGCCCTTAGTGTGCTCCGGCTCTGCATCCTGAACCTCGCCAACACCTGATTCACATCAGCTCCCACTCGAGACAAAATCAACCTGTGATCTCCATGTCTCCCATGTCAAAGAATTCCGCTGCTCCAAACTCCTCATGACATGACACTGAACTAATCTTACCCTTAGCTCAGCGAAACCCTATATGTACAAACCTGCTAGCTAGCAAATATACCATCCACATACAGCAACAGAATGATGTTGCAATCACCATCCCCCTGGTAAGTCAAATCACAGTAGTTACCCTGACATTGACTGAAGCCATGCTCCGTCCTCCACCTGTCAAAACCTGTACCACTGTCCTGCAGCTCCACAAGACCATATAACCTGGTCTTCCATCTCACGTATCTGTTCTCTCTATTCTTCTACTAAGGTATCCATTCGTCTCTATGCTTCCATCCAGCTGGCAATCCTACCAAAAACACCTGTTTGGTTCTCCTCCAAGGAATCACATCCTCATCCATGCCGAGCTCACACCTTTTTCCTGGATCCTTCCTGCTCTACAATTAGCAATATGTATAAAGAAGAGGAACAACGAATTTGAGGGCCTACTTATGCCTTTAGTCCTCCGTATGGGTGTTTGAGACTCCTTGACAGCTCGCTATCCACCCAAAATCCGTTACAGTGACCGACCTCGGTCACTCCATAGTCTGCATCCGACTGACGTCGGTTCCCATGCGTCTGTCCCTGACCACCGACCCTGCGGTGTCCCTTCTGCCGATGTCAGTCCTCTGACCGACATCGGTCTTACATACTGCCGACGTCGGTCCCATGACCGACGTCGGTCTTACCCTGCCCAACATCGCCGGCTTCGGTCTGCACATGACCGACATTGGCACCTGTCTATTCGATGCCGGTTCCTCCTGACTGACGCTGGTACCTGTGTTCGCCTGTGAGTGATGACTTTTTACCCGCGAGCTTCTTTGAATCAAAACCCATGTCCAAACTGCCCTGCTCAGAAGTATCCAGCCACATCCACTGGGTTCTGTCTGCCATCTCCTCCATAAACACCAAGGCTTTCCAGTTCTTAAGCCTGTCAAATATATCTGTCTTCTACTTAAGAACATGCATCTCCTTCCTACTCATGTGACCAAGCCTATGAAGCCACGTCTCTGCAACAAAAGAAGAATCAGTAATATAAACAAGTAGATAAAGGATACCTATTTTCTTACCACCAGCTAATTCAAGTGCATCCGCTGTGAGAGTTCTTGTGCATCTCTCATCACCCAATCTTTCTAAAGAAATTAGCCATCTCTCCAAACCTGGGACCTGCATGACCTTCATCAACACCTATGTGTTGGCCGCCTGCAATTTTAGCTTCACTTCCCCTTTGCCAATTCTTTGGCAAGGCTTACCAGCTCCTCTACCTAGGGCTGCATGGAAAGAGGCAACCGAATCTTTTATCCAAGATTCAACTTTATCCAAGAAACCTCCCAGAGCATCCTGTGCAACAACACCTACTACATCTGCTTCTTCAGTCTCTTCATGCTGATCTGCTACCAACCAACAATAATCTTTTACCTACTCTTTCTTTCTATAGGACCGTGAGTGACCATCTGTGCTTTTCAACTCCTCCATTCTTAGCTTACTTTCATCTGCCATTGCTCTACTCCCACTCAATCAGAAACCCCTGAGAGTGCCCTATAACCAAACACAAACCCTGCTTCCTGCAACCTTAGCTCTGATACCACTTGTTGGGAGATAAACCGGAAGCACACAATTGATTACCAAACCAAGCAACTTAATATGCAGAAATTAACCAGATTCACCAAGTAACTAGAATTCAGAATAACACAAGATATGCGAGACAATACACAACTTGTATTAACACTTTATACAGAAAAGAATATAATAAAGAAGATGCCACTTCTTCTCCACCACCTTACAGAGGTTTCCCACACCTCAAGTGAACAGTAAATCTTCTCCCCAAAGCTCTCCCTCTCAGGTCCCAACACCCAACTCAAATACAGAGTTGGTGTTCACCTCCTGTGCTCCACGCACACCACAAGTGCTCCACGCACTCCACAATTACTCCACGTACTCCACAAGTACTCAAGGTACTTCAAGTAGATCTCCCATGAACCTGCAATAACCTGCACTTCAACAGACCATACTTATGGAAAGAACTCCCTTGCCTTCCCCTTTGCTCTATCTGAGTACACACCTGTACTCCAAGTAGATCCTGCCTGATACTGCTCCCTGTTGTGTTGTTGTCTATATGATCCTGCACCCCTGCAAATCAAACACGGTTCTGCTCACCTGTGAACCTTGACCTTGCACACACATACACCTGTAGATCAACGATCTTACTTACCATGTAGATCACTCTACATCCTGAAGAACCCTTGTCCTTGCCTCACCAAGTCCTTATGATTCTCCAACCAGTACCAAGCGTGGCACTGATAGGGAACTAGGAGGAGCACCCTTACTCACTTCACACACAGAAGGAGCAAACTTTGCTCAACTCAAACTAGAACAACTTTTCCAATACAACCATGAGTCTATTATATAGATCTCATCCAAACAATGATTAGACATCTAATTACAATAATTAGATCTGCAGCTCTCAGTCTAAAAATAGCTCTCTTCATGCAAACACTTGGTTTGTTAGCTAACTGCCCGTAATTAGCTCACAGTCGAACCACACAGGCGATCGACGTCGGTCCCTGTCCGCCTGGAGGTGACCGACGCCGGCCGACCCATGACCGACGTCGGTTGCTTCTCTTCACTATCCTACCGACGTCGGCTAATCAGACTGACGCCGGTTGCTCTGACGCTCAGCAACCTTCAGCAACCCCTCCAATGGCCTTCTCCATGTCTGCATCAGTGAAGCTTTTAGCTCCACAACCTAAGAATCTCCCACTTAGAGATAAATAGCTGCACTGTACCTATACCTGTACTCCATCTAATCTATTTCCTGGTTTGTATCCCTCTTCAAGCTCAATCCTGAAGACAACCCACCACACATCCCGTGGTGTACCTCCTGTCATCCGAGTACCCTGCCACATCCGAACCTACAAACACATGTAGTGAAGTCCTGACCCTGCATAGCATGAATCCCTGCTGCCGGTCCCTCTCAAGTACCTGAGAACCCACTTCCCCGAATTGGCTCCTAACTCTCTGACAGCTCCCACTGCATGGGAATACTCAAGTCTATACCAGACCTCATGTGATTTCAGACACTGTACCTGTCCAGCCCTTAGTGTGCTCCGACTCTGCATCCTGAACCTCGCCAACACCTGATTCACATCAGCTCCCACTCGAGACAAAATCAACCTGTGATCTCCATGTCTCCCATGTCAAAGAATTCCGCTGCTCCAAACTCCTCATGACATGACACTGAACTAATCTTACCCTTAGCTCAGCGAAACCCTGTATGTACAAACCTGCTAGCTAGCAAATATACCATCCACATACAGCAACAGAATGATGTTGCAATCACCATCCCCCTAGTAAGTCAAATCACAGTAGTTACCCTAACATTGACTGAAGCCATGCTCCGTCCTCCACCTATCAAAACCTGTACCACTGTCCTGCAGCTCCACAAGACCATATAACCTGGTCTTCCATCTCACGTATCTGTTCTCTCTATTCTTCTACTAAGGTATCCATTCATCTCTGTGCTTCCATCCAGCTGGCAATCCTACCAAAAACACCTGTTTGGTTCTCCTCCAAGGAATCACATCCTCATCCATGCCGAGCTCACACCTTTTTCCTGGATCCTTCCTGCTCTACAATCAGCAATATGTATAAAGAAGAGGAACAACAAATTTGAGGGCCTACTTACGCCTTTAGTCCTCCGTATGGGTGTTTGAGACTCCTTGACAGCTCGCTATCCACCCAAAATCCGTTACAATGACCGACCTCGGTCACTCCACAGTCTGCATCCGACTGACGTCGGTTCCCATGCGTCTGTCCCTGACCACCGACCCTGCGGTGTCCCTTCTGCCGACGTCAGTCCTCTGACCGACATCGGTCTTACATACTACCGACGTCGGTCCCATGACCGACGTCGGTCTTACCCTGCCCAACATCGCCGACTTCGGTCTGCACATGACCGACATTGGCACCTGTCTATTCGATGCCGGTTCCTCCTGACTGACGCTGGTACCTGTGTTCGCCTGTGAGTGATGACTTTTTACCCGCGAGCTTCTTTGAATCAAAACCCATGTCCAAACTGCCCTGCTCAGAAGTATCCAGCCACATCCACTGGGTTCTGTCTGCCATCTCCTCCATAAACACCAAGGCTTTCCAGTTCTTAAGCCTGTCAAATATATCTGTCTTCTACTTAAGAACATGCATCTCCTTCCTGCTCATGTGACCAAGCCTATGAAGCCACGTCTCTGCAACAAAAGAAGAATCAGTAATATAAACAAGTAGATAAAGGATACCTGTTTTCTTACCACCAGCTAATTCAAGTGCATCCGCTGTGAGAGTTCTTGTGCATCTCTCATCACCCAATCTTTCTAAAGAAATTAGCCATATCTCCAAACCTGGGACCTGCATGACCTTCATCAACACCTATGTGTTGGCCACCTGCAATTTCAGCTTCACTTCCCCTTTGCCAATTCTTTGGCAAGGCTTACCAGCTCCTCTACCTAGGGCTGCATGGAAAGAGGCAACCGAATCTTTTATCCAAGATTCAACTTTATCCAAGAAACCTCCCAGAGCATCCTGTGCAACAACACCTACTACATCTGCTTCTTCAGTCTCTTCATGCTGATCTGCTACCAACCAACAATAATCTTTTACCTACTCTTTCTTTCTATAGGACCGTGAGTGACCATCTGTGCTTTTCAACTCCTCCATTCTTAGCTTACTTTCATCTGCCATTGCTCTACTCCCACTCAATCAGAAACCCCTGAGAGTGCCCTGTAACCAAACACAAACCCTGCTTCCTGCAACCTTAGCTCTGATACCACTTGTTGGGAGATAAACCGGAAGCACACAATTGATTACCAAACCAAGCAACTTAATATGCGGAAATTAACCAGATTCACCAAGTAACTAGAATTCAGAATAACACAAGATATGAGAGACAATACACAACTTGTATTAACACTTTATACAGAAAAGAATATAATAAAGAAGATGCCACTTCTTCTCCACCACCTTACAGAGGTTTCCCACACCTCAAGTGAACAGTAAATCTTCTCCCCAAAGCTCTCCCTCTCAGGTCCCAACACCCAACTCAAATACAGAGTTGGTGTTCACCTCCTGTGCTCCACGCACACCACAAGTGCTCCACGCACTCCACAAGTACTCCATGTACTCCACAAGTACTCAAGGTACTTCAAGTAGATCTCCCATGAACCTACAATAACCTGCACTTCAACAGACCATACTTATGGAAGGAAATCCCTTGCCTTCCCCTTTGCTCTATCTGAGTACACACCTGTACTCCAAGTAGATCTTGCCTGATACTGCTCCCTGTTGTGTTGCTGTCTATATGATCCTGCACCCTTGCAAATCAAACATGGTTCTGCTCACCTGTGAACCTTGACCTTGCACACACATACACCTGCAGATCAACGATCTTACTTACCATGTAGATCACTCTACATCCTGAAGAACCCTTGTCCTTGCCTCACCAAGTCCTTATGATTCTCCAACCAGTACCAAGCTTGGCACTGATAGGGAACTAGGAGGAGCACCCTTACTCACTTCACACACAGAAGGAGCAAACTTTGCTCAACTCAAACTAGAACAACTTTTCCAATACAACCATGAGTCTATTATATAGATCTCATCCAAACAATGATTAGACATCTAATTACAATAATTAGATCCGTAGCTCTCAGTCTAAAAATAGCTCTCTTCATGCAAACACTTGGTTCGTTAGCTAACTACCCATAATTAGCTCGCAGTCGAACCACACAGGCGATCGACGTCGGTCCCTGTCCGCCTGGAGGTGACCGACGCCGGCCGACCCATGACCGACGTCGATTGCTTCTCTTCACTATCCTGCCGACGTCAGCTGATCAGACCGACGCCGGTTGCTCTGACGCTCAACAACCTTCAGCAACCCCTCCAATGGCCTTCTCCATGTCTGCATCAGTGAAGCTTTTAGCTCCACAACCTAACATTTTTTGTATGGCCATGTGATCTTTCTATTGTTCTAATTTTTTCTCTCCTTTATGTTTTTATGAATTTGGGGATCTTGATGTTTCTTCCTTTGTTTTTTATTTTATCTTTTTACAATATTGGAACTTTACCAATACTAGTATAATTTGTATTAGAATATTATAATATAGGCTATTGGGCCCCTATTTTTTTAGCTTTAATATTTTATATTATGTTAGCTTGTGCAGCAATATGTCCTTAATTTTAATTTGATGAGTCTATATATATAAAGGCACCTTAAAGCATTATGTGTAGACACTTCATTTTCATCACTTTCGTGTCTAAATTACAATGAGAATGACTTTATGAAATAACACAAAAATCTAGTCAAAATTTGTCAATTAAGCAAATTATTCACACAATTAATGATTTAATCCAAAATTATAAATACATATCCCTGACTGGGACAATGCATCGTATCATAACATTTAATTCAACATCATAATCCTGAATTAAATCAATCTTTTGTAAGTGTTATTATAGGGTAATTAAATGAATATTTGATTGATAAAATAATATTGAAAAAGGCCAATATTATTATAATTATTAATTAATCCTACTTAATCAATATAATCTTCTTCAAAATGGAAAATTCCATAGATTTGGAATTATTTATTTTTATAAATGCACAAAATTAAAAGATTGCCTCACTTTAGTGACATCATTTGGAAATTCAACAGAATAGGGAGTGGAGTGAAATCAATATGGCTTATGACATGGCCACTTACACACTCTCTTATACCTCTTACACATTCCTCTCTTATATGGCCTATGACACACTTTGAGAGGACCAATCATTGCACTTTTCTTCTATAATTCCTTTCACACTCCAAAAATGTCTTAAATGGAGTTTATTATAGAATACATGTGTGAAATCATGAGATTGATGACTCCCTCTCCACCATTAATCTTGATCTTAGATCAATACTAACATTAAAACCAAAAGTCTATAAATATAGTGTTTCACCTTCTATTTTATCAAGCTCTCTTGAACTCAACTTACCATGCCAAAATCATATTAGAGCTTTACAATTCTCATGACATTTCCAAGATAAATAAAGTGGAGATAAAGACAAATTTTTGAATTCATGGATTCAAATTTTCCAAATACCTCTAGTCTACAAGCCAAGCATGAGTCTCTTCGAACCAGTAAGCAAAGGAGTCTCAAAAGAAGGTATATTGTGTTTGTTTGATTTTCCACTTGATTCACCTCTTATTTGACCTTGCTCAATCCTAGAAGATAGGATTATAATGTAATTTTATTCAATTTGTCTTTGATTTCATGTCGTCAACAATGAATTAACCCTCTTAGGATTCATATTATACATAATGCATGTTTGATGGGACTTTACACACCCCATAATATTTTATAAACCATTATTCTTCTAATTATTATAATTAACTTAATTTATAAGTTAATTCACCTCTTTTTCTTCAATTTTTTTTAAAATTTCATCTTAGGTAAAAATAACTATTTCAAACTAAAAAACAATAAATTCAAACTATGAAACAACAAATTGTCAATGGTGAAATAACACATAACAATGAAATCCTCTTAAAAATTAGAACAATCATTTTTGGTCTTTTTTTATTATTTCTTGCAGGTTTATGTAACAATGAAATTTCATATGAAATAAATAAAATTTCACATCAAATCAATGAAATCACAAGTCAAAATAATGAAATTACAAAATTCAATGAATTCATTTCTCTATTTTTATTAATGTGTTTTTTGTAGAAATGTCATAATATAAAAATCATCATTAACAATAGTGAATTTGTCATCAAAAGCATTAAAATATTTTTTTGTCTTATGTCTTACTATTTCCCTTTAGGTCTGTAAAATGGTGAATTCATCATCAAAAATATTGAAATCATCCATAATATTATAAAAATAATTTATATTCTTTTCTGACTATTTCCTACAGATGTCTAAAATGGTGGATTTGTCATCAAAAATAGTGAAATCATCCCAAAGAGTAATGAAATCATTTTTGTTCATTTTCTAATTGTTTCTCAAAAGTACTAAAAACACCAAAATTGTCTTGTATATCAATGAATTCATCCTACACATCAAAAAATTCATCCTATAACTTTTAGACAAATGTTTTAACCATTTCACATGCAAATTCAAGGCCCCACTTTAAACTATTGACCATTTTCTTGCAGGACCTTGGCCAAATAAGTGAATTTAAATTTGAAACAAAAGCATTTCCTTTTTACAAACACTTATATTTGGGCTTCAAAAAGAATGTAAAATTTTAGTTTGGGATTAAAAATCATTATTTCTTAAATTCAATTATTTTCTCACATTTGTCTTGTTATTCTTATGTGATGTGTGGTTACTTTGTAGGTATGCTCTCCCCTTGATAGGATGACCCAAAAATGTGAAGGTGACCACTTGTCTTATCTCGAGAGATTCACCAAATATGTTTTTCATTTTATTTTAGTGGGATTCCTACAAATCAAAATGATGATACATTTCATTTTTATTTTATGATACATTATTAAGGTGTCATTTCCTTATCATAGGTAGTTAGGGCGTGATGACTAGGATTTCATCCCCTAGCATTTGACCAGCCATATACATCTAACAGTGGGGGTATAAATTATTGGTAGGTTTCACTAAGGCCTAATATAATTCCCCATAAATCATTTCATGAAATTAATGGGTTAACTCCCAATGCTAAGACATTAGACATCATCATCAAGGAATCTAGAGTCTCTTTTATGGGGGATGTATCCCCATATAAATAGCCTGATTCCTAGATCTCTTATTCAACATATTTTATGTCCTTTGGGGACCATATACAAAGATAAGTAAAATTTTAAGTATTCCAAAAATGGTATCACTTCATTAAAATCCAATGTATGAAGTGGCCGTGAAGGGGATAGACCCTCCTACAATAACCCAAATTTTAGATTGCTTCATAGGAACCTCTTTTCTATGGAACATTCATTGATGCAGGGTTGTAAAGGTAATAGCCCCCAAATATTGCCTTACACTTATATACCTTTGAGAGAAGGGTGGGATTAAAACACCATCGTAGTTGCATTTAATTATTTAATGAAACATTAAACATTAATCCTCTCAAATGTCAGTATATCAAAGGTTTAGTGGATATGATGCAAACATGTGTAAGTTATTAAAATAGCCTTTTGATACTTGTGTATTGATTCTTGATTATTATGTCAAAAAGCCCATTTGTAATCAAAACCAAATCCAAAAAACAAGTTAAGTCTAAATACCATATCTAAAACATTATCTTACCATACCTACACAAAGAGGTGTTACTCTATCCATATTCTAAGCCAAAAATTACTCTTTCTAGTTGTCTTGTCAAAACATTATATAAATACATACCATTCTTCTATGAACCACATTGTTAGGCTATCCAATTTAAACCAAGATCTAGTCCCAATCAAATTATAATTTTCAACTTCAAATCAATTACAAAACCAAGGTCTAATTTCTTGTCCAATCATTGTCATTATGTCATATATTTAGTTCCAAACCTAATGTCAAACACTATCAATTATGTAGTTTCAAATTCAAAAGTCAAACTCTTATTTTTAGAAAGTCAATACCTAGTACCATTTTGATCAAACATTGTCTAAATCCAACTTCAATCCAAATTTTATGCAACTTCAAACCAATCCAATTTTCCAAAGTACACTTATTCTAGACCTAAGGTCAAATTATTTTTGATTTAATCAAATAGTCTACCACAGACATTCTAATTTCAAATTTCTTAAATGATTAATTATCTTTGTTATGTTTGCTAGTTAGGTTCCCAAGATAAGTAGTTCAAATTTAAATTCTAAGTTCAAAAACTTTCAAACAAAGCAAATATTAAACACTTGTAGCCTTTATAAGACACAAACATTTGATAAATTTTCATATACCTAGACAATTTGGTCCACATGCCTTATTTTTTTTAAACTATTCACTTTGATGCACCTTTGATTGAACCATTCCTCCTTTAATGTTCATTCTAACACAACAAAGGTATGGTACTTTAAAAAAATCCATTTTAGATCAATCAAAACCATATTCTAAATCTAAACAACTTTCAAACATTCTAACTTATTCCAAGGAAAAGATCATAAACCCAAATATGCCAAAGTATACTCGTAATGGAACTATTTATAACCCCTATTTTGATTAGAAGGTGATTTATAGTCCATATGGGTATGAACATTATATCAAAAAAGAATTAAATCAATAATGTATTACAAATACACCATCTAATATAGACCATGGGAAAGAGCAATAGTACCTCACCAACATGTCATCTAATGTTGAAATTGGGTGACATCAATAATACCTCTTAAGTGTGCATTGAAAATGGATGAAACTAGTAATAATTCTCAAATGCATTTTCTAATGTTGACCATATACAAGACCAATTTGCATGACACCTCTTTGATAACAAATATGAAAACCTTTTAAGACTATTAGAGCTCAGTGTTAAATTTTTGGCTAAATTTCTAGTAGAAAACTTATGTTATTTGGTTATAATTTTTGAAGAGACACCCCTTACATTACCAGACAATCAAGCTACTATTAATCAAGTCTAGGCTCTTATGCCATCCTCTAGTCAATCCCTCACAACTTCTAGCAAAATAAAAGGTCAACTTGTTAACTTACCTTCACAAAGCTAATTTATTTCCTCTTAAATATAATAGGCTAGTCAGGTCTTGGCTACTTTATCTAACTCCCTAACCACTCTTGATATTCAAAAACTACCACTTATAGATTTAAATTCACCAACATAACTGAAACTAGAGTTTTAAGTCCATCCAACATGAAATATAATCCATTTGATAGTAACACCTTAGTCACAAACTTATTTGATGCATTTATATCTAAAAATAATGTGTTGGTTAATCTTAATCTCACTTCATGGATTCTTCCCAAAAAGTGGTTAATAACTCTCAACTAATGTATTTAAATCCACATCAAGTGCCATCCAAAATCCAACAAACCATTCCTCTAACTCATAATTAATTTCTTTCTTCCAATGTTCTTAAAACTTTTAAACATTAGGTTGCAAACTTGTCTAAGTCACAACATCAAGTTGATAATACCCCCCCACTTCAATAGGTGGTGACCAATTCTCCACTTCAACAAGTGGTGACCAATCCTCCACTTCAACAAGTGGCATCCAATCCACTAATTTAATAAGTGGAAACCAATACTCCACTTCAACAAGCAGAAACCAATCCCCCACTTCAACAAGTGGTGACCAATACTCTACCTCAATAGTTGGCAACCAATACCCCACTCTAATAAGTGGTGACCAATCCTCCACCTCAATAGGTGGCAACTAACCTTCCACCTAAACAAGTGGTGACTAATATTCCACTATATAAAGTGGTAACCAATCCTCAACAAACATTTTATATTCAAAAATTCATTCCTATTAGTCAACGACATACCACTTTTAGTCAACATTATGACTCTTTAAATTAAAAAAGCATTCCACCCAAAAAATAATAAGTTATTTTCATGCATAAGATCCCTAAGAATCAATAACAATTTCCTTTCCATATCCAAAGAGTGTCATTCAATACCTAATAAACCATTCCTCCATTCAAACCATAGTTGCTTCTAAATTAGCATCACACTCAGCATCAAGTGCCTTACCAACAACAAATGACTTATCAACAATAAAACCCTAGTCAACATGTGAACATTCCTAATAGAACCAAATAGGTACAAATTACCCAACACCCCATACCACCACTTTGTCCAGGTCAAGTTAATCTACCCCTGAATACCTAATAACATGTGCCTAAACCCTCTCAATCCATCGCCTATTTTTAAGACTTACAATAGGTAAAAGATGCAATTTCTACCATCCAAGCAAGAAATTGGGGTAAGAATTTCAAGTTGGATTATATATGTTCTTATCCCTTTGATATGAGCTATCTATAGATCCCATTCCTATATCGTTTTGAGATTCCCAAATTTAACAAATATAAAGGGAAGGGTGATTTAAAATAACACTTGAAATAGTTATGTGTTGCTTATTAAGAAGTTTCCTACAATGGCATATACTTTCTTTGATTATTTTCCTATAGTTTGGTTGGGAAAGCTTTGAAGTGGTTTCTCCATCTACCTAAAAATTATATTGATAATTTTGATGATTTATCTAAAACATTTGTGCAACACTTTTCCTATAAAATATAACATAAAGTGACTATGTTTGACTTTTTCCATGCCAAATAAAGAGGAGGAGAGAGTTTTTCTAGTTATTTACAATGGTGGCATGTATTGGCCAATTGATTCCCATACACCCTCCTTAATAAACAATTATCCATAGTCATTACCTCCAATATACAACTATATATAGCTTATAATCTCATACTTCTTTGTGTAAATACATTTGAAGATATTATCACCAAAGGAGTAAAAATTAAGAAAGCCCTCATTGATAAAGGGGTAATTAAAGTCTATTCTAAAAACTAAATTCTGAACAAGGTAAAGACACTAGCTCCATCACAAGCTGAAGCAAGTGCATCTAAAAAGCCTAAGTCATTAAATAGAAACAAAAATGTTGTAGGAAATGGGGAAACAATATATAGACATGTGCAAATGGTGTAACCACTACCTACTCAAGTAATCCAATCTACTCAACCATTTAATTTGTAATGACCACCTCCAAGAAGAGGTCAATACTAAAATAGATTTTTAAGTGATCTTGCTGAACCTATTGAGGTAGTGTTTCATAAGTTGATTGTAATTAACATGATCACTTAACTAGTATTGAATCCATTTCTAGAATACCAACCTAAACATATCTAGTACATGAAACATGAGTTATATGATTATCATTGGGTTAAAGGTCATTTCATTCATAGGTGTGTGTAAATTCACTAATTCATACAAGATTTGATATAAAGTGGGGAAATAGAGTTATAAAACATCACTTTAATGTCTAATCATAATTTGGATATTTATCAAAACCCTTTCCTAAAACATAACTCTAACAATTAGAACCAAAAATAGTGTCAAGCCAAAAATCTAAATCAGAATAGGTCTCTCAACAATTAGAATCAAAGGCCAAATCCACAATAATAACTAATCAAAATTAAGGTCAAGACAACCTTTCTAACCAATTCAGCTATAATAATGTCCCTTACAACTATGAAAATGTTATGGGTCACATTACTAGTGGGTATATAACCACTATCAAGCTCAATCCTAAGCCAATAACCAACCATACCTAAC